>VXBR01002740.1:2387516-2468707 GCA_013400215.1 Cisticola juncidis
AGGGAGTTTCCTTTGCAGCATCTTTCTCCCTTCAAGGGCTGCCCATACATCTTTCCAGTTGTGAGAGCTACCTGAGAATGATGCTGGCCCTTGACTGGAAGTCTGTTTCACTTATGTGGGTCCATGCAGCTTTAGAGCCCTGTGGAAGAACAATTTCCTTCTGGGAAAGGCAGCACGGGGTCACCTATGGACACGAGGCACTTGTAGATTGCTGGCTCTGACCGCAGCAGTGCTGGGGTGCTCAGCCTTGGCAGATCTGTGCAGGAGCAGGTTCTCCAGCTCTCAGTTGTGTCTTTGCCTGGAGGTGGTTTGGCAGGCACAGGTTTGCCCTGAGCTGTGTTTCAGGGTGGGGCAGAACTCTGGTACCCAGATGTTGCTGATGTTGCTGAATGCTGATGTGCACTTGGCAGCTGCCCTGGGAGATCCAGCAAAAGGGAGCTTGAGCTCGCCCTGAGCATGCACTGCTCTCGCTGTGGGTAACCTTCCTGCTGTGTAGGACAGCAGGCTGCTCCTGTAGGGGCCAGGGGCTGTGACAGTGTTGGCCTGATTATCTTAAAATCACAGAATCATGATAGAACAGTTTGGGTTGTAAGTCCAGTTTGACCCCCTGCTATACGGGCACGGTCACCTTCCACTAGATCAGGCTGCTCAAAGCCAGGTCCAGCCTGGCCTTGAACACTGCCAGGGATGGGGCAGACACAGTTTCTCTGGACAACCTGTGCCAGTGTCTGACTGCCCTCACAGCAAAGAATTTCATTCTAATACTTCATCTAAAGCTGTCCAGCTGTCCTCTTTCAGTTTAAAGCCTTCATCCCTTTGTTCTGTCCCTACATCACTGTTTTCTAAATTACCACTTAGTACCTTTTGTTTGTTGTTTTTTAATCCAGAAAATCTGCTATTATATCCAATGTACTGAGACATTAAACATCATATTAACCATGCCTCTATGCAGTGTTCCTAAATTTTCCCTGGGGAGCTCTAAATCTCACAGCATCTCAGCTGTAAGAGGAGAGGGAGAGCAGTACCACATGTGGTAGGTGTGAATGGCAATTCCCTAGCTTTCTATTTTTGGTGATGTTAGAAGAGTTAAAGGTTTGTTTTCCACAGCAGTGACAATAATTGCTCTGGCTTGTTTTAATTTTGTTGTCAGTGGTAGGGTTTTTATATGCCATCACTTTCATTAGCACTTAATTGTTGGCACAGAGCCTCAGCTGCCAAATTACCTGTCTACTTGCCACGTGAAGGGCTATTATGTTGTTTGCCTTTTGAAGAAGCTGTGCCATTCCAGACTTAAGGCTGTGTTGGTTTTTGCTTCACAGAGGTACTAAACTCTTCTCCATCTTTTGTTAGGTATAAATAGAAGATCAAGTTGTCCTTCAACCCCACTGAGTGTCCTGGTGGGAAAGAAGGCTGTGGACAGGAGGGAGCTGCCACCCCAGCACCAGCAAGAAGAGATTCTGAGGTAGCACAGGAGAACAGGGCAGAGTTTGTTGTAGATATGAGAGCCACCAGCTGACCTGAAGAGCAAGCAGGAATGATCCACTTACAAGAACAGTGGGCAGGGGGAGGGTGGTGTATAAAGCTGTTCTATTTTCTTTAAATAGAAAGTATCACAGAGCCGAGGTCTAGGTCAACGTTCTGGCCACAACTTGTGTCTGCAGTGCCTCCCTGATCTCTCACAGTAATCACTGATCTGGCTCCAGGAGTTCTGTGTGTACATTGCCTGAGATTTTACTGCTCTACACTAAAGGGCTTTGTACAGCTGAGTGCTGCTGCATCACTGCAGAAGGCAGGGACTGGGGCTGGCTGGGTAATGCAGGGAAGAGGGGACTTGGGGGGATGTTCTCTCCATGTCTCTCATTTTAACAGGTTCAGATGTCTCTCAGTTTCATTTTCTTTCCATCTGCTTTACCCTCAGGTTCATGACACCCTGGTGTTGCAATTTACCCAGAGCTTGTGGACAGATGAACATTTAATGGGAATTTTATCTAAGTATATCTTCTGCATGCCTGGTGCAGACCAGGGACTTGAACCAGTGTACTGATGATGTGATGAATCCACTGATCACCCACTGCTTGTGCTCCAGAAATAGAAGATCCTTAATTTACTCCTTTCTACCAGAATTAAGACAGCTTGGTTCACTAAATTTGACTCTGTGGCAAACGTGCAGCACAGCAAAGGGAGAAGCTGCTCTCCACTTACCTGACCAGAGGGCCTGACCATGATCTCACAGATCTCCCTGCCCTGGGTACCTAAAATTCTCAGCTTCCAGCATTCCAACAGGTGCCCTCCAGGGGACATGAAGCTACAAAGGGGAAAGTTTAGTAGAGGCCCTGTTATCTCCAGGACATGAATGGATACATTCAAGTCATTACAGGGGTGCACATGTGCTCCTGGATCTGTTCAAATCCCATAACTGTAGTTTTTAGATCAGGAAGACTCTAAGTCCAGCTCCTGGCTTCAGATAGAGCATCTTTTTTTTTGCTTTCTTTCCACTAAAAACTTCCATCTGTATTGAGCTACCAGCAGTGTTGGGTCATGCAAAACACAGATTATCTAGAATATTGTGTGTTGGGTCATGCAAAACACAGATTATCTAGAATATTGTGTGTTGGGTGAAGAGGAAAAACAACATCATTTAAGTGTGATGGTGTGCAAAACTGTTGAAAGAAGCCCTCTGTCCCACACACCAATGAAGATGTGAGCTGTTCCCCACTGAACTGGTTGTCTCTGGGATGGAAAATATTTCAATACTTTGAAAATGTGCAGAGATTTTAACGTTTAACTGGGGAAAGTGCACAACATCTGCCATACTCAGAAAGTGCACCCATAGACAAGTCAAACGTATTTTTGTCTGTGTCTCGCAATTTGTGAGGAAACAACCACAGTGAGCACCATCCACCTCTGATGCAGGAGAACCCACAAACCCTATAGAGGACATTTCCTGCTTATGCTTTCGGAATAGAACTTGCAGCAGCTTCAGCTTATGCATGAACCTTCCCCTAGGAACTGAATTTCAGCCTTTAAGGTTAAATTTGGTTTAGCATGACACCATCTGTCTAAGTTGCCCATTTTGCTTGAGAACATGGTGCACTTGGCCAACATTTCAAATTCTGTGTACAGTGACTCTGCAGGGAGACCCAAGAGAAGAGTGCTTCTGGGAACTACAAAAGTTTTATACTGAGTTCTTTAAAGCACATGAATAGTAGTTGCCTGAAATGTTACTTCCTTGTACAAGATAAGAGTTTCTTTAAGCAGAATTCAAAATAAAACAACATTTATGACGATAAATACTGTCAGGGAACTTCAGGTCTCTAAAAGTGATCTGGTAAAAATTGGAGTCTAAATTAATAATAGAAGGAAAAGATTGAAAAACAGTTTCACTATTTTTTAATAACTTATTCATTGATAACAGTCAGGCAAAAAAAGAGTGTTTGGAGGTCTGAATATTCAGAGAAAGCATCCAGTGGTTACCAATGTCACCTCCATTCCTAGTCACAGGCAGCTCATAGCTGCGTACGGTTTCATTAAATTCCAGATATGCCATCCATCCTGCCCTCTGCCTACTGGAACTTTGCCACAGCTTCTCTTCCAGTCTGCTCTGGGAACTGAGTGCACCCCAGTCTGCGCAAGGGCAGGGACTTTTTGGTAAATCTGGTTGCACTGCCTGCTGACATCAGGCTCAGACCAGCATCTGGGAAATAAATCAGTTCATCTGATGGTCTCCTGGTCCCCAGCACAGGTGAGACTGTATGGGGCAAGTTGTTTTGATCCTCCTATTTTGCTTCATTCTGCTGGGGCAGGGACAAGGTTTGGGAGCTGGGTGTGGGACAGAGTAAGGGAAGTTTGGCAGCCTCTTGACTACAAGTGGAGAAAGATATTTTGTTCTGATGTGTATACACCAGATTTATCTTACGAACTTCTTTTTAATTACAACCCTCAGCATAAATGCAAACTTCCCTGTTGTGTTTAAAATACAACTCTTATCTATGTCCCTGGAAGGCAAAGCCCAGTGCTGGCACAGTAACACACAAGACAGGTTGAACCAGTTTGGTGCAGCTGAACTTGTGAACCAGAGCTGGATTTCATCCCACCACTTTGGCACATAGAAGGAGGGGGAGCCACATGACTTTCCTCACTAGGCCACATAAAAACACCCTCAAAGACAGTGTCTGGAGCCTGCTTAGACCAGGGGGCTGAACATGACACAAGAGCTGTTTCCAGAAGCAGTAGCCAGGTGAGAGCAAGGCAGAGAGGCAAATCTACAGCCATGTACGATGATGGGATCAGTAGGAAAGACTGGAAGTCCTCCAAAAATCCTTCAGTGCCTGTATCTGAAGGGCAAAAACTACTATGGCTTTGATCATGCTGTTGACCTCTCCTGTAGAGCAAACAAGACTGTTTTTTGTGTACTTGCCTGAAATTAACTTTTCTAAATATCTGAAGAGAGTAATGAGGAGGAGACTGACTCCAAAAACTGCTACCTGGAGATGCCTCTGTCAGCTGCTTCCTCACCATGCACCAGTCCCACCTGCAGTTTCTATTGGCCATAGCTAAGAGGTGTCATTGCATCCGCTGTAACTAAGGCTTGACCCAGTGCTGGGGTGGCCAAGGCATGGATGTAGATGAAGCAGTTTTATCTCATGCTCCCTCTTTGGAGAGGACAGAAATGGCTCTGACTGGAGTGACACTCA
This sequence comes from Cisticola juncidis, assembly GCA_013400215.1. Taxonomy (NCBI): domain Eukaryota; kingdom Metazoa; phylum Chordata; class Aves; order Passeriformes; family Cisticolidae; genus Cisticola; species Cisticola juncidis. The sequence continues at coordinate 2,392,211 of VXBR01002740.1, forward strand.
GAGGTCTGCCTTAGTGCCCTCTGTAAAGGCCCTATGCTGCAGAAGGCTGTTGAATGTCTGCTTGCTTGAATAGAAAGCGGAAGACTCTAAAGGCCTCTCCAGCTTCCCCTAGTGAAGCTGTCATTTAGGCTGTTTAGCACCAAAGATTAGATTTGCAGTGTTTTCCAATAGCCTACTGCATCATCATTTACTCACGCTACCGATACTCCAGCAGATTTCAATGACCTTTGCGAAAATAAAATCAGCCTAGATTGACATATTTGCTTTAGAAGATGCTAATCAATATCTATTTTGTTAGCCAATATGGTTATGTCTCCTGTTATTGTGATTTATTTCATTTTTGTTGACCAAAGGTGGTTGAATGGGTGATAACAGTACTGAAAGTGGCAAGGGTTAATAAATTCAGATGAGGTTGTCATCTTATTACCAGAGTGCAGGAAGTGAAGCACAGCCATTTAATTAACCCAGTCGCAATGAATTTTATGCAACACGCAGTTAACACTTCATCTATTAAAACCACGAAGCAGATGGTAGTGAGCAGTTTTGTCTGCCATAAATAGGGTACCAATTTAAATTACTTGCTGCACAGGATTTTATTGGATGAAATTATCTAGATATTAAATGGTGAGATATTTATTAATCTCTTTCTTTTAAGTCATGCATACATAAGATTCTTGGTCCAATAGTAGAAAACTCAATTATTTCCATGAAATCTCCAAAATGAAGAGCTTGGGGAAAAAAAAAAAAAAAAAGACAAAACCTTGATGAATTGACATTTCTTCAAACTCTGAGGCCTTCAGTCATTGTCTGTGCTCGAGAATATATACCCCATTATAAAGTTTTATCCTACTTTCTCTATCTGCATAAGAGATTTTTATTATTCACATAAATGGATAATCCTAAATGACTATTAAAAGGCCACATTTCTCAATAGACTGGTAGCTTCTCTCTTGCTCTTGAAAAATGATTGTGATAAATATTACCAAATTTAACATTTTCCTTTTCATTTCCCACAGTTAGGAAGAGTTATGTGAGCACATGACTGCACATATGGGCAAGGGGGCTGTATATCAAAGGCAATGTGGGCACCTTGGTGCCAGAAGCTGAGTAGCTGCTTTGCTTGCCTGTCTTTTATTCTAGGAAGGGGAACGTAAACTTTAAAAACACAACCAACCAAACAAGCAAAACAAAATACAGTTGTGTGATATGGCTTCATATGCACATAAGAATCTAGACATTTCTGGAACTTGCCAGCTCTTGAAATTATTTCATGCACAAAATTGCTGCCCTCATATAAAATACAAGGCAGAGGAAGAAGCAAAGAGGCACTCCTAAAATTGTGATTGCCTCAGGACTGTGTGAAACCCATTTCTTGCAGAGAAGCAAATGTTTGTTTGCAATCAGAGCAAAATCTCAGGAAGAAAAGCAAAGCCTGAGCCAACAGAGCAAGAAGGTCGCTGCATGCCCAGGACTGTACAGCTCCCACAGTCCTGGGCAAACGCAGAGAACATCTTTGCACTCCTTCAGAGAAAACAGATCTGACCGACTTTCCTTCAGCATTCTCCTGCCTCCAAAGACAGAGGCTTGTCAACAAGGCTGTGCTTCTGCTGAATAGGGTTCATTAAGCCTGCAGAAAGCCAGAGGGTGTGCATTCATTTGTTTGAATGACTCTAGGAGACTCCTTTATTTGAATGACTTTTTCCTTAGAGAGGCAGAAGGCGAGTGTGTCCTTTGTCACCTCCTCTGATTGCTCTGTCCACTGAACCGCTAGCAATAGCTATCAGAAAGTCTCCAGAGATTCCAGGCGTCACAATCCATGACAAAGGACATAAATTGCTCTTTTCACAGATGACATCCCGCTTTATCTCAGTAAAACACAAATCTGTGTTCAATGCCTGAAGAAGTCCTGGAGCATTACTCCACTGGAGCAAGGCTTCATGGAAATATGACTAAATCAGGGGTGATCTTTACACACTCATCCAGGGAGATTTTTTCATTTTCTATGCTACTGATCTCCAGGTGAATTCAACTATTTATTGGTACCAGCCCCACCCTACTTAAGCAAACTGCCATGATCCTTTTTCAGCCCATCCTATCAGCAAGGAAGGACTTGATTTGCTGTTGAACATACTGGCACGGGTTTGGCTTGGCTGGAACAAAAACGAGTGACGTATGATCCCAAGTGTAAATAACACACAAACGAGACCAAGAATAAACATTTTGAGGCACAGTAAAACCATAAGAAAAATGAAGGCTTTCCCTGGTGGGCACATGTGATTATCAGGCAATGTTACCTGCCCTCTTGGGAAGGGTTTGCAGAGCTTCCAGCACAAGCTCCTCTGCACGAGGAGCTGTGGGGCTCTTGACAACTCTTTATTCCTTCACTTGTGGTTTATGACCAAGGCTTATGAACTTCTTGAGGAGACAGGCAGATCTAGAGACCATCCCATCATTTCTGGGAGAAGGAAAGTCACATTATCTCTGGGCATCCACACTCACCTCCAGGCTGCCACAGATTGCCACAGCAAGGGGACACAATGCTTAAAAGGTGGGAAGGAGGGGACTGAGGAGCAGAACATGGTCTTTGTTCAAGAGCACAATGAAATCAACTTTTGAACTTCAAAACTAAGTTTCATTTAGATTTCATTCAATCATACCATGAGTTAATTCCTTTCTAGCAATTGCTGCTGAAGAGAAATGAACAGGCAGCCAGGGGGAGGAGGCAGTGCCCTAAGTCACAGGAGCTGCCACTGCTGCAAGGAGGACCTCTGTCCTTATTTACTCAGAAGATAGAAAAAAAAAAAAGGCATGTTCATACCCCAAGTTTCAGAGTGACAGCTTTTAAGCTGCTGTGATTTTCTGTCACTCCACAATACCAAATACCAAAGCTCATCAAAATCTACAGCCTAACAGTTTCTCCCTGTTCATTAAGCATCATTAATAAGGTTTCTTATAATAAATAATGACACACTGTAAAACAGTTTAAAATAGTAATTGGACATTGATGGTAATTGATAGGATATTGGCTGGACAGTGATGCTTTTGTTCAGATAGGTTCACATTACAGGTCAGTCTGAGATGCTGAAGCATTTCAAGGCAAAATGACCAGCCTGGACCAACTCAAGAGGTCAAAGTCAGGCCTGGAAACAAACCCCTGTCTCCTGACTGCCAAGTCAGTGCTTTATCAACAAAGTGCATTTCTTTTTAGTATATTCATTTATAATTCAGATTAGGTGGATGAGAGGAAAATTTAATCATTTAGAATGACTAATAACTATGCTAATGTGTTCAGATAAAATAAGCATTCACATATGCTGAAAGCCTTTATAGTGTAATAAACTTCTGTTATCTTTTGAGGCGTGCAGTACTTTGATTTTCATATACCAACTCCTTTTTTATTTCAAGTGCAAATTTTTTTTAAAAAAAGATTGCAAAGCTCAGGACTCCTGAACCTCATTTCAGTAGTGCTTGTGTGAAGTGCTGACAAGCTAGTCCAAATAGTGGACTCAAGGGGTTGGGGTTTCTTTGGCTGGCTGGGGTTTTTTGCTCTCTGACAAAGTGTGTCAAACTAATTTGAAGACTTACACTTCAGAGATGGCAAAGAGCTTAGAGGATATTGATTTCAGTGAGTCTGAAACTTTGTGTGTACAGAAACACTAATCCCCTTGGAAGTTACTTTTATTTTCCTGCGTATGACCAAACACATGCTGTGATCCCCTATCTGAGTTTCTTTTGTTCTTCTTCACAATGCAGACACAATTATAAAACATTTTAATAGGTTTTAAATCAGATCTGGTTGCTAATCACATGCCAGTCTCTGGCACCGTATGTGACACTCACAGCCTTTCCTCTGGCTGCAATTTCTTGGCTACATCCTTCCCACTGCAGCCACCAACCCCAAAGTTGCAGGTGCCAAGGTGCAGGTCAGGCTGGATGTTTTAGGAAGATCACTTTTGCCTGAAAACATCTCCAAGTGATGCTGCAGCTGGAGCAGGAGGTCAGCCATGGAGCCCAGCAGGCTGCTCCACTGTGGCATGACCTTGCCATCCCTGGGGGAAAACATGGTGCTGCTCTTTACTCCTGCCCTGCATTGTGTCATGGTTTTCCTGTACGGAGAACTTCAAAAGCAGAAAAGTAAGTAAGTGATAACTAATGGGAGAAAATTATCTCAGAGTGATACAAAAAACAAAAAGATGTGGGCAATCATTAATTTTAACATGCACTGAAAATAATTCAAGTCAGTTTGGAGACAATCCACTGTCTTTTAAGAAAATATGGCAAACACAGTAATATTATTTATTTAGTCTTATTCCCTTGAGAAGAATGAAATACCAAAATACCTTGTCTATAAAAGGAAATAATTACCTGGCAGAAGGCAACAAATTACCACATATTAAAAACATCATCAAGAACAACAGAAAGTCTTAGGGCCTGGTTTTCCCTTACAATTGGAGAACAAAGAATAACTTAAAAAAAACCAAAAAAAAAAAAAAAAAAAAACCAAAGCAAAGTTATCTCATTCTGGATAAAAGTACAATCTTCACCAAAAGCATTAAAACAAGGAATGTGCCTTAAGATAGGGAATGGGGACCCAGCTGACTTTTGTGAATGAGAGCAGAGACCCCTATAAAGGGATAGCTGCCAGCATGGGAAAGGCAAATGCTGTGGAGGACATCATCAGGGAAAAATTAGCAGAGGAATCTACTGAAGCTGAGGTAGAAAATAGAAGGGAGGCTGACTAGGGAAATGCAGATCTTAGACACTTTGTCAGGCAAAATTGCCTACCTGTTCCCATCTCCGTGGAGATGCACGGTTTATATTTGGTGCTTGAGATTTTGTCATTCTCACTCCAGTGAGTATTTGCCTGTGAGAACCTGTATTTATATTCCAAGGTTAATTAGTCATGCTGGAAAGCACTGCTGCAGAATGGACAGGGAGGGACAGATATGCACAAGTCTTTCTTTAAATATTCACTGCCAGGATTTTCTAAGCCAGCTCTAAAATTCAGCTCCCAATGGCTGTGTGCCTTATGAAGAAGAGCTATGGAAAGCAAAGGGTGAGGGGAGAACTTGCAGTATTTAGCATTTCCCTGCAATGATGAGCACAGGCAGGAGGACAAGCAGCCCTGGCAGGAGGAGGGAAGCTGCCACAGGAGCTGGGTGTGCAGGAGCAGTCCTGGCACGCAGCCCTGGTGCCTCGGGTGCTGAGGAGCTTTGCACAGAGAACTGGGGTACATCCCTCATCCTGGCACAGGCTGAGCCACTCTAGAGAACAGTCCTCATCTGCTTTTTCCAGCTCCTTACCAGGAGTGTCATAGATAAGTGCAAGGTGTGAGTATTTAGGAGGAATATTTCCTTATCTTTTAATTAAGAACATTACAGAGGTGGGTTGTTCTTTTTTTTTTCCTTTTGCAAGATAGGTAGAGTAGTACATTTTTCCAGTCTAACCTTTTATAGGCCAGGCATGTGATATGTGGTAAGAGCCATGAGAGGCATTTAAATTATCTCTTTTGAGACCTTTTCATGCTTATTTTAGTTTCAATAGAATTGGGTCTGTTCCATATGTCCTGATTCACTACAGGATGCTTTTCTTGTCAGAGCAGTGACTCTGTTTGATCAAGACGGTACTGACCTCATTTGTGAAATCAAGTATCAACTCAGTGTATAGGGAATGTCTTCCTAGTGCAGCTTCCAACTTTTTTTTTTCAAGAGAAGCTTAATACAGGTTAAGAGTAAGCCAAGGGGGAAAATGTCATATCACACAAACATTTAATTTTCTATTCACCTGATAAAAATTTTAATCAGAAAAAGCTCTCATTTGAAAAAACAGCAAGATTGTATTTTTAACAGTCTTAGGCTTCTGTTGATGTGAGATTATAAGATGCTGAGATCATAATAGTAAGACTGAATAGCTGTTGTTTTTATTTCTTTGAGTGAGAAAAAATTGTCTGTTATAATCATCTACATGTTATTATGCCCTGTTCACAGACAGGGAAATCGAGGTAGAAGTTTTACTTCATCACAGCTGACCAGACATTATCAAGGTGTATACACTATGTCAACAACTCAGCCCTCCTTTATTTTAACAGCTGGAATATTCACAAATCTATGACCTGAATGATAAAACAAACAAAAAAAGAGTGAAAGACATATCTGAGGTGTCCTTAATAAAGAGCTGTAAAAATATTGGCTGACTACAGCCTATGACTGTATTTAGATATATGTTTCCCTGAAGAATGCAATCACTGGGTGAAAATATTAACAGTTGGTTTATGGTGTTGATGTTCCCCATTTATTCCTCATTCATGTGCAAGTGGAATAGGACAAAATGCCATCTGGGAGATGAAAATTGGGGATAGGCTGAGGAAGGGGCTTTGTGTCCAGGTAGAATCCAGGGTAGTGTCTCAACAAGAGGGTATAAGAGACTCTCCCCACCCAGGGAAATTTTAGGAGGAGTTACCCCCTGTGGCCCAAGGTTGTCCTGCTCAGGCAGTATCAGACCCACACAAATTAAACTGAATCTTTACCCTGGCCTTTTTCACCTGGAAAAATTCCAGCAGTCAAGAGGCACTTTCCTGAGAAAGCAATTCTGAGGAACACACAGGTCTGTGCCCACCATGGCCAGGCCTGGTGTGGGGGGACAGCCTGTGCACATCCAGTGCCTGAAAGGAAACCTGGAAAAAACACAGCCCAGCTTCAGCCAGCAGCAAAACGAGCCAGGGTGGGCAGGTCTGAGCAGCACAGCAGCGTTGGCAGCCGTGGGCTGGGGCTCTGCTGCCGCCCCTGCCAGCGCCAAGCCCTGGCACACACGGCCCACGTGGCACAGCCTTGCAGCAGCTGCCAGCCAGGAAAAACTCCCAGGGAAAGGCTTTCTGGCACCCATGGGGAGACTCTGCCTAGCCTGCAGCAATGGACATGGATGGGAGGTAGCTGATTGGAAACCGTGAGCAGCAGCATTTTTTGGATCAGCAGCTGGAAATCAAGAGGCCACGTGGGCTGTTCCTCAGCTTAAACATCCTATCTGAGCTCTGCTTTAAAACAGGGAAAGCACAAAACGTGCCTAAAATCTGACAAATGGTGCAGAACACTTCCCAAAAAATGTACCTGGAGGAGATCTTTGGAGAGTCATCCACTCCTGTGCTTTGGAAGGCTGTGTGCTCTGTGAGTGGGGCTGGGGTGGATTTCACATGGTGCAGCCCTGCACAGACAGCAAAAATCAAGAGCATTTACATTCTTGTGCAAAGCATCCAGGTTTGACCATTGTTAGAGACAACATAATATTCCCTACCTCAGTTGGATCCATGGCACACTCTGCTGTGGCAACTTCTGTTGCAGTGAATTTCCAGAAATACAAGAGCTGCATTAATACTGGAGCTGTGGCAGCAACAGCCATGGCAATGGCTCCTTCAGAGCTGCTTGTCCCAACTGTTAAAGAGAGGAATTCTTTCTGCCTTGTTTTTCTGTTGCTGTTTATAAATGCAGGAGATGCACAAGATTAAAGTGTCTAAATCTGGAAATCATATTTTAATCTCAGGGTGTGTATCAGAGAGACACAGGCAGAATAGATTAGTTTCTGAATTAATGCTTGTGACAGTTCTACGAACACAGACAAATTCACAGTCAAAAAAGATAGTATCAACATTTAATTTAAAAGCCTCTTTAAGGAGTCTCATTGCCATATGTTGAAAATCTAATCTTTAAAAGAGACAATATCTAAAAGTTTGGCTTACTTCTCAAATGTGTCAAGTAATATTTTCCTTAATTTGACCTATTTATCTTAAAACATTTATAATCTGTTAGGGGGATGTTCATAGCTAAATGTCCAATTTGGTTTGTTTGTTTTTTAAATCTGCCATTCTGTTGCCAAGAAATTAAACAAACAGATGCCACTCTTTTTTGAGGGGCTCCATTAAATACAATGTCTTACCCACCATCTGCTGGATCTGCAGCAGCAATTAACAGCTACACACTATTCCCAGAGCAGAGCTGACAACAATTGATGGTGCTGGGATCCTGGTTTTCTCCTTCCTGCTCCTCACTCTCTCTCTTCCAAATACCTATGATACAATATTTCTACACAGAGGGCTGTGTCAGTTTAGAAGAGAAAGGAATGAGCTATTCCTTCTTCAAACTGTTGTGCATGGAAGTCCTCCCCAGGCATTACACTTTTTAAACAAAGAGCATATTCAGTAATAACAACTGAGCCAATTGATATCTGCAAAGGCTGCATGTGCAAAGTTTGTCTGACATATTTTGGAACAGGTCTCCTTTACCACAGTGTGCAGCTGCTCTGAGGAGCCAGGGGCCATGACTGTGCACACAGGCTCTTTTTTTCTGCACCACTGGTTCAACCCACCTGAGTGGGAAGCCACTGAAAATTCCTGCCTTGGCTGGATACGGAAATACCTGAGGAGGCTCAGCCTAGTGAGCAGCCATGAATCATGAGCACTGGGTGTGATTCCTGTCCATTGTCAGACAGCCAGGTAACTGGCTTTGTACCAGTGAACCCTCTTGGAGATAGAGACTTTTATTGGCACTTTTTTAATTGACTTTTTTATTGGCTCTTAGTCACAGGATAACATGGAGTGTTTGGACTCCCTTTACTGACTGGGGTGTCAGCCTGCAGTCTACAATCCAGTCCTTTCTTTTAGTTGAGCAGATTGATCAGTAGACAAGTCCAGTTGTGCCAGGGAGAGTTTAAATTGGTCATGAGGAAAATTTTCTACACCAGAATGCTTGTCAAACACTGGAACAGCCTGCCCAGGGAAATGATAGAGTCACCATCTCTGGAAGTATTCAAACACCTGTAAATGTGGCACATAGGGACATGGTCTAGTAATGGACTTTTCTGTGCTGGGATAAGGATTGGGCTTGATGTTAAAGGTCTTTTCCAACCTAAACAATTCTGTGATTCTATGATTACTTACCTTGGAAGAGAAGAGAAGAGCTTCCCTGGCCTTTTCTTCAGTGTTTGTGGTGATGGCGCTGTGGCTTTTCTTGGACTACTGGGCCTGGACATTAGTTATGCTCTCCCTGGCTTCAGAAGGATTCTCAGGGCACCAGAAAATGCACTAGAATGCATATTTAAAAATCTGTGTATTTGAGGCTCCAGGTTTTTAATTGATGCAGGAAGTCCATATGTAAATGACTAGCCTGCCTACTCCCTTAGCTTCTGGCACACATTCTCATAATTCTCCAGTGTCAAGGTATTCCTTAAAAGACAGTGAGCTTCCTCCAAAAGGTATATTTTTACAGTATTATTTGAGAGAAATTCTTGATGTTGCAACAATGTATAGCTTTATTTTCAACAAGTTATTTGCATTTCTGTAATGGCAGAAGGATTTCTGTTCCTCTGTCTGTCAGGCTTGTAGCCTGTCCTCAGCACAACTGGTTTCTTCAATGAGGCATGAAGAAAATAAAGGGACATCTGGGTTTAACATATCAGATGCTCAGCTTTGCCACAGTGTCAGGAGGGACAGGTGTACATTATTTTGGAAATTAAAATTTCCATCCTGATAATAAATCTGTATAGCAATTATCCTTATTGTCCTGTATGGTGACCGTCTGTAAAGGCAATCTGAACTTAAAAAAGGCATCACATAAATCAGGTAAGATTTAAAATCTTCCAAGAGTTTGTAAATCTGCCCAGGATTTAGGGATTAATTGAAGAGCAGACAGCTTAATACATTAACCTTTCACCTCTGCAGTCCTGGGCTCAAAAGCTGACTTAGGTCAAGAAGTAAAAAATAGATCGGTGATTTTGTCCTAGTCCTTAATGAGTGCTGGGGTTCAGGACAGCCTGGTAAGCACTGACTGCAGTGCCCAGTTCTGTCAGCAAGGGTTTGCTTTGGGCATTGTTTGTCTCTTGTCTGCTGCTGGCACTCCATTATGAGGTTATTAACTTAAGTGTAAAGTCAGGTGCCCCATGAGAACAGTTAGTAGGCTCTGGTGGCTGTGATAAAGGTCAGGAAGCGTCAAGGACTGCCTTAACTAGTCTGTTTCCTAAACCTGACCCAGGTCATTGCAGGGATTGTAGGGAGGATGCTGCAAAAGGCGAGGACAGGAGGGAACAAACATCCCAGGAGGGAACAAACATCCCCACCAGCCCCTCTGCAGCCCTGCCCCACAGGCTGAACATTCACACTCGTTGTCACTCACCATGCTCCCACCCTGGTGCTGCCTGTGCTCTTCTCACAGGGCTTGCCAAGAAAGGAACTTTACAGGGAGGCAGTAAGAGAAGCTGGGGTCAGCAGGCCTTCCTTAATTTCTTTGTCCCTGAACACAATAAAATTCAGCAGCATGCAGTAACATGGACCATCCCTCTCCCAGTTCCCTTTGTCTTGTGGAAGATGGGGACACTGCAAAGCTCTGGTTGTACCCTCAGCTATGTGACAACAGGGTGTTCTGTCACTTGGCAGTGACTCTCAGCAATCCATCCTTGCTGACTAGGAGCCAAAGTCTGTTTTACAAGGATGGTCCAATGCTGAAGGTGAAAGTGTAGCCAGCATCCATAAAGGTGGTGGAGTAACCCATTCATGAGTGGCCAGTGGTGGGTGACCCTTTCCCATGGCCCTGGTTTGTCAGCAGGTCATTCCCTGTGGCTTACACTGACCACTGGTGGCAGAACACAGCGTGATCTGTGCCTGTGTCAGGTCTGGGGAGGGACTGAGCAATGCAGCACACATCTCTCTGGGGAGGCAGCACACTCTGAGTCTCTATTAAATAGCAGCAGATTGGAAAGTCACTTGGTGTGACCATCCCTTTCTGTCAGTGTACAAGCACACCCACAGATTTATGTTCCTCACAACCCTCAGACCACCCCTGAGAAATATCCGTGCAAAAATAAAAATTGCCCATGACCCCTCTCTTTGACTCTTTGACCTCTCCCTTTCTCCACAAATACCCTGTCTGCTTGGGATTTGCCAGCTGACTGATGAGATTGGGTCTGATCTCTGCTCTGAGAGGACATTGGAAATAATGTGATTTTCTGGAACTCAGAAACACACTCACATAATCTACATTTCCAGTAGGGGGTTGAGTTTTTTGGTCTGCTTGGAACAAATGTCATTCTGTGGGGGTTTAACCCTAAAAAGTTGCATTTGTTACTAATGCAGGACAGAGGTGAAATAAAAACACACTGTGAAATCCAGTGATAGAAACTTTAATCATTTATTTTCTTGCCTGGGATCTTTTCACTTGTTCCAGCTGGCTCAAAAACACTCAGAACATATCAACAAGGCTTATATGACTGAAAACAAACATTTGCCAGCAGTAGAACCAGACTGACAGAAACAGAACAATAGTTTTTTCATGCCACAAAAATGTTAGCAAGCAGCATATAGTTTCATGTGTGTTTGCACTTTGCCCCTCCTGACTGAATTATGAAATCTTATTTACTAAAAAACATTATAGTTCACTTTTTAACAGAATTAATATGATTAAAGGGTTGGTTGAGAAGTGATGATTGAACTTCCAACTATTAAAATGAGCATCAGTGTGCAGGGAAAATAAAAAGGCACTGGAATTCTTTTCAAACCCAAGCACCAGGTGCATTAATTACATTTCATTGCATGTTGGTTTATTACTGCGGTCACTTGTGCCTTATGATCTGCATTAACACCTGCGTTCTATGGATATCTTGGTATTTCACTAAACAAGATGAATATTGGCCAGATGGTGACTCCAGTAGGAAGCATTTCACATAGATTTTCCTGCTCTGCACAGTTGCCTGTAAAGGAATCCTGAATGTCATGCTACGCCAAAGCAGACCCAAACAATACAGAGATCATTTTGAAATCAACTGCCTCGACAGCATATTCAGAAAGGATCAGATGACAAACAAATCAAGGCCTTGTAACATGGATCTTGCTTATAAATCTCTTGTGTGTAGCACACAGCATCGTTTGTACAGCATTTCACCCCTTGGGGTGACCCTGCCTGTGTAGAAACATAATTCCACAGAAAACTGGGTCAGCTGAGGTCTGAAACACTTAGCACAGATGACTCAGTGGTTTTTTTAGTGTCCTGATTTTTCTCCAGGTTGCACACATGACCTTTCCTCCATGGTACAGGTTAGTTAATATACAACAGGCATCCAGCCCCGGGGAGGTGCCACAACAAGGAGTCAGGTCAAGAACCCCACCATGCCTGGCACCTTGGCTTTGGACCAAGGTGGGGAGCACTTCAGGAGAGGTGGGAGGGGCACAGCCCTCACCATGCCTCTTACTGGCACTGTCTGGCTCTTATCCAACACATCAGAAGTTACTCGCTGACCTGCACCAGAAATAAACAAAAGATTTTCATGCTGGCACGGTATTACACTGTTGAAAACTTGGACAGACCTTCTAAATTTGCAGTTAGCACCTATCTCAGACCCACCTCACCTAGAACACACAGCATCATTCCAGGGCACTATCCAGGGCTGTCTGTGAGCTTTGCTGCTGGTGCAGGCTGTGTAGAAGGTTTTGTCTGTGTGAGCAAGATTTTTTATTGTGGACATCCATGTTCATGGCTTCTTTTTGTCATCCTTCACTTGCAGATGTCAGTCGAGGACTATGTGACCATAGCAACTGAAGTGTCAATATCAAATGTCACACAATCAGAATCATTGAGTTTTCATGGTCTCGGTGGTCTTGCAGTACAATTTTCTCCCCCCTGGGTATGCTAAGAGGATCCAGTTCTTACCAGCTCTCTCCTCTGCCCACTCTGCCAGCATCAAGCTGTGCTGCAGCCAGTGCAAGAAGCCTCTCTTCTTCTGGGTGTTGGCAGACACCTTTTCCTACCTCACAGCAGGTAAAGGTGGAATGCTCTGAGTGTGCTCCTTGCAGTGTGGTCCCTGGGCTGTTCCTGCTGTACCTCTGGGAGAGGCTAGGAAGACATGAAGGGACTCAAGGGAGAAAATGCAGCAGAACAGCTGGCAGCTTAGGGCACAGAGAGGGCACAGTGCTGGTAATGGGGGATTGCCCTGGGAGCAGAACATAGCAATACCCAAAGCTGGCTGAGCACTGTCCTTGATGAAGTGGATAGAGGCACAAAAAAGCCCCCCAGAATGAACACAATCACCAAGTCAACACTCTTATGTGTACAAAGGAAAAAAAAAAAAAAAGTGAAGCACAGGGCTGGCCAGGCCCTGAGCTCAGCACTGTGCTCAGCACAGGTGCAGAGCACCCAGCGACCCCAACAGGAGCTGAGCCCAACCAGCCCCACACCAGCTGCAGGCAGCTCCTCACCCTGCTGGCGGGCAGGGATGACCCTGGAGCTGGCAGATGCTGTCCCTCTGACAGGTGAGCTCCTTGGGTTGATGACCCTGTTGTTCCTCACAGAGGCACACAGCAGCAGATTCAATCTACAAAAACAAGAAGCCAAAAAAGCACGAATTGAGACTCCCACCTTTCCCCCAGGCAGGCTTCCCGCAAGATGCTGTTTAAAGAACACCAATATCTCACTCTCAAGAAGTGTAGGTAAATCTTATTACAAGTTGAGATTAACCATCAGTCAGATAACTCACCAGTGCAGAGATCAAATATAAAAGATGTATGTTCTGTGTCATCTGTTTAGCAACCTTAAATTAGCTCACACGGGTGGATGGTGCTGGCCAAATGGCAGAACATGTGCTGCAAATGGAAATCAGAGTCAAAGCAGAATCCTGTGGGATACCCCCAGCAATTTTAGAGCAGCTATCTTATTACCTAAGCAATTTTCAGGGACAAGCAGAATTCAGACGCAGCCGACAACGCTCTCTGGCCCAACCTTGGTGAAACTACTTCATTATTATTTCAGTAGTGCCTGGAGAGCTCTATCTGCTGCTCCAGTTTCTCTGCAAAACCCCTTCCAACAACCCACAATAAAAGACATCCCTGTGAGGACAGGCTTACAGTTTAATTTAAGACAAGGAGCAGCAAGTGAAAGTAACAAACAACCAGAGAGACTACAAGGGAGAGGATTGATGGAAATAGTAGAAAACACTTTTCCCCCGAGTCCCTGCATGTGTACACACACATACTAGATACAGATTAATGCATGCACAGATATTTCAGATGCCCCTTAACCTGAATATAAAGCATCCAGAAATAATTGATAAAAGAAATCCACACATAGGGTGGAGTGCTGGAGGATGGGAGAGACCTGCCTTGCTCTTTGCTGAGGATACAATGTACACAGGTGGGTTTGACTTGGCTTTTTTCATACCGGGAGCAGCTTTGGAGTCCATAGGCAGCAGTCACACACCTGACTGGAATCAATGATCTTATAGGTCTTGTCCAACCCAGACAATTCTATGACTGAATGATTGAAATCTTTCTTGTTTCTCAGTGTATGTAGTACATACATTTGACCTCACAGCTTTGGCCTGGGAATCAGGAGAAATAAGAGGACTGTGAAAAGTGGCCTTGATGGAAAGTGGATGTCTTGCAGCCATATGTTCTTTGCTGCCAGGGGTATGACTGCAATCTAGATGGGAAGCAAATAAATTCAGCAAAATTCACCTCAGTGGGATCTGTTTGTTTGTGTATTGTTTACATATTTTACATTTCTTTTAAGTCTTGCTGAACAACTACCACAACTCCTCACTTCTTTTGGAGCCCCCAACCACTTCCTGGCTCCAGCAAGCCTGTATCATGTCTATGGGTAAGGAGGTTCAACCTGGCAAACCCACAGGGAAATCAGCATGTTTTCAACTTCTCCTTGGGGCTGTGGGTTTAGACCAGATTTTCCTTTTTCCTCAGGGAAACTAGGTGTGCTTAGTCCATCTTTCATCCTCCTACCACCTGGCATCACATTACAGTAGGAAACAGATTGTTCAGGCACACATAATGCAAGAAGGATTCTCCAAAATTGAAAAACAATTTGCAGAGATACTGATGACAGCAGGATGCTTCAAACATTTCCAGGTTTGTGTTTGCTCAGGGCTCAGGGATTATCAGAGGAGGCACAGTAATGCATTGAAGAGCAAACAGTTGTGAACATGACTGTTGTAATCAAAACCCAGTGCTCATTTGGAAGTGGCATCTTAAGAAGCAAAAAAAAAAAAAAAAAATAAAGTTTTGAAGAGGTCACTTCCAGAAAGATTAACAGAAATTGCTCTGTGTCAACAGCAGTATCTGCCCTGCTCTCCTGCTCTCAGATGAGGAGATTCCTCCTTTTCCCCCAGCCCCAAGGAGCACAGTGTGCAAGTCTGTCTCCTGAAACCCTGACAATGTGGAATAAAAATTCACTTTGAAAAAAGAGCATCTCTGGTGCTGTCTACAGGCTTTTGACTTTGCTCTTTCCTTCAAACACTACTCGTGATGCTGAGCGCACATTCTCTTGGCCTATTTGCTCCTGGCAAACAAAGAGCAAATTCCCCTGGGTACAGCAATCCATTTTTAACACTCTGTAATTATTTAGAAAAATGTTTTGAAGAAGAAATGAAAAACTGGGGCATTTCAGGTTCAGAAGAAAGTTCTTGGAGCATTATGTGAAACAGGGACTTGGAGTCTCTTTATTTATGGCACTACCTCCAAAAAAGGCCCACTTTTTCAGCTGTGGCATTTGAACCTACTTGCAATTCACTGAACAGCCTCTCATCACTAAGTGCAGAAGGCACAAAACTCCTGAGGGTCCACTCCAAAAGGGTGAGGGAAGGGAGAACACAAGAACTTTTCTCTGTGAGCACTGCTGGCAGGGCAGGTGTAGAAAACTGTCCCTTTCAGAGTGATTGCCTCAATCTTTCCTCCCAAAATCTATGAGACTGCATATGTTAATGTACCCTTTTTGGAAGTCCTCTGATGGAAGACATTGCAGCAGAAAATGTCACAGCCCTGAGCAGGAGACTTGAGTGCTGTGAGTTATATGGCCCACAGGCTTGACACAGGCAAGGAGCTGTGTCTCCTGCCATCCTCTGGCCAGCTGAGAATGTCAAGGATGAAATATAGAAGCTAAATGTCAATTCAATTTCCCTACAAGGGCATATTTTTTTTAAAAGAAAGCATGGGCAGAAAACCATGGAGATCGAGCCTGTGCACTGGGTGCACAGCAGCCTGTGCACACATTGTTTGCTAACCTCAAAATGGACCACCCCCTTTTCTTTCTCTCTCTCCAGGATTGGTGTTCAGCATCTGTGACACTGCTTTGTGTCTGTCTGTAGGGCTCACTGAGACTGGGAAGGTGAGCAGTAGGTGTGGGGGGGATTGTGTTGCAGAGGGAGGTGTGGGAAGGATGTAAATGGGAGCAGTGGAAAAAAAAATAATAAAATAACCTCACAGAAATGGAAGTGTTACAGCTCTGTTGACCTCAAAAGACGCATTTCCTTTCAGGGAGACTGTAGAAGAGAAATCAAGGGGGAAAGCCCCAAATCAGTATATGCACTGCCATCTCCTGGTGGACAGAGAGCCCGTCCTGCCCTGCCCCGCTGGCTGCCCTTGCGTTACAGCATCCTCAGCCGCTGTAGAACGATGGCAGCGTCACGAAAAGGCCCTAGAGGTATTTTGTGTGGTGCATGCTAAAAGCAGAAGAGCATCAGGCCAGATGGGGTTTGCTGAAACCAAGGACAAAGTCCCCCAGCCTGTAGTAGGAGCTGGGTCCATCCCAAAGTTGGCCATCAACATTTATGATACCTCTCTCGCAGGTCCTCTGTGGCAGGAACAATGTATCAGGTAAAATTACAAACCTTTCAGTAAGCATTTCAGCCTTTAAATATAATTTGTTGTTTAGAAAAATCCTCAAGTGCAATCAAAGCCACAGAAAATGTTAAAACAGAAAATTAATGGACCGAGATGGATAAATTGTGGTACCAGCAGACTGACATGTTAACATTGCCAGCAAAACAGCCAAAATTCTGTGGGTTCATGCTAAACGAAAGGAATCATTCTTTTTAACATTAATTTTCATCCAAGAGTAAAAAGATTTTGTGGATATACAGAAAGCAGGAAATGCATTACAGGGCTGCAGGGCACATGACTGGGAGAAAACCCAGATTTCACCAGCTCCCCACTGCAGGGACAGCATCTCCCCCATCTTTGCTTCTGTTTCCCAGCCAACACTCCAGAAAAGCAGCTGAGATGAAAGCCATGGAGGGAGGATTTGCCTTTGCCTCCAAGAAAGGGATTAAAGTATTTGAAAATAAAGTTCAGCTAAGACACCTATGATTTGACAGTTTTTTGCAGGAGGAGTTTCAGCCCCTTTCCCTGCCCTGAAGATGCAGGTTTCAGGCAGCACTCCCTGCTTGGCTCCTAAAAAATCACTCAGCAGTTTTAAGTATGTCACCACCAGGATCAGTCTCTCTTTTTAAAAGGGAACATTTGAAAAGACACCTCTCCCCAGTGACACAGCACAGTGAAGTGGGCCTGTGGCCTGTGGACCCATTTTAAAGCTTCCATGTTTGCATGCATCTGGTGGAGCTGGTATTAAATACGCCTGTCAGGAAACCTAACACACAGTGGCACTTGGAGAGGAAATATTGTGACAGGTTTTATTTCTGAAATACACTGAAGAGAGGCAGAGTCAGGCAACTGAGTGCAGAAGCAAAAGGGCAGGGGAAAAAAGCAGGCTTGCACTGAGGAAAAGCTCTTGTAGCACTTTTCCAGAATTGCCTTTTCTCTCTCTTGCTGTTTTCAGTGTTGTCATTCTGCCTACTTCAGCCCCTGGATAAAAATATAGAGAACCTTTTAAAAGAGAAGATAAATCCTTTCTTTAGTGAGATGTAGGTTACTGATATCTGCCTGGTTATAAAACCAGAGATCTCTAGCTGGGGAAAATTCCAGCGCATAGAAAAGCAGATTTCTTTTGATCGTGCTGACATAGGTTGGGTGCATCTCCATTCCTGCACAGGACAGTGGCATTCCTCAGGATCCTCAATATTTCTTTTTTGCATCAGCACCATGTCAGACCAACACCACCATGAAGAGGTTTGTACAGGCAAGTGTCTCACACTGAGCTGGGCTGGAGAATGGGTGGTGCCCCCTCCAGCTGTGCACACACACATAACCTTACATGTGATGCTCATCCTCTAGTGACTCTTCCCTCCACACTCTCTTGAGACAGCTGAACACCACTTGTGCCCAGCCTGGCTTCCCCCAAGAGCCCTGCTGGTGAGCAGGCTACTTGGGGCATCTTTGTTTTTGACTGCACTGGTTTTCCTGGAGATCAAATGCTGTTTGTTGAGTTGTTTCATTCTAGAACTCCTGATCTGTGTCCAACCTGCTGGCTGTCACCAGGTGAGGTCCCCAGCCCAGACCAACATGGGTTTCCACCCAGCCACACCCAGCCACCTCCCAGGCACACGGCTGTGCCCACAGGAGACACAGGCTGGTCCCAGCACCTCTGCTGCTGAGGGACCTGTGCCAGGCCCTGAGCTGTGCAGAGCAGCTGGGGAGTGCCTGGGGCTCCCAAAGGAGAGGGATGGGCCCAGGCTGGAGCCAAGGCCAGCTGCAGGGTGACTGATCATCCTCAGACCTCCCAACAGGAGGCTGGGACTGGGTGACTTTTAGCACTAGAATCAGAGGATCATAGAATGTGCTGAGTAGGAATGGACCCATCAGGACTGAGTCCAGCTCAACTGGACACCTGTGCAGGACACCACAAGAATCACACCACGAGGTTTTCTAATGCATGTCATTTTGAAAACAAGCTCACACATCAGTTGTGCTAGCAGGTCTGAGAAGCTGAGGAGTTATAGAAAGAGGAAAAGAGGAAAAGAAAAGAACCTTTCAGCTCTTTAAACCAAAATCTGCTGAGAGTCAAGTGATTCCACCACAATTCTGGTCTGAATAGTGTTATCCATTCCTTTTGCTTATTTTGCACAATTACAATTGCTTTTGTAAGCATTGACAGAGATTAAGATACCACAGATCTTAGAAGAACAAATGATGTATTGCTAATTTCTGAGCATTAGAGAGAGAGGTCACATCTGAATGATTAGGTTAATTCCTGAGACCCCTGCTCATATCATACAGCTCAATTAATTTAGCTATAATGGAAGTACATATACTACAAACATAATAACTGTCGTAGTTCATCATGTAATTCATCTTACAGTTATTGGATTACTTGCTCTCCCTCAGAGATCTGGTTTATCCCCAGATAAACCTGCCTCTCCAGAGTGGCAGGAGGGCCCTGCAGAGCCACTGTATCCCTTGCAGTGCAGACAGTCTCTGTTGCTCTCCCTGCAATGATTCCCTTGCATCACCAACCTTTGGCCCTCCAGCAATGCTGACCTTCCTTATAGCTGGCTGTCCTCTTTTCTCTCTCAGACATGCTCATTTTCCCCAGGTAGCTTCTCCTGTTCAGGAAGAAAAGGAAGAGGAGCCCCACCATAGCCACATGGGTGATGCTTTCCCTGCCCCACAAAACCTTGATGCTGCTGTGACGCTCCCTGAGAAGGGCCAGTTGTCCAACCAGCCACTTACAAGCCAAGAATCTTTCTTCATATTTTTCAGAGCCCTCATTTTAGTGCTGTTCTATGCAGTACATAGATATCCACTTTTTTACCATAGACTTTTTTATCTACAGATTATGTGTAGCCACTAGAGCATGCTGATGAGTGTGCTGTTTGTTGCCTGATCCTTCCCTAGCTCGAGCTGCAGATGGACCAGTTTTGTTTTGGTATAATGGAGACTTCAGTCATGCCTGCTGATCTGCATGGTGCCTGTTGAACTAGACACATGGCACATGAACTTTCCACTCCAGAGAATTTTACTCCTTTTTTTTTTTTTCAGGGCAGCTACCTCAAAGATAACTCAATCACTGCTCTGAACTCATAGACTTTGCTACAATACTGCTGCTGAACAAAGGCAGGCTTTGATTTATGCAGTGGAAACAGTGTGGGTGGAAATGTCTCAGGATTTAACAGCCTGTCAGTTTTAAAGCTTATCCTCAGTCCCCATAAATTATATTTGAATTAAAAGCCAGCTTGGAGCAGCAAAAAATAAATTGAATTTCATGTGTGTATGTGTCCCTATCCTTGTTCCATACTCCAGCCTTACACACACTCACATCTTTCAGAGGGATGCAGCATTTCCAAGCTTTCATGTGAGAGCACATTGTACTCCCATTTTGGGTTCCTGAGACAAAATTTTTGTGCTCCCATTTTGGGTTTGTGAGACAGAAACAGAAACCACTGCAGTTCCTGTTTTTGCAGAATGAATTTGCTTCAAGCCAACAGTTTGTTTAATTTACCAAAGCTTTAGCTGCTACACCTGCAAAGCACATCCTCATATGATTTTCCAACAAGCAGGAAAGAATCCAATAGGGAAATTAGTTTCCTTTTTCTCTCTTTCTTTTTTTGGTGCTTTTCAGTAACGATGCCAGAAATTTCTCTGCCCAAACAGTGAGTTTAGTGTGTTTGGCTTTGTGATGTGAATATTTTTACACAGCTTCTAATCTGCTGTTATTTAGTAACAGTTTTTATAGTGTTATTTTCCTGCACTACTTGGAGATTGCAGACAGTTCACAAAGATTTTTGGCAACTTTCTGAGTGGCCTATTCTTTACTGTGTGCATTTGTGCTTGAAAAACTGAGAACAAATTGGGCTGGAGGATAGAAAGCCTTTAGCACTTTTGGCTATAGAGAAAAGCTTGAGAGTATGGGCTGATTTCATCTGAAAGATTCAAAAGCTAGAAGGAAATGAAGACTCACATATATTGTATTTAACTTTTATCATTTGGAGTTGGGAATAGCTGAATTCATGAATCTTGCATGGTTGGAAGTGCTCTTGTTATAATCATAGCCTAAATCAAATGTAAGTAGCAATAATCAGATCTAGTTTGGGGAGATCATAGAAAAGAAAAAAAAAAAAACCCTTATGCTACTTGTAAATGTGCAAATGAAAGCTTTCCAAATGACCAGATGAGTGAGAGAGACAAAAGAATGACGCAAAACACTTTTAAATTGGGTCTGCAAATGGTTTGATCATATATTCCAGGCATGTCCTACCAAAGCAGCTACTATAAAGCCTCGATACAAAAATGAAATGTACAACACAAGTCTGCACATTTACTGCTGAAAATCAGACACCTCTTTTGATAAATACCTGCCTTTTTCTGGAGTAACATTCACTTCAAAGGCTAAACAAAAGGATTACTCAAAATAAAAACAACATCCTTAAATTTTCTGCAGCTCTGAGCTGTGTTTAGCTCTGCAGATGCAGGGTGTCTGCAATCATGCCACACACCTCAGGCTGTTGCTGTAAAACCTGAGCTTTCACCACTGTGCAACACTTCTCTAGTTTTGATTTATTTATTTGGAACATAAAATAGCCTGTCAGTTGCAAAAATTAGAGTATTGGAACAGTGCTCTCACAATATTATTAAAAAACCCTTCAAGAATCAATAGATGTTGTGTTCAGGGTGTACTTCTTTATATATTTTAACTGAATGGCTTTTATATGTACTAATTAGTTCCATCACTATTTTAAGCTAAATGCTGAAATAGTTGTATGCTCACAAATGTTACATTTTTCATAATTGTCTCAGAAAAATATCATACAATAGTTTCACTATTGTGGAGCTTCAGAAAATGCCTTCAACAGACCAGAACAAAGAAAGGAAGAAACTTGTATAAATCTGAACGTAATCACAGTTCAGGCTGAGAGCTGTGAGGCTCATGTCACCCACTTGGTGATCCTACAGAACTCCCAGCAGTGCAGGGTGGCTCAACACTAAGAATTATTTTCCTACTATCCCAAATTGTTTTCTGGATGCTCCAGGCTGTTAGAAGACTGCTATGCCCATCAGGTCTTGTGCTCAGCTCCCCTCCCTTCCCTGTGCTCTTCCCAGGGCGGGTAGGACACCACACCAGCCTTTCCCCAGCACTGAAGGTGCCTTGGGGGGAACAATGGGGAGCAGACTGACCCTGCAGGTGAAACTTCTTCCCTCTGCTGCTCGTTTGTAAAATAATGGAGTAAAGGATAGCAGCCCTGTGCTCCCACAGGAGATGTCCTGAGGAAAATAGATTGATGGCCATTAAGTGTTTGGGTGCTGTGATGGGCACATCAGCCTGGTGTGGCTGCTTTATCCTGCACTCCAGTGGAAACACATCTCCTCTGCATCTGTTTCCTGTCTCCTTCCTCTGCAGCCCCATCCCAGCTGCCCTCCCCAAGCCTTTGTGTCCCCACTCCTTGTGCCTGTCCATGAGCTAGGTCTCTATGGAAATAACCTCAGCAGCACCTATTTCACTCCATTTACAGTGTGAGGAAAGTGCTGCCTCACAACACCAGAGTTTTTTAGTTTAAAAATGGCATTTCAGTCATTGCAAGTGGGCAGTAAACTGATAACCATATTGCTTCTTCCATCTCACTACTTTCATCCCAGAAGGCAGATAACATTCTTGTTCTGCATTTGGAGATTTGATTTGTTAAATTATGTATCTTGAGGCCAAATTGTTGTGCTTTTTTCAGTAATTAGATGTAATTCCACTTCCAAAAATAAGTTGATGATTGAATTTTCTGTATTATGTTAATAATTCAAAATTTTGTAAGAAGAAACTGTAACAGAGTTCTGGGAGCTTGATATTGCTGAAGTAAAACATGTATTTGACCACACTCAGGAGATTTTTCAGGTGCTGGCAGGTGACTGAACAGGTACTGGATTTCCATAACTGTATATCAAAAAAAAAAGTGGAATATTCAAAAGCTCAAAGTGAAACATTTAAAAATAAATGTGAAACAGTAAGTCCATTGCTGGAGTGAAACAACAAACCAAATTACATTTTTGCCTTTAGCAGCAGGACAGAGGTGTGTCATGCAGCTGCTATTGAAAGTATCATGGAGGATTAGCCTCTTAGTTCTTAGTTTAAAAAAAATGGAAATGCTAACAAAATGAGAGAGGAATGTATCCCTTTGAATGCAAGAGCTTTATAAAAAAAACAAACCAAACCAAAAAAATACAAGAAAACACTCCCCCCAGAAAAAAAAAAAAAAAAACCACAAAAAACAAAACAACCAGAAAAACAAACAAAAAAATGCAAACAAACACACATGCAACAAAAAACTTGTTTTACAAAAAGGTATCTTCTACATAATGCTGTATAAAATTTCTTAGTTCCACACTTCAAATCTTGCCATGTGGTTCATCAGATAAAACCACGATCAAATCCCCAGGCAGATGCCCAAAAGACAAAGGTCTTGTCCTTTCACCCACATTCAAGGCACAGTGATATGGCCTGCCAGTGTCTGAGCATCCCAGGGCATGCTAAGAACCATCCTTCAGCCACTTCAGCAGTGTTGCTAAGAGCACTTCGTTATCTTTTTTTATTAGTCAAAGCTCATTCTGTTGTCATATCCATTTCCATAATGAGGATTTAATTTACCAGACTAGTTTGCAATGTTAAGGACCATGGATGGATTTACTTTCCTGTTTCTTACTGCATCAGAGGATTCAGTGCCTGGGTTTAGCTCTGCTGCCTTCTCTGCACATTAAATCCTTTTTAAGATGTTTCTTTTCCTTCCTCTGTAACTTTGACGTGCTTCCTTCTCCCAGCCCAGCAGATCCCTCTTGAGCCTTGCAGGCATTTGTGAACTCCTGGTCCTTTTTTTCTCCTTTGCACAGCCCCAGGGGCTGAAGGCTTCCCACCAGAAAGGCACACTAATGTACTTTTCTCACTCTGACCTGAGGCACTCCTTAAGGCCTGAAGGGGAAAAGGTTTTGCCAACAGCAGGAGACTCTGAAATGCCAGTTTGGCTTTGCTATGTCCTGGCATAAAGCAGGGTTCAGATCTGAGTTCAGCTTTTCTTTTGAGTTTGTTACCTTTTGTGTCAGTTTGTTGTTAGTTCTGAATTCTCATTCAGAGGCTGCAACAATTCATTTTAAACCTGTGAAAGAGCTTCTCTGATTTTGGGAACAGCTGGGTTCAATGGTTCAGAGTGGCAATCCAGATGTAAATCATCCTTTTTATGCTCTCTTATCTTGTGTTATTTACAGACCAGGTCTGCCACTCAGCCGTGAAAGTGGAAGATAGTATTGGTGCATCAAGGTAGTTTGGCTGCCAGCTGCAGAATGAAAAGGACCCTGTGCCAACTGGTTTGCTTGGGTCACTGCTTTTCATGATCTTTAGCACAGTTAGCACTAAAGTTTCCTCTGCTGTAGCATCAAAGTCTCATCAAAATGATTTGCTGGGGGCTCTGCAGCCACTCCAGCAGAAGCAGGCAGTGCACAGAGGGAGCAAAGGCCACACTGCACTCAGAATTCAGCTGGCCAAGACATGGGGACAACTAGTGAGGTAAATATTTGACAGCCAAGAACCTTTTGAAAGAGGAGACCAAAGAGCTCATACTCCCTTTGCCATGGAGGGAGGCTGTGGCACTGGGAGGCTCTGGGCATCCTCTTGCACAGCCAGGCATTGCTGTTCCACACAGTGGGTCTGCATCCCCATCCTGACAGGGCATCCTTCCCTCCTGCAGCAAACCCTGCAGCCTCCTGTGTGGACAGTCTGCTTTTGAAGGGATATTCCCCATACTGAGTCAAGTTTACTGAAAAAGTGCACGTTTTCCAAAACTGGATGATTTGTAGGTGAGGAGGGTTCATTCTTTTATTCTATGTGAAAGATCTCTAAGCTTTAAGTTATACTCCCAGTAAAAGATGTTTGCTTCTTTTTTTGGTGGAGCTGACTCTGAGTCTTGGTCCTTCCAAATGCACAAAAGTTACTCCAGGAAGCTGTAATGCTAACCTTGTTTTAGGGCAAATCAGCTCCAGGCATTTTCACTGATGTGCTGGAGAAAACAATTCACTGTTGTCCTGGCTTAAAAAAAGAAAAAAAAAGAAAAAAAAAAAAAAAAAAAAAAAAAAAAAAAAAAAAAAAAAAAAAAAAAAAACCACCACACCTCTAAACCTTTCTTGGACAGGAATATGTAATTGGAATATTGGGGTGAATCTTGAAGATGGTCCACTGGGCGGCTTTGAGTATGCTGCTCAAAGAGTGCCCTAAAGAATGTGCTAAACCACATTCCGACCTGCCACAATTCAGTGTCTTCGCAGGAGTGTCCGCCCTGAGCAGGTCAGGATGGTGAAACCTCAGTACCAAAATCTCTGCTGCTGAAGGAGGAGCTTTTAGAAGAGCTCGGTAACCAAGCAATGCTGTTTTAGCATCACCAGTCTGAGCTGGCAGTGAAACACTTTGGCGGCACACTGTGAAAGAAGAGCTCGAGAAAGGAAGCAAAGGGGCTGAGCGGCTGTCCCGGGGACAGCCGTGATGGCATTTTCACAAGTGCCACCAGAGGGCAATCGGAGGCAGAAAACGAGAGAGCCTGGGGCTCGCTGGGGCTGCGCAACTCGCCTCCGGGCGCGGAAGGTCCTCGGACTTGTCTTAGGGAAAAAGTGCTCCCTGTGATTTGCCTTGCTCCCCCTGCACGGGAACGGGGGAGGACTTTACATTTTAACCCTTTGCAGGGAATCTCCGTGGGTCTGGAGCGCGCAGGGCACGGGGCCGCTCCCGCCCGGGAATCTGCGCTGCCGCCAGGACAGGGAATGCTCCTAACCCTGCCAGGCTGGGGCACACACCTCCCGCAACAAGCACAGCCAGTTCTCTGCTGGGGTTGTTTCTTTGTTGGTTTGTTTGGGTTTTTTTCCTATTGGGATTGTGTTTTGTTCATTCCCAGGAGAAGTTGGTTGGATGGCTGTTGTGGGGACTGAGGCTGCAGGGGGAACCAGACTCAGTCTCAGGTACTCAGGGCAGGTGTGTCTGTGGAGCCGTGGAGCTGTGAGGATTTTCCACGTCAGGAAGGAGAATGTCACCTCCTCACAGCCCTGCATCCCCACACCTTCACATCTCCGCACTGCCCTGCCCGAGCACAGCAGCCCAGCCCTTCCCTTCCCTGGTGCAACACATCTGCTCCAGAGGGGCTTTCCCCCATTGCTCAGCAGCAGACTCACCTCAGTGAGTGACTTGGGAGTGATTCCATCATTCCTCACCATGGAATCCAACTGGGACAATAGCAAATGTTGCTTTTGCAGCATTTTTTTTTTCTTTTTTTCTTTTTTTTTCTTTTTTTCTTTTTTTCTTTTTTTCTTTTTTTCTTTTTTTCTTTTTTTCTTTTTTTCTTTTTTTCTTTTTTCTTTTTTTTTCCTCTCTCTTTTCCTAGAAGTTTCAAAGTAGCAAATAAACTGAGATGGATTTTCTGGAGTACAGCTAAGCAGACTATTTTATTTCCTATGCCTTTTCTTTGAGGAGGGGGGAAGGGAACAAATAACTTACTCCTAAAATAAAATAAATTAGAAGCAGCAGATGTGAATTTGTGAACTCATACTGAGATTTTCTTTCAATCATGGGGAAATTGGGATCTGGAGCCTCCTCCCCCACTGGGGAGTGTCCTCACCCTCTCAATGATAAAATAATCTCATTGCCTAGTCTGTAAAATTGAATTTATGTCAGCAAGACTCAGAGGATCCACCCAAGAATATTATCACAGCTGAACATCAGGATATTTTCCTGCATTCAGATTTTCTGAAGCAGAGGAACGAGTTGTCTCCCACACTTCACAACAGTCATATTTTTTTGTTTAATTGCCTTTTAATATCAGTATTCAAAAATGAATATTTCTCTACAACTCAAAGAAGCTCTTCCATCCTCCTCCATTTTTAATTATGCTTTTGCTTAAAAAAAGAAAAAAGAGAGAAAAACAAATGGAGTGTTTGAAAGCAGCTTAGCCAAATTTTTCTCCCAATTGGCAGATAAATCAAAACAGTCCATGAGCTGCAAAACCATTTATCTAGACTTTTTAACTCCATACTGAAAAGATTCAAACAAGGATGTTTGAAAATAGCAGATTCCTTGTCTGTGGGTAAAAACTATACACACATAAATTCTGGCACAGAGATGGAAATAACAGTTCAGCTTATGTAGAAAATCGAGGGAAGTGGTCAGAAAGAGAATTACCTCTTTGTGCATGTGCTGGTGTACAAGTGGAAAAGTCAAGCCACGCTCCCTTTCTATGAAATATGTGTGGAGTTCCTTGGTGCACTGAGCCCTTGTGTTGTGTTGGAGGGGAAAATTTACTAATTTTAACCAAGAACTTATGGGGAAAAGAAATTTACCTTTTTCTTTCAAGTGCTTTCAACCCCATTTGACATCTCAATCCATGCAGAAGTTGTTGTTTCTCCTTGCACTGAACACTGGCATCAGGAGGGCACCTGGGGATGGGAGTAGCCTGTCCCTCAGCAGGATGGCCTCTGGCTTTGGTGCCACATGCTGTGGTGCCAGCCCTGGATGGCCGAGCAAGCCCAGGGAGGGGCACACCTGTGTGGGATGCCCTCCTCCCTCCTCCCTCCCTCCCTACTCCCAGCTCACTGTCCCTGATGCCAGTGGGATTCTCCCTGCTGGCTTCACCAGCAGCTAGACAAGGGCAGGGTATATTCTGTCCAGGTGGGAGTTGCTGTTTAAAAGATCTGCTAAAAATAGCAAAAACACCCTGCAGAAGTCGTTCCAGTTTTCAGGTGTTCGGTTCTCTCTGGAAGGACAGGCTTTTAGTGGCAGGAACAGGGTGTCAAAGAATGGCCATTAAAGTCACAGACGTTCTCTCTGCATTCGGGGCCATTTGGGAGGCAGAGTAATTGTGTGTCTCAAAGATGAGCCTGTTATGTGTGAGTCCACTCAGGTACTTCTGTGCTAGCAGAGCAACCCTTAATGAGCCCTTTTAAATGCCACAAAGAGGCACAAAGACATTACTGCAAAAAGAAATCAAGTCCATTATTTCTTAGCAATTTCTAATGATGTAATTCTTTTGCTTTGCAGCACTAATACTCTTGGGTTGTTTGGCTGGAGTATCTTAGGAAACTTCAAGAAACTTTGGAAAACCACACTGTGGAAATTAAAGGTTTCTCTCATGTCTGTGGGGATAATATATTCACAGCCAAATTAGTTGCTGTGGAGTCAAAGTCATGTCCAGAAAATATAAGGGGTGGAGAATAGGGACATTTTGGAACAAGGAAAAAAATATTTGGAAACTTTTAAAATAGAAGCCCTGTAGAAAACAGGTCACCTGGGACACAGAAAGGATATCCTCATTTTTCATCATTAGGAAGAAACAAGACTGTAATAAAAAACACATTCCAGAATACTGATCTGTTTATTCACTATAGATGGTCTGAATTAGCAATGGGTTAGGAAACACAGACACACAAAGATAAAAAAAATAAGGGTACATAAGACTGGGTTTTTCCTTTTAGACTTCCATACCCAAACATGGTCAAGGTTTTAATCTAATGATGTATGTTCTTCTCTTTGCTGGAGTGAGGTAGTTCAACATCTCCTGCTGTAAATGGGAACAGGGCATGGCTGTGATGATCTTTGCAGCTTTCTGGACTTGTTACCACTCCAGCTTCTGCTGTGTTCCATGATTTTCCAAATCTCTTGCTGATCTTCATATTACATTTGTACCTTCATTTCCAAGTGGTGAAGGCTGAGCTGAGGGACTGGGTAAGGATAGAGTGGGGAGGACTCAGCCTCTGGCAGTGTCCCATCCCTGGGCAGTGAAGCTGCAGAGGCCCTTGTTCCTGGCAGCAGCAAGGAAAGCGTTAGCACTCCTGTGCTCCCCCTTCCTGCTCCTTTTTCCATAAACACCATTTGGCCACACCTATGGACTGCTGCTGCCTTGGCCTGGCTGAAACCACATCACTCCACCTGCCAGTTTTGGGCTGCTCCCTCCCCACTGCTGCTTCAGCACCTTCTCCCAGTCTGCACCATGCCTTGCTTTCCCCAAGCACCAAGCTTTGCTGTGAGAGCAGTGGTAGGAAGCAGCAGAGTTCCCAAGACATTTCTCCCAGTTCAGTGCTCCAGCAGCCAGGCTGGGCAGCCTCCATCTCTCCCATGGAGAGGGATGCTGAGCCACAGAACCATGGGAGGTGGCTGTAAGGTTGAAGTATCTTCTGCTTGAGGCACTCCAGTAAAAACCTAGAATGGAGACTAGTAGAGTCTAGTCTCTGTTTCTTTAATTTAATGAAATATATCCTTCAAACCTAAATCAAACCCCATTACCTGGAAAAGTCTCAGCACTCCCTGTGTCAGCAAGTGGTTGCAGTATCATTGTCTCCAGCCACATTCCTGAAAACTGGACCTGGACTAGACTGAAACATGAACTGCAGTATCTTGTACAACCCAGCACACACCACTGTCATTTGCTCTGGGCTGGGCAGCCTGCAAAGGAGAGGGTGGTGATGCCAGGGGGTGGCAACTTATGCAGCCACCCAGGTCTACCCTGCTGCCTGACATGGGTGAGTGGGTCCCTAGAGCATCCTGCTGCAGAGAGTCACTCCATCCCTGCTCTGTCACAGCCCTTTTCACCACCTTTGATGCACTCTCAGTCTTCCAGTGACTCTTTCAGCTTGTTAATCAGGCAAAGATCTAACTTCATGCTGAGCATGGCAGGGTAATGGGCTCCCACCAGCAAGGTGTCCAGCAAGGGAGAGGACCAGCAGCAGGAGCACACAGCTGAGCAGGACAGGGTGCTCAGGAGAAGACACCATGTTTTGGCAGCAGGGAACTGCCAGATAAGCTCAGTCTGTAATTTTGGATTGTCCCCAGTGACAGCTGGTTCCCCAATGCCTGTGTATCTGAGAACCATACATGCATGGCCCACCATGACCTGAATCCCAGTCTTCTGTTAGTAATAATACTCAGTGGCACAAAGGTAGCAGTAAGTCTCCACCATGGCAGCACACCTTGAGGATTTAAGATAAGCATTAAAACCTTCAGCTGTGCTGGTTGAAGTTGCAAACTTAAATTTCTGATCTTTCTGATACATCTCTGAATGCATGGCAGACAGATTTTTCTGCTAACCAAAAATAAATGTTCCAGTTTTTTAAGATAAATTGCTCATTCTGGTCACTGCTGTTATGCTACCTCAGCAGCTTTAAGTAGCCAAGCTAATTGTGACAGCAGTGATTTGTTTGTTTGGAATCAGAAGTTTTGTTATGGAAAGTTACTGGCTATATTTTGTAACCATTAGTGTCAGAGAACTTGTATAGGTCAGGAAATGCGTAGAGCCAGCAGTCTACTCACTTGGAAAGGTATCTGTAGACAATAAAGTTTTATGAACAGAAGTTTAATGGCATGGATCTTTCCAGACTTTCCAAAGAGGCAGAGCATAAATGATTTTTAATGCTGAATCCTTTTAGTTAAGTGTCTGCTGGTAGCACAGGCTGCATCCTGCTCCACTGCTGCACAATGGGGCCATGTGTAATTAATGAACCTTTAACCTTTCTGCACTAGTTTTCTCTAAGCTTTGTGGGAAAGTGTCAATTAAAAATTAAAAGAATCCTCTTTCCATTAAATTAAAGAGCATTTAAAAAAGAAATGCCACCCTCTGATAGCAGTTTTGCAGCCAGAAGGATAGTCTATCAGCCAGCCAGGAACAGCAGAAATGAATATACATGTGTATCCATATGTAGTGCTCAGTTCTCCTGAGCAATTGCCATTTTATCCTGGAGTAACCCTTGAATCCTTTGCAGGAGGGTGTCAGATAATGCTTTCTCCAAACCCAAGGCAGCTGTATGTGCAGCCAGGGAGAGCCATATGGTGCCTGGGGTGCAAGGCTGATATTTGCTGGGTTCTGAAGATAGCTCTAAAGTCTGTCTCATGGCATGAGCCTGAGCTGCACTTGGCAGCTGCCCTTTCTGCCTGGGAGGTTCATGGATCAAGGGACACAGTGGAGGGGTTGGAAGGCAGGATGTTTTCTCTATTATGAAGAAAAGCTGTCCCTCTTCAGGTAGGAGACTTTTTCAGTTTTGCCATTCATACAAACCACTCTCAGCAAATAAAGTAAATGTGCATTTTTTAAATGCTTTTGTCTTCCTGGTTACACAGTTCATTAATTCGGTACAGTTCCTGTCCTTCTTGGAGGTATGCAAGCTTTTCTTGTCCAATTCTTTTTTTTCTGTAGTGACTAAGTGCTAGAAATTAATCATGAGTTTTGAGACTGGGTAACTGTGCTGAGACTCATCTAAAAGCTGTATTTCTGTCTGGACAGGTTTGCCAACATTTCAGCATAAATTGTTGTGCATGTACACTTAAAAATTCACTTTTTTGGTGTCTGAATTTCTTTTACAGTAAGTTTTTTTCACGTGTGCTCAAGGCCAGTAGAGTTTGAAACACTTTCATAAACCCTATTTTTGAGAGGTTGGAGAGGTTGACATTCTCTGCACTTCTTTGACTTCTGAAGGACTCTCTCATTGTAAAATATTATTAGAATCGATGCATCCTTCATATCCATGGACTTGATGACTTTTTTATTGTCCAGGGAAGTTTTATATACAGGTGAGCATGAGGGGGTTCAAGTCTACACCTCTTACTGCTCAGGAGGGAGCCTGACCATCAGGCTATGCCCAAAGGACATTCTCTACCCATCTGTGTCATGCTGCAGTGGAAGTTGTGGGTCCAAGGGTCACGGAGTGAAGGGAAGCTTTGTTTGCTTTTTAGCCCTGTGCTCAGTGTCCTTGTTGGGCAAAGGCATCTTCATTCCCACTTGTGCTTCTGGGGCTGCTTTGGTACCTGTTCCTAGCACTAGCAATGTTGGTATAAACATAGGACTGACCCCTTCATTTGTTTGGGAGTTTGGAGCTGGAAACTTGGCAAATCTGAACAGGTACATGGCACAGCACAGTGGGCACACTCTGCAGAACCTTTCCTGACAGCTGTGATTAAATTCCTAATTCTGATCAGCTTGTTTATTTCTATCTCTTTTCCCCTATTCATATTCCTGGAAAACAAAATTATAGGTTAGAGGAGGGAAAATGATAAGTTAGAGACAAGGAAAATATGGAGTTTTGTTTTGGCTGTGTTGAATTAAAGGAATTGGCAAAATATTTAGAAAGAAACTTAGAGACCAACAGTAGAGTTAGATCACTATGAGAAACAGAAATATTAACTGCTTTCTACAGGGGTGATGGCATCACATAAGATTATAATTTTCCTAAAAAAATTTATCAAAATATTGTAATTTCATCATAATTTGTGAGCAATTGTGAAGCCCAGACACATTTGCCAACTTTTTAAATTTTACATAATCGTCAGTGTCTATGGGAAATACAATGAAATATGCTCAGTTCTTAATTGATTCCTTTTGCACCATATTTTTCACACAGACTTGGCTGTTGGCCTTTCTTTGCTAAGTGAGGGTTTCAACAAGTGAAGAAGATGGATGGCCAAACCAATCAGCTCCAGAATATGAAAAGGTCAAAGCACTCAGTAAGCACACTGTAGACTGCTTCCAGATAGCCCAAGCATAATGAGTCAGATAAGCTTCTCCTAGAACAAACAAAATAAAGTAACTGTAAGTAGTCCAAGATGGTAATGTTTCCTTTATGACTTGAAGACCACTGTGCATGGCACTATGGAGTACAAAACAGGATAAAACTCCTTTCATGATCTATCCTGTTGAAGCAGAAGAGAACAAAACTAAAAAATTTACATTTGCAATGATGAATGGATTTGTGTCAACATTTAAAGTAAATTAAGACTGATGTGTGCAAGCAGAGAGATGTTAACTTTTTGTATGGTTACAGCTTTCTTCTCTGTAAGGCTTTTAAATGAGTGGCTTGTAGAACCATGATCTCTGTATGTACCCTGAGTTCCTGGGCAATGGACACAGCCAAGCAAAAGGAGCACAGGAGGGCTGCCACGGTCTCTTTGTGGTCTCCAATGCCAACAGCTCTATACTGCAATAACTGAATTAAAGGCTGAGGTTAAATGTTTTGGTGGGTGGTGCTGGGGGATTCCTGCCCATGGCATGCCAGTAGTAGCAGGGCACCCCACTGGTGTCAGCAGAGTATGGATGCGAAACCCAGCAATGGCAACCCAGGGCCAGCTGAACCTGCCCTCTCACCTGGACAAACTCAGGGCACCGGGGAAGGGAAAGCTCAGAACCATCAGAGGAAGTGTTTGGCTGCCAAATCCTCCCAAATCACTGTGTGTGCTAATTTTTAATGGGTTTCTGTTACTTTCAGGCTTATCTTTAGTTGCTGCTCTACTGCACTTGGCAGGAGACAAATAAATACAAGCCATTATTGCTGTACTATCTTGAATACCAAGCGTGTTTCCATTCCATCTAGCTAACATGAGTAGAAGATAAACTGGCAGCTTATTCCCTCTTTATTTACCAAAATAAAGGAGAGTGATAAGTGGAGGCCTCATGCAGAGGAAGCTGTGGTGGCTCTGGAGGGTACATCTGTACAACCACATATGAGATAAAAACAATAATACTGTTCTGAATGGGACATGATGGGACATGACAGATGTGTATTTTATTTCTATTTCTATCTTGAACAGATTGTGGGGATTTGGGAGAAATACAGCCCTGGGTATTTAATGAAATATCTCTAATCTTGTGAAGGACCTTCACCTCAGCCCATGTGAAATCCAAGCTCCCACTCAAGTAATGTGGAGGCAGACCTTGTAACTTCCAGGAAGAAGCTGTGCCCAATGACATTATCCTGGCACTTTCTGAGAAAGACAGATGTCCAGCTGTGGGAGAAGAAACACTTGGATCTGCATTCAATACAAAAGCCTCTCTCTGGTTTGGGGAAACAGACTGAGGGACAGAAAATTAACAAGAGGATCTACACAAAGCATTGTTTTTTGCAGGTATTGTCAGCTTACAATAGCCCCCACTCATTTCAGGAGCCTTATAAATCTCACTGGCTTTCAGTGATGGACTGAGGTGTCAAAACACCTTTGCAAGTCCAGGCTCTGGTATTTAAGGCTCCTGCTGGAAAAGAGTGGTTGAAAGCAAAGAGGAGGGGAGATGGGGTGGAAAAATGCTCATCATGTGGAGTGTAGGCATGTGAAGTGAAACTCCAACTAGAATTTTAATTGCAAATGGGTAGTGGAGGCAATGGAGCTTTAATGCTCTGCCCCACTAAGACTCCAAGCCCTAACACTGGGATGATCTGACTCACTGAAGAGTGGGAAATTTAATGGTGCTGTACTGCTTCCCACAAACAACATTTGATTTCAAAACAGTAAGTATACCAGAGTTGTTCCAAGCTGTTCCAAGCAGATAAGATTTAAACCCAGCTTGCTGGCTTTATGTTGGTGACTAATGTTTGAGTGGAGGTGCAGAGCACAGGTATCTTTAGGTAGGTAATCTCACTGGGTAAATGAGATTTGGGCTGTGTTTTCTAGCAAATGTAGACTTAGAACAAACTATACTTTTTTGAAAAATTATGGGCCCTGTCGAAGTGCACTTTGCATCTCACATAGGCGAAAAAATACATGTGTAGTGAATCCATTAGTACTTAGCTGCCTCCCTGAAGTCTGCAGCCCCAGCATCCAGTCATTTGGACATGAGCTGTTCCCATGGGTCTGTCCCAGACCTTCAGCCATTCACTGGATAAGCATCTCCGGATGGATGCACCAACTGGGAATCACAGGCTCACAGAATGGTCTGGTTTGGAAGGGACTTTAAAGGTAATCTAATTCAAGTGCCCTGCCATGGGCAGGGATAGCACCCACTAGACCAGATTGCTCAGAGCCCCATCCAGCCTGGTCTTGAACACCTTCAGTTTTTCTAGGCAACCTGTGCCAGTGCCCCAACACCATTCCAGTAAAGAATTTCTCACTAATATCATATCTAAGCCTACTCTCTGTCAGTTTAAAGCCATTCTCCCTTGTCTTATCACAATCTATCTTGTAGGAAGCCCCTCCCCAGCTCTCTTTTAGGCCTCTTTAGGCACTGGAAGGTGCTATGGGTTTCCCTGGACTCTTCTCTTCTACGGGCTGAACAACCTCAACTCACTCAGCCTGCCTTCATAGTGGAGATGCTCCATTCTTCTGATCAGCTGTGGCCTCCTCTGGATTCCAGCAGGTCCATCTCCTTTGTATGTCATGGGCCTGGAGCTGGATGCAGAGCTCCAGCTGGGGTTTCACAAGAGCAGAGCAGGGAGAGGGACAGAATCCCTGCCCTTGACCTGCTGGTCATGCTGATTTCTGGGCTGCAAAGGCACATTGCCAGGCCATACTGAGCTTCTCAGCAATCCAAAAGCAGCACACCTTAAAATGGGTCAGGATTCATCATGAAAGGAGTACCCCTTAAAAGCAGATCTCCCATCCCTTCCTCTTCCATGAAGCTGTAAAAGCTGGAAGCTAGTGACCAAAAAACACTCAAACCAAACTGAAAGGAACAAACAAAAACTATTTTAAAAAATCCCCCAATGATCACCCATCAAATGAAGCAAAAACTTCCAGAAGTGTTTGGATGT
Source organism: Cisticola juncidis (assembly GCA_013400215.1). Taxonomy (NCBI): domain Eukaryota; kingdom Metazoa; phylum Chordata; class Aves; order Passeriformes; family Cisticolidae; genus Cisticola; species Cisticola juncidis. The sequence goes on from VXBR01002740.1 coordinate 2,427,366, forward strand.
CTTATTTCTATGTAACAACAAATTCCTCTTCTCATCTGGGGCCACTGGACAATGACAGATTTTTGTTTCCCTGGATGAAGCCAGTCTTCTGTACGAGGGGACAACTAGGCTTCTGTGTTTTAGCAGCTTTGTGACCTCCTAGAGTGCACTGTGCCATTTATACTTGCTCATTGTCTCAGCACTGGGGCAAAATGAATCCTGAGCCTTTACCCACGTGTTAAACTGAGCATAGCAGGCATAGCACAGGAAAAATCCCAAATCCCAGCAGCAAAGGATACTTCTCTTTTTAATACCACAACATCATAATTCCTTCCTGCCAACAAAACAACTTCTTCGTGGTTCACAGATGAAGGATTTTGTTTGATTGTTGGTTCAGATACTTGTGTTGGAAACATCAATTATACATATTAAAACCTGCTGTATCTTAAAACATTTTGTTCAGAGAAGGGACTTAAAGATGTAACCAGGAAAAATTATCAGCTGCTTGCAACATGAGAGGATTAAGGACCAAAATTTGTCAAGGGTGTGACAACTATATTCCTTAGAGCACATGTAATCTCATGCAACTCTTACAAACATTCATGTGTTTTGTCTTCAAGATGAAACAATCTATTATGCTACAAATATGTATTATGCAACAAATGTCCACACACACAGGACCATATGAAGACTTGTTCCCACAGATGAGCCAAGAGGCATTTTCTTTCCCATTGAAATTTACCTGAGATGAATGATTCCTTTTTTCCTAACCCCTCTGTTGGTGATTCCATTGTACCTGTGAGGACATAAATGCCAAGTTATCATTCCTGATTCAGCTGCTGCAGCAGGAACCTCAATCCTACCTCAGCTGTGTCTAGACAAAGCCAAAAGCAAGAAAATCAATGTTCTGGTGAAATGCTAAAATGTGAAATAGTTGTCAAGAATTGTAAATTTAGAGGGATTAAAAATGAGCCTATCACAACCACCAGTGAACAACCCTATAAAAATAAAATCTTTCTTCCAAAAAATTTGAACCTGTTTTTTCTGTTGAACACTTAATCCTCAGGGCTTGCACTTTGCAATTTCTCCTTCATTTTTATCATTGTCTCCTTCTTCCAGTCTAGAAATTCTGGCAAGCAAATGAAATGGATTCAGCTTCTCCCTTTTAAGACTTTTGCTATGTTAGAGCTCACATCTCTGCCCCTCTGACAAAGCTTTAACTGCATATTCCCCCTTAAGCCTCCTTCCCTATAACCTAAGAGTGGAACTTCCAGCTGGTTCTTTAACTTGGTGTTGTGGACCACAGAAAGCTATTCAGGTAGTCTTAGTAGGCCTAAAATGTTAACACCTTAAAATAAATATTGGATTTTAATTATTGTTGCTATAAAATTACTGTGAGTAATCTTATTTACTACTTCACCAATGGCTATTCAGCCTTGGTCACATTCCTTTGAGGCAAGTAAGTAAATGACACTGAGAAAGATTCCCAGCCCAGATCTTGGTATGAATCAGTGGCAAACCTCAAGTTCATAATTCCCACCAGAATTCTCCACAGGCCATTAGAAAAAATGGGTTGTTTTTTGGGTTTGTTTTGTTTTGTTTTGTATTTTTATGTGGTGGGCAACATCCTTTGCTTTCCCCAGAAAGACTCATCAGGAAGAGGAAGAACCATCTCATGCTCCCCTAAACAGAATCAGAAAGAGATCAACTGAGGGAATGAGGACAATAATCTTCGGGTAATTTTTAAAACTTCTGTGTAATCTTTAAAACTTCTGTTTGATTCCCACAAGGATGCTGGGCCAAGTTTCCAGAGGTGCCAGTACCTAAAAAGACATACCTTAATGCATGATCACTAAGTGAAAATTAAGATACAAAACAGGGATATTGAAGTGACATGATAGGATATTGTTTCTACATTCACTATTGCTCACCAGTAACTAAGTTCACCAGCAGATCCATAGAGCAAAAGAAAAATACTTTGGGGAATAATTGAGACTTTTAAAATCATATATTAAAGTTTTCACAGTATCATATGATTTTGTAACAGAGTTTTTTATATCCTGGTTATTACCATTTAACATTGGAATGAAAATCCTTAGAAGAAAGGAAAAAAGGGTTTATTTTCCTTAAACCTTTTATCTCAGAACTGGGCAGTATTTTATCTACATTTTTGAATGCACAGGGCTCTGTTTTTTTAATTTTATATTTAAAATATAAAATATATTTCAGTGCCATGAAAATTGGGACATTCAAACAAACACGATCTTTCTTAGCTATGTCTCATGTGGCATTCCAAAGTTGAATTAATTTTTCACTGAAGATTCATTTCTTCTTTTAGTGGCATAAAACACCTTTGAAAATTTCAATCTAATGTTTCCATCTTCACTTTCATTAATTTTACAGGAAAATATGGCTTACAAAACTAAAGTCACTTACTAACAACCACAATAAGCCTCATGTCACCTTAGCATCAGTTGGATGCATTTCCAAAGGTGCTGGAAGATTTGGAGCACAGCATAAAGTAGGCTCTTCAGGACACTCATTTCTTAAACAGAAGTTTGTTATGGTACCCATGGAGAAACTTGGAGAGTGAAATTTCCCAGATCACAATATTTTATCATTTGTTTACTTACTTTTGTTTTGCTTACTTTAAGCTACTCTGCAGAGAAAACTCCTATTTGTAAAAGGGGTCTTTTCTGTAAGTTCATAAATGCATGTCATGTTTGTCAGCCATAACTGGTTGAAATAAATTCCTTACAAAGAGGAAGAATTTGACATGGGCGTAGGCAGCTCACCTATATGCACAACACCTTATATTCTTCACTATCTTAATTTGAACAAAGCAGAGCAGAACCATGCCCAGCAAGTGGATGCCTTTGAAAACCATGCCTCTAATTCAAGTCTCTATCACTCAAGTGTTTGCCTCTGTTATTGACAGTGTCTCAGCAGGTAGGATCTTTGCCAGGAGGGTATTTTGAAACTATCCAAAGCACCGAGTTTGAAACTCTTCAAAAAACCCACAGTCTGTGGTTGTGCTTGTCCATGACCCTCAGCTTGGGTGTCCCAGGCACCCTGGGACAGGGGCATCCTGCTTTACACTGTAGGGGAAGCCCTGGAGGGAGCCCCTGGACCTGTGCCCAAAGCCCCAAAACCCAGGACTGGTGACTTGTGGCCAGTGTGGGGACCAGGTTCCTTTGGGAACTCTGAGCACTTTGTGTATTTGTCACTTCTTCCTGCATTTTGAAGCAGATGCTGCTCCCCCCAAATCCCATGCTGAGGGGGCTACACACCAAAAGCAGCTTGGTTTTTGTTTTTTGTTTTTTGTTTTTTCTCTCTTCCCTGTGCTTTTACCAAGAAGGAGACAGCTTAGCCTATGATGCTTTCCAAAGATGATATAACATTACCTTGGGGAGGCTATGCCCCCATTTCTGCTAGGACTCTGTCATACCACATTGGTGTGGAGCACAGGTTTGGTCCTTGCTCCACAATATAAAACATGTTCCTTCCAGCAAGAGTTTTACAGCCAGCTCACAGTTGCTTTAAATTAGAAAAGTTGGCAGGTGGCCAAGGAAAGGAGCAGAGCTTGTTCAGCTGAGACAGACAGTTAGAAAACTCTGTAAGAGCATCAAGCCTCAGATAGGTTTTCACAAAATACCCTTTTTTTTTGTCATCTCAACATTTAGATTTGTTTTATGGGATTTTGAATCATCAAAAATTACATCCTGGCTTGAATCTACAACTCTTACACTAACCAAACAGAGCACGTTGCTTTCCCTGAAAAATCAGATGTCATCTACTCAGCCGTGAAGGTAAGTTGTGACTGATTCTACTTTCCTGAACTGACTTCTCTGAAATGCATTTGAGGACAGGAATGCAATAGAAAGATCTTTCAGAAAAATTCTTTTTTTTTTTCTGAGATACATGTGACTCTGTTAGAAATAGACTGTTGTGGTGTCTCAGTGAAATCTGCTTATGTATCGTCTCTTGTAAGAGATGAGTAATAAACTTGGATATTTATGTACAAAGTATCTCCATCAGAAAGTTAGCAGAGAAATTGTTTAAAAATCAAGTATGTAATATTCTGGTGAAAAAAAAATTAAATGTCTACCTTTCACAGGGTTCAGGGTGATTAAATTACCTAAAACATTTTTAAATTATTTCTCTCTATCTAGCATGAATCTTACATTCCACCAACCCAGACCAGAGATTATTTGGATTTTTTCACTCATGAATGATTCCATCATCATTCCAAATCTTCACTCTAACTGTAGTTGCTATGGTTTCAAAGAAACTTGTTTTCAAAAAGAAAAAAAATCTATAAATACCAAATAAACTATTTTGCTTCAGGCTTGTGCTATTGCAAAGTTAAGCTCCTGCATTTAGCTTATTAAACTCTCACAAATACATCCATTTGTTATTTTGCCGCTGTGTTTCTTCTGCTTGGTTGGGTTTTTTCCAGGTCATTTTACTTTTTGTGTTTCCACTGCTACCAGCAGTGTGCTTTGTGCCTGAGAGTAGGCTGGCGAGAGACTGTGTGTTGTTAAACACAAATGAAATGCTGAGTGTAAGTGATTAATCACAACCTTGGTCTGGTAGGTGACAGTATAACTAGATTAGCAGTTTCAAGCTCCCTTTTTTCCTCTGGGTCTCTGGTTACCATTACCCAGGCAGGGCTGAGGCAAGCAGTGGCTGCTGCCCAGAACCTGATAGTCACAGGGGGGCCAATTCCTCTAACCCACTTGTTTTCAAGGAAATGATGAAGCTTTTCAGGCTGAAGTTTTAGGAAAATATGGGTGTGAGCACAGCATTACCCACAGCCCTTGGAGCTGTACAAGCTATGGAAATTCAATAATGGGAACCTGCTTCAGAAATCACACAGCTATTGTATTCTATAGCATGCTGTGTTCAAGAAGCAGAAAATCCATTCTTCCTGTAGTGCCTGTCCCCTGTTTTCCCTGACTTGGGACAACTTCAGCTCTGCTACTGGAGCAGATTTACCCTGGTGAGAATGGAGAGCTGTCAATGCCCCTAATGCTGTGTTCCCATGGATCACATTGTAAGAAATGTATTTAAGAGTACAGAAACACAGAGCAGGGAGGGCAGGGAAAAGAATGCAGAAAAGCAAAACTGGAAGTGGAGGAGCTGATATGCCTGCCACTGTCATGGAAGAAATGCTAAAATTCTGTTGACTTTGAAGCTCCTGTGTTAGGTTTGTGCCAAATGGGAAGCTCACCATCACCATCCTTGCTGAAATCTGGAAAGATGGAGCTAGGAACACCTCCATCAGGTGTCTCCTGGGGGAGGACTACATGATGTAGGGATTGGGAAATGTATTGACTCTCTCAATGCTTGCTTATTCCATGTCTTTCCTCTACAATACCCCACCAATCTGATGAGTAGGTGGGAGTAAGGGTGGTAAAGGCTGCTCCATGTTGCTTACCGAACCTGGAGACAGGAGGGTTTCTGAAAGGGAATATCTCAGGCAAAGGCACTGCTTCTGGTTCAGCAGCAATGACAGGAAAGATGTAAACAAAGCAGGCAGTGTTTTGTTATTTCATCCCCTTCATCCTCTCCACCCTTCACTGTTGCACTTATCTGTGCTTCAGTCACAGTGACAAGGTGAGAAGGTAGATGGAATTCCATATTTCTGAGGGCTGGTTTAAGTGCCTGCAAGGAGAAGTTCTTCATCCCATTCTCATAGCTAACATATATCCTTAATTTTTTGTGCCATGCCCATTCACAAGTCTGTCCCATGCACTCTGATTTTCAGAGTGCTTAAACAGATGCCGTATGAACATTACATATACTGGTTATTACCATGTAATTACATTACACTGCATGATCAAATGACATCCCTGTTACCAAAGGATCACATTGCAAATGATGAAACTAAAACTTAGATTCACCAGAAAAACTTAACCTCACAGGGAAGAAAAATCCTGAGGTTTCAACCTTTTACATAAATAATCGTCATTTTAAAAGCATTTCTGATTCAGAGACATTGCAAATCACAGATACAAGACAGGTCAAACCTCGTTTTCACTGCTGAAGTGGATTCTCTGTTAGTCAAAAGGACAGTGAAGTGATTATGTGATTGCCTTGGCAGAGAAATCTAGAGTCTTTTCAGGCTCACTTTATGGTTCTACCTGGAAAACAAAGGCTGCAAAGGAGATAGCCACTGAGCAGATTTATATTTTAGTTACAGATATCAGGCTGCAACTGTCAGCACAGAGTATTTCTTTCTGCTCCCAGTCTCTCTAAAGTAAAAGGTGCACATCACCTCTCTGCAGTTCTCTGTTGGGCTGAAGAAGGAATCTAGATTACTCTGATTTTCCAAAGCTGAAATAAACAGTTTGTGTTCTTATAAATGAGGATTCAGTTTCCATTTTTGGAAAAGCAGTGTGAAACTGTTCTTGACTGTCTACCCTCAAGACTCACCTGATGTTGGATGCAGATGGGGCAGCCCAAAGTGATGAAAGCAGAACAGCAAAGCACATGGTTCAAGTCACCAAAGATACTTTACAGTTTCACTAAATCTTAGACCAGGGATAGGGACATATGACCAAAGAGTCTACACATTTCTGTGAGGTTTAGGTGTTGGGAAGAACAGAACTGTTTAGTATAAAATTAATTCTTATCACAGAGGATAATGAGGACTGCTCTTAAAGGGGAAGAATAGGCTATGAATAATGGGGGAACACATCCTGGCAGTGAGAGATATACATTTATAAAATAATCCAGAGGGAAAGAAGGGAAAAGTCTCATTGGCTGGGAATTTTCACTTACTCTGGGCAAATCTAGCAGAAATCTGTGGGAAGCAATCATTCCTAGGCTGAGAGATGTGATAGTCCATATGTAGTGCTGGCTTAAATGTATTGGCTCATCTTCAGTCTATCTACTGTATTTGTCTTCCTCATCCATGTGAGTATCACGTCTCAGACCCAAATGGGGTGTAGCCCACAGAAGTGGAGGCCAAATCTCAAAAATTTAATGGAGATAATTGATTATGTTTGGACACCATCAGGCCACCCATCCTATTTTCAACTCACATTCTCCCCTTCTCTTTTGGAGAGACCCTCAACCCCCAAGTTACACATCCTGCAACAAAAAGGAACATCTCCTTGGCTGGAATCCAAGGTTAAAGTTAGGGGAAGGAATAAGGAAGGTTTAAGGAAAGGAACTTTTTGATTAAGGGAATGGGGTTTTTTGGATATATTGTAATTCAGGCACTCTGGTTTTGGTTTTTTTGGGTTTTTTTTTTGGTACATTCCTCAATAACGATATTTTTCTTTCAGGAAAACATGAGAGTGGGGAGAGCATTAATAGCTGAGGTGGGACTTGAAATGCAGTTTAAGAAATGTGCAATAAAAACAGGGAGTGACATTGCTATAAAACCAAGGAGAGCTGGAAGGGCAGAGCTGAAGAGATGAGTGTCCAGCCTGCTCACCCCACCTCTTCCCATTGGTCTGATGGGCCTCATGACTGGATTCAGGCCAGCGTAGGACTCCCACCACTGCAGCACAGGGGAAAGTGATTTGTGAGCTGCTGAGAGAGAGACCTCCCTTGGGTTTTTTAGCCCTTGGAAAAAAACAGAGAAATTTGATTTTTTTCTGGATTTCTGCAGGAAAATTCTCCCTTTTCTTGGAGGAGGACTCTCCTGGTGCTGGAACATACATCTGCTATTCTCACTAGCAGTTACGACCAAAGACCAAAAGTCTTTTTCCTTTTCAGGAGTCTATAAAAACTTGATGTTATGCCAGCCTGGCTAGGCCTGCACTGATGTTCCTGCACTGATGTTCCTGCACAGCGCCAGGCTGCTGCCTTTCAATGCACCTGGGGATAGAACCTACTTCTCCAGCACATCCCAGACTGCTGTTTCCAATCCTTTTTTGCTATCACTAAGCAGTGGAAATGCAGAGAGGCATGTAGATTACTTTTTGCATCCATGCCCTATTCTAGACACCCAGTTGGTATTTATTTTACAGAGTAATTGGCTCCTTTGAGTCTCTGTAAGTTCCAGCTCTGCATAGATGTGCTCTGAAAGTTATCTTCCAGAGACTGTCCCTTTTTGGCCCCTAAACCTGAGATCCTAGCCCTACATTAGCAACCCATGCAGTCCCACTCATCTTTGCTTGTCTCCTCCTGTGAATTACCCACCTTCTCACAGGCCTTCATGTTCCTGGTGTGTCTGTGTGTTTACCCAGGGTGAATCACTTTACTGTTTCCTCACAGGAGGCTCCTGAGGGGTGCAACCATTCCTCCCCAAATTACAGTGGTTGATGAGCCACCCTGTAGCCTGCTCAAATGATCTGGGAAGGCACTCTCCAGCTTCTGGACAGCTAATTTCCCAGTGGAAAGATGAAGGCTATTTTAACCTCTCTTGAGTTATTGTTTGTGGCATTCATTGCAGATATTCCTGCCAGAAAGTGGTGATATGTATCTGCAGGTGACTGCTGAGCACCAGCTTTGATGTGGGGCAGCAACAAACTAATCCAGGAAGGGGCAGAACTTTGGGAGTGGGAATAGGATGGCCTACACTCCAGCACAACAGCTTGCATAAAGGACTGGTGTCTGGATCACAGCTCCTGCTCCTCTCCTGGAAGAGAGGAAAGGAAAAAAAAAGAAAAAATGTTCCCTTTACTGACTCCACTTCATCATCATTAATTTCTCCACGTGTCCGAAAGTCCCACATGGGAATGCAAAGCTCAAGTAACATCAATAGTCAGACAGATGGAAACAGTTTAGGCAGGATGAGCATAGTCCTGGCTAAGTGTGAATCAGATTGTCCTATTCCCCCTCCTTCCTGCACCCCCAGAGAGAGCAGCTGCTCCCTGTCCAGGGTTGTTCCCTGTGGTCTCAGAGGGGCTGTGCTTTATAGCCTCCATGGACTTCCATGGCTGTGCAGTGAATGTCATTTGATTCTCTAGAGAAGGGGCTGTATTTCTCAGTATTTTAAGATTTACACATGGGTTACACAGCTTCCCATTGAACCAGGGTTTTGGAAGCTGCACTGGAGACTGCCTTCAGCTTTTTAAGGAGAATTGAGAATTTCCTCTGCAGAACAGCCTGGGATGGCTGTCTCCATGCTGACAGGCCACACACCTCAGTCCCGATTCAAAATTCCTGTTCATGGAACTTCTCAGGCAGAAATACATCCCTTTGCACTGTGTCACACCTGAACAGTGCCTCCTGCACTACCAGGAGGTGCCTAAATTGTAGGACCTGTTCTGTATAGCCAGTCTGAGAGCCTGCTCTGAACCTGCCTGGAGTGTCTGCCTCTGACAGATCTAACAGAACACACAAAAATTTTTTATTAAATGCAGATAATACTTAAACTCACCAGGAGAAAATATCCAGGAAAAAATAAAAGGGCATCTTGGGAACAGAAGCTGTTAGAAATCACCAACTATCTTGTATTCTCTCTTTCTGCAAACATGCTCTGTCCTTGAGAGTCAGGGCTTCTGTCTGAGACTTTTGATTGCCAAAGGCTGGGAAAAATATCTGAATGGTGTGTGTAAAACATCTGTTTCTGCAACCCAACAGGGCATGTATTAAATCCCTGTAGTGAGAGTCAGGTTACAACTGATGTCAAATTGAGTCCTCACAGCTCCTTTTGTGTGTGTGACACAAGGACATGCACAGATCAGCTCTGCTGTGGGTGCAGCTCCAGGGATGCCCAGGCCATACTTAGATTGCTGTATCTGGCAGGATTTAGCCCTAGATTTCCCCTCCTGCAGAGGGCTTGGAGCCAGGAGGATTGTTCTCATACCTCCTGAACAAGTTAAACGCCCATGTGAAGCACTTTGATGAAAAGTGTCTCTTGGCCATTTCCAACCTGACTCAGCAATCAGGAAGTTGTATCACCTCTGCAAGGATAGGCAGGGTTGTAAAATCTCTCCATTTGCATAGTTAGGACCATTTTCTTCATCAGAGGGGATGGCTGGGACACTCACTGCCATCAGGGCTTGTGTTTGAGCTTGAGCAGCCTCTGCATTGACTCTGGCACGAGCTTTGGATTCCTTGTCATTAAGACTTGATGATCCCGTAGCAGAAACAATTTTGTTTGCCTGGAAGAACTGCCAAGACACCCTTAAAAGGCAGGCTCTGCCAAGAGCAGACTGCTGGAGATGCTCAGCACTGCTCTGACCCCTCCAGGAGCCATCCCTGGTGTGCCTCCCCTGCCCCACTGAGTCCTGGTGCAGAGGGGACACAGCCTGGTCCTTTCAGACCCCATGGCCAGAGCTGGGCAGGACCCTGCCCTGGCACAGAATCCCCTCACCAGAGCAGCCCATGTTCCTGTGCACGCCTCCATTCCAGGCTGTCAGAGGAAGCAGATGTTTCTAATTTATCACTAAAACCAAACAACTTAATCCACCAAATATGCAGCAGTGGGGGGTGAGGGGGGGCCCTTTCACTTAAAGCTGATTTATAAATTGGATGATTAAGGTTAATTTGTCTATGAATGAGGCAAATCTGTGTCAGATATTGTTACTAATGCTTCCTCCCTCTAATTTTTGCAAGTCCTAAACATCCAAAGCCTTTTCAACCTGAGGCAATGGGATGCATTCCTGTTCTGCTGCCCAAAAGCACCTGGCACTGTTCCCTTTCATCAACAACTCCAATATTTATCGATTTAGTCCTTCAGAACATTATTTGGGTGTAGCAGACGTCACAGCCCTCTATGGTAAGGGTGCCAGGGGCAGGCCTCAGCAGCAACCCTAGCATGTTATGCCCCTTCTTGCTTTTGGGAGTGTTATTTGCCCTTGGCTGCCTGGCAGTGACAGCTGAGGGGCAGCCTGGCAGAGGAGCCTGTGCTGGGAGCCCCTGGCAGTGGGGACTGTGCTCAGGGCTTGCACTGAAGAAAAGCCCTGATGTGAAGGGTCCTGAGCCCAAGCCCATTTCAGATTAGACTGAGAAAATTACTGTGTTTCCCTAGGTTTATCAATCCTGGAGGTCATGGCCAACCTCAGATCATCTGTATTTCAGCTATTGATCCATCCAGCTACCAACAATACACACACTCTGTTCCTCCAGCCAGTAAACACGTCCTGCTCCTGCTGACACCCACTTCAGCCCACCAGTTCCTACTGCTCAGAGCTTGTGTCATCATTCATGAAAAGGGCTCTTCTCCAAGCAGCTGGCACTCAGCCACAGCATATCTGCCATGCACAGCAGCCATGAAGTAACAGCAATGCCTTAAAAATATCTTAACAGCATCAACCTTGTATGCCTGTGAAAGGTGAGGGGGAAAGGCAACCTCAACCAGCAGCAGGGTTGTTGAAGCAGCTGGGCACCCACAAAACAGAAAATACCTGGTGCAGGAATGGGAGGGGATCTTTGTGTAGGGCCTTGGCAGCCCACAGACCTCACCCTGGGGTGCCAGGCTGGGAACACCAGGAGACCAAATTGCCACGCTAAACCCAGCCTGGTTACATGGGGAAAGAACAGCTGTACTGATTTGTTCAGCTACATCTCTAAAAATAAGGATTTCATTAGGTGTCTTTGCCTGGTGGACCTTGCAATGCTCCTTATTCCTCTCTCCCCCTGTAGAGAGGGACCCAAGGGCACAGGCTGACCCCAGGGTGTTACACACAAGAACAATTCCCTTCAACCCCTGCACCTGTACTGCAGCCATGGCATAGCACACTGCTTTGGGGCACTTGGGATTTCAATTTTAATTGCAGTAGCTGAGTGGGTTGTAAGAAAATACAAACTAGCCTCACATGAAGCTCTCTGCTGGGGTCACTCCAATGGTGATAAGGCTGTGGGATGTTGTTGCAATGACCCATGTCCCTCTCCTTAGCAATCTCTTTGGCTGCAAGCAGGATCTCCTGGGGTTGGAGCAGTCAGGAGATCCTTCTCCTACATTATTTCTATTAAATGGTAGCATTAGATAATGTACCTGGATCTCAATGATCTTCTCTCCAAGTCCAAATATCATGGAGGCTAAAGGAGTGACTGAAAAGGAGAACAGAAGAAAACCAGAAGGAAAGCATCAGTAGCAGCAGCAGCAGGAGTGGGAGCAGGAATCAGAGCCCTTAGTGCTCTGCTGCAGCCACTACATTCCCATCCCTCCTTTACACAAAATGTATAAAGCAAGCTGGAAAACAATGGGTTTGAGAAGAAAACTGAAGACACCTGGAACAACACCGAGCTTGAAAAGAGCTGAAGCAACTCTAGTTTATGTCTAGCAAAAGAAAACACTCTTTTTTGTAATTCAATGCAGACAAACCAGTATCACTTTAACAGTTTCAAGCTCAATGCAACGGGAGCACCATAAAGTCTGGTTTTCAGTCATGAAGCCTTTTCCCAAATGCAGAGATGCCAATTAAATTCACTTTTACCAGTGATACATCTCTTTACTTCTTGGGAACTGGGCTGTGCTTGAAATAATAATACACACAGTAAGTGGCTTCTCCTCCACCTAGTTAAAGAGGTGCCTCCCCTCATTCTGTACCCACAAGGAATGATCAGACATATATCCTCATGCCTGAAAGCTTTGTGCTTACAGGAAGGAAACTAATTGCAGCTCATTGGAAGAAAAGAATATTTTACTTTGATGTTTTCGATAGCTTGGTCTGAAATAACCTCAATCTCACTCTAGACCTGATGAAAAGTGATGAATTTGAATGTGCAAAGTTACTTCAAATTTCCAGATATATCTTGTACATGATATTCTGAGGCCCTAATTTTTATTTCTGCTTGTTTTTTCCAAGGTTATAGAGAAGAAAGGGATATAGATTTAGCTTATGGGAGACTTGATCTGTGTATAAAGGACCACTTTCTTAAACTGTCAGAAGATTAAACATAAAGTTTTGCAATCATGTTCAGGGTACATGAGCAGCAGGTTTTTGATGGGAAGGTGACACAAGTTACTGATAGAAAGCCTTCTCTGCAATTCCTGGGGAGTTTATTTTGCCTTCCTGCCTCTGATGAAGTAGCAGTACTGGAAATATGTTTTTCTTTTGGCTGAAGATACATCCCACAATGGAAGAGAGTGAATGTCCTTGCCTTAAAGAATCTCTGGGATTCATCCATGTTGTCTGACCTCTGAGAGGAAAGGCATTTTAATAAAAAATCCTTTCTGACCCTCAGATGGAAGATCACATGAGTGCAGGCTCAGGACATTTATATCTGAGCGTGAGAGTTTCTTTTGATGGGTTTTAATGTTATATGTTGTTGATGTTCCTAAATTATACAGCTCAGTGAAGCATTCAAAAACAAATGTTCAGCCCCCCTGGGGTATGGTACAAGGCCTAAGGATAAGCTTTGATGTGGATATAAAGCCATGATGGCTGTCAGATCCTGAGTCATTTCCAGTGGCACCAATGTGACCAGAAAGGGAATATACATGCATTCAGAGAGTTTTGAGCCAGAAGTTCAACTTCTGCTGCTGCAAAATGATTGTGCTGCCTTTGCAATCAGTGCAGCAGTACTGGTATATATCAGCTCAAGGACTGGCTGTTCAGAATTCAAGACAGAAGTTACAAGGGCAAGATATTAAATATTACAGGTTTAAAAAGGAGATCTGCCTTTTACATTTTAATGACATATTAAAATGAATTACAAACTAAAAAGTCAGAATTCTTCCTCTTTGTAATGTGCATCAACAGGATTTGCAGATCCTGAGTCATTGCCTATTTTTCCCTGGTCCCTACACTAGCTGAGACCACATGAGTTAGTGTCATTAGCATCTTGCCTCAAGTGAGAAATTGCTGCTAATTTGGCTGGCATGGCAGTCCTGAGCAGGTGTGCAGCAGAGTGTCTACAGTGGGGGGTGGCAATATGGGACATCCACAGAAGGGTTGCAAAGGAGCTCAACTGAATCCCTCCAGATCCACTTAAGGAAGCAGAACTAGTCTAGCAGAACTAGTCTAGCCCATATTACTTTGTTTGTTTATTTGTTTGTTTTTCACAGAAGTGATGCATCATTTCCCAGCTACATGGTGCATTATATATATATATATAAATAAATAAATAACCGTGGTGGGACCATATATACAATAGCATTACTCACCAAAATCTAGCATGTGAAATCAAAGTGTGAGGGTCATGCTTATGAGCCACTCGTTTAAATATAAACATTCTTGTCTTTCAAGAAAAGACTATCTTGCCTTTCAATTCTTCCCAAGCCTTCCTTATGTATGAACTGAATTTCAAAATTAAAATTGATTGCAGGTGTCTTAAGTATATTTTTTCAGGCCTGCAATTTAAACAAGCTACAGAAATACTCACCTTCATACAGTTTTTGATCATCATGATATGAATTTTCACTGACAGCAGTAAAGACCATGGAGACCTTTCCTCATTTCCAGAACCAGCTTTTTTAAATTTGGATCCCATTTTAGACTTTCAGAAGGGCAGCTTTATAAGGACAATCATTCATTTGATGATCCCTAGTACAGCTTCCTACCACATGTACAGCAGCAGTGTTAGCACTTTTTCATTTTCCCCCACTTTCAGCCTCAGCACTGGAACCCATTACATAGCTGGCATCTCATAAGTGCCGTGTTACTTTGCCCCTTGCTTCAAAAAATGATCTGTAACAGCAAGGTGGCTATAAATAACTAGTAGCAGGAATGCACAGAGAGCTGACAGCACATAGGATGGCAGCCCTGAGAGATGACCACTCAGTCTCTTACTCTGCACAGATTGTAATCTCTGGCAAATATCACCCTTGTGCTCTAGGTCCACATCTGTAAAATGAGATACGTTTTGGCTTCCATGCCAAATAAGTATGGAAGTCAAATGACAGCGTGATCAGCTATGGCAATAACCACAAGTTTGTAATAAAAGAGATAAAAGATGCAAAATCCCTCTGGATCATAATCACGGAGTCATCTTGCTCTTGAAGGTAATGGGGGTCAGGTTCTGTGTGGAATGTGAAAACCTCTGGACAAAAGAGGGATCACTGACGAGGTAGCTGCCAGCCCATTAGACCTGCCGTAAGCAGATGTTGGATGAGATGAACTCAAAACGTCCCTTCCATCCCAAATTACCCTGTGACTCTGTTCTAATGCTGCACCTTTGCAAATACATCCTCTTGGCCCACTGGTGCCCAGAGTGCACACAGCAGGACACAGCCTGCCTCCAGCAGGGAATGATCAGGACATGGACTGAACCAATTCAGGGCAGCACGATCCCTCACCAAAAGCACTTTGGTACTCGTGGCCCCAGACTCATCCTAGGAACAGTATAGGTGGCTTTAGGTGGAACTGGGCCCCCATGGAGCCAAGCCATGGCAGGTTCTCCAGATTTCATTACCTAAAGGTAATGAAAGTTTATCAGGTGGGGAATATGCTCTCATTTACCTGTCATTTCATCTTACATCCCCACTGCATCAGTGTTTCTGTCCTTCTTGCTCAGCCTTCAAATGAAATAGCAAAATTAAGCCTTGTTGTTCCTGTGGACTCTCTGTGTTGTATCTCTCATGAAGTAATAAAGTGTGGACTTTGTAAAAGCCCTGTGCACTGACACTGGAAATAATAGCAACTGGGATACATATAGTTGGGAATTTTTTAAAGCAGTGAGTAAAATTAGACAATTTCCAAATTCTGGTCAAAGCAGTTTAATAGACAGTGTCACATCACAGCTGGGGACTTATTTTCTCAGGGTGTCAGAGATAACCATAGTGCCACACCAGCAGAGCAACCTGCAGACAGCACAGCCCAACCAATCTGTTGGGTAGAAAGATAAATGAGAAGCAGAAGACATTTATATTTAAGGATCTACACTTCCTCTGGGAGGAATAAAAGAAAGAAAAAATATTCTTACATTTTTGATGTGGTTAATGACACAGCTCTCACCCAACAAGTCTCATACTTTTCTATCTTCATTACAGCTCATGGGGTCCTGGCCAGGCTTCCATGTTCACATTCACAACTGAAGTTGTAACGTGACCCTTACTTTGGGAACTGTTTTCTTAACTCTGCATGAACATCTGTGAAGGCATACATAATAATATCCAGTAAGGCAGATGACATTTGCAGTGACCAGCTGCCTCCAGTTGTGAGGCAACATTGCACAGGGCCACAGTAGGATGAGGAACCCAGAGGCTTGCAGTGCTTACACAGTTGTGGTGTGACTGAATTGGGCTGGGGATAAATGACATCATCCACTCCTGGGGGCTGCAAGTGCACTGCCCAGTGGTTTGTTGCTTCCTTAGTCAAAAACCAAACCCCTGGGGCAGAAACCAAGTCATGCCTAGGAGTAATTAAATGGTGCACAAATTAGCACTGTGGTTTAGATGTCCCTAACTGAATTCAACTCAGTTCATCCCACAGAAGTTAGGTATATGTTCTGCTTGTCTCAAAACACTTTGCAGAGCAGCAGGTCATAGGTCCCAGGCAGTTTTTGAAATTCAGGCTCTTGTAGTTATGGACAGAAAGCTGGACAGGATCCCGATATGCCCCACTCCCAGGACTGCTGCCTGCAACCTGGGCATGTGCAAGCAGTCTCTGTGCCAAGCCTTGCTCCTACACACCAGGTCACAAGGTCTCCAACATCATAAAACAAGACTGAAAGTCAAAAATGCCAGCTATTTTCTAAAAATAGAACAGATGAGCTGGGAGAGAGTGAGAAAATGCCTCATTGCCGATGGTTTAGCAGCGGGGGAAGAGGTCCGGCACGGCAGCTCACAACAGACTCACCTCAGCATGGTTAAGCAATAAAACAGTAGATTTCAAGCATGTATTTAAATTCAAAACAAAAAAAAAGGGCAAATATTTTGAAATTTAAGACATATGGTTTGATAGGGCCTTATATTTTGAAACTGTTAGTGGAGAAAGGAAAAGAGAAAACAACAGGAAGAGCTGAAAGGAGCCAAAATTAATTTATTTTGGACTTACTGTTTCAGTATTTGACAAAGGAAATGGATATAAATGGAAACTAAATTGAAATTGAAGTTTCTCTCATTCAACAAAATATATCACTGCTACTAGTCATAATAAACAACTTTGAAGTTATACTTGTGTTTCATGTCTTAATAAAGCTGCCAAAAAAAAAGCAACAATAAAAGCTGAACCCAAGTCTTCAGGTTCAAGAAAAACATTGATAATATACATATAAAATATGTAGGGAATTTTTTCAAGTCCATTGTTCACATAGGAGAATAATAAAAGAGATCATTTGATCATTCTTCATTAAAACTATTATTTCCTTAAGCTAGAAATGCTTGTTAAAAATTTTGAGGGCTTTTTTGTTTGTTTCTTTTATCTTTACATTTCATAAAGCCACAAAAATTGAATTTACAATATTTTAAAGTTTGATTCTGGACTGTAAGCTTATTTCTTTTTTTCCCTCTTTTGCAACTGAATACAGTGGTTTGAATGAGGACTTTGATTTCCTTTCTTATCTTTGCTGCCCCTTTAATATAGCTTTATTTCATCTCCTTCATAAAACCTCTGTCCTTATCGCATGAGAATTATATTACCATGTTTAAAGTATTGTCTTTAGTCTTGAAGATGTAATTTTAAAATGGAACAGGGATTTTTTTTGTAACCTTACATTTACGTATTTCCAGCTACAATATCTTTTTGTTTTTCTTCTTTGTCTCACTATTTGTTCTACCAAGGACTTGTTGCAAAAGCTGTGCTTGTTTTTATGAGGGTTAATAAATTTAATTAGACAAAAGGGAAGAAAGAGACAAAAGAAAGTAGTAAACAGATCTTTCTTTTGAAGGAGAAAAAAAATCTGAAAACCATTCATTTTGCTTTCAGACAATTCATTGCATTTACGATATCCAAAATATCTAAACTTCAGTGTGGGTTACATTTCCTGGCTGGGATACAGAGAGATTCTCAGAAAATCAAGGTTTGAAACAGAAATCCAGCAGCAACCTCCTCTGGAACACAAGGAACCTCAGTACAGGGGACAGAGCTTGAGAGTGCTGCCACTTGGGAGTCACGAACTGAAATAGAGAAGCCTGTCATCTTTGTTTTATTTTTAAAATATGTGAACAAACTATAAGCTAAAAGCAAGCCTTGTGTTTTGGTTTTGCTGTGCCTGTGCTAGCAGCGTTGCTCTCATGCCCTCTCGGCGCAGAGCACACATGCCACGGCTCCTGCACTCCCCTTGCTCACTCTTATGTTACTGCTCAAGTATGCATTCAGAAAAGAGCCAGCAGATACAGTAGATTTATTCTAGTGTTGAGGTCAAGGACTCCTCTTCTTTGGATTGAGCAGAGAGGGAACTCCTTCCTCATAGCACCAGACAGCCTTTCGGCTTTGCAGCCTACTGTGAGTGCGCACCACAGATAAAGAAACATCTGAGAGCATTTTTAAAGGATTTATCAATCCCAAGCTCTGGTGAGCTATGTGCTGTCTCCAGAGTCGGAGTTAGGAGGCTTTCAACAAGGGACAATATTTGCACTAAGTGCAAGCCAGAGGCTCCAGCTGCTGCAAACTTTTGCAACCCATGTAAGTAAAGGGCTTTATTTTGCTGAAGCAAACTTTGTATATTCTTTTGCCTCATAAAAAGTCTGAGATAATCTAAACTTTACATGAATTTCTTAAAACTGATAACGTTATTATCCTGCTGTCCCTTTGAATAATAATGCATGTATGTCAGCACAATAATTAAGTATCTTACCTTGTTTTTCTTGTGAGTCTTGTAAAGAGCAGAATCTGTAGTGCCTCAGGCAGGCTCTGTTTGCTTTTCTGATCGCTGACCATTTCTGTTCTCTGGTTATGATCAACACAGAGACCTTTCTGATTTCTCTGATTTCTTTGATTTCAAGGAAAATGAGAAGCTGGGAGGGAAATGAAAAGGCTGTGCAAAGGAAAACAAAGAGCATAAAAGTAGTTTATAAAGCATTGTCAGTGAACCCAAAAGTGGTGTGTAGCCCTCATATTGAACTTGTGGTTTTGTTGAGATTTCCTGTGCTTTATAGTGAGGTTTAAGGAGTCACAGATTACGTGTCTAAGAGGAACATTAAATAACAGAAGAAATTTTTTGATTTTTTTATAGAATGTAATTTTATGTTCATGCTCATGTTTAAATTTGTCACTTTCTCTATAGTTATCTAGAGCTTATGGCAGGGGATGGATCACCCTTCTCTGAGCTTCACAATGTAACTTAAAGTCATGAAATATTTCCTTGCTTTCTATGTAGTTCATATACTTTTTGTCATCAATAGGCCTGGCAGAGAGCTGTTGAAATGCCCAATTTCTCTTCTTGTCTGTGAAGTCCTTGCTGCCATTTTGATTGCTGACAAAATGTAGACGTGGTGATAAATAAATGGAAGTTATATTAGATTTACTGACTTAGTACAGGTGGTACTATCCTGAGACAGAAATTTCATGCACTCAGAATTCTCAGTGTCTTCCTGCTCAGAAAGTTTCTAGTTCCCTTGCATTCTTTATCCAAAAAGCATCTGATCCCTATGATTTTGCACAGTCTATTTGGCTCACACTTATTCCCAGTTCCCAATAAGTTCTAATAGGCCCTTTCCTCCAGGCCCACAAGTCTGAGAGATGCAAACCCTGCCCTCCAACCCTCCCAGTGCAAACTCTACCCTCCAACCCTTCCCTCCAACCCTTCAGCCCTGTCACAGGTGCCCATCCCAACTTTATTTATTGCAGATGTGCCACCACAATCACCTCTTGCATCAGGTGCTCGGAGGAACACAGATGCTGCCCTAAATACCCGACCACGTGTCCCAGCCCTGCTCTGCCCTTCATTTCATGGCAGTGAGGATCTGCACAGGGAGAGGGGCCCTGTCCATGAAAGGAGATGCCCACCATTCTTTAAAGGTCAGGGAGGGCCCTCCTTGCTGTCAGTCGGGCAGTCAGGCCCGAGTGCCAAAATAACAAGGACATGAATAGACCTGCAGGGCTGGGAGATGGCATTTGCTGCTTCCAGGGGGGCTGGGGAGTCACCTCCCTGAGTGAGGACAGGGAAGGGCTCTGCAGAAAGAAGTTTCAGGGCAATAAGGATCACATCTTGAAGGTGCACTGGCAGGAGCAAGTCAGAGGTGAATGGGGCTGGTGTGAAAGTCAAACTTCTCCGATGGTGGAAGACAATGTTGCTTTTCAAGACTGGAGAGTGAGAAAAAGTCTGATTTTCAGCACAGAGATGGGTAGGATCTGTTTTCTTTGCAATAAAAAACTCTCTTACACCTAACTGGTGCAACCACACTCCAGGGAGAAAACAGCAGTTTATTATAGTTTTTGAATTTATGTATATTCATATGTTATTTTGGCAAATGCATCTTTTGAGTTCTAAAGCTTTCTGAACCTTTTCATATAGTCCCTTGCTTTGAAGCAACAGATGTCAGCGATAAGCAGATGGTTCTGGCTTTGAATTTGAACATCTTTAAATACTTTGCATACATTTTATGATGAGGAATGCACTCTGTCTTACTATGCAGAACTGATGCACTAAATTAAAGTATCCATGTCTGGATGCTCAGTGTCCCTTCTTAGCTCACAAACCAATAGACCACATATTTTTCAGGATTATTTGTTATGAGATATTTTCATCTAATTATTCAGCTTGTGTTTTCAAGCTTGAAACAAACTGTGAAGTGCTCTAATCTGCTGTGAGTTCAAAGAGAACAAGCAACAAAAAGAGTCAAAAGAGCTGCCCCAGTTGTGCATTGCATTTTCACTCTGATGTATACTGTGAGTAGGCTGAAATCTTCCTCTTGCACAACTTCCCAGAGGAAATAATGCAGTGTCTATGGAAACAACTGAACAAAATCTTTTGATCTTTCTTACTCTAAACTTTCATTTTCAGGAGGTACAGCTATGAAATTTGATGAGTGGAGAATCTGAAAACATAAGCTCTTAAATAAAGAAGAGATCTGAAATAAGAAAACTCATTTTCTTTCAAAGAAAAAAAAATCATACAAACAGATTTCATCCAAATGGTTTGCTACTGGATAAAAATGTACTGCTCTAAAAAGTTCTTTTCTCCCTCTCTGTCTGATTTTCAATCCTGAAGGGTTTGTTTTGTAAAGAAATCACCTGAGACAACCTGGGATGTACAAAATGTTTAAACTTTACCTACTTGATCTTAAGAACGGATTATTGCACATATTGTCAAAGACACTATTAATTATAATGACATAAAAGAAGTTAGCAGTGCTTATACCTAGTGCACCAGCCTGAGTTGGAAAAAGAGAAATGACTCATTTCAACCAAGCTTTGGAGCTTTTTCCCCCAACATTGAGAAGGAATGGGGCTCTTGAAGGGTTCCAGATGATGGAAGATCTCAGTGGTGATGCAGGGCTGGCTCTTTCCCTCTCTTTTTTCCCTCTTTCTCCAATTCTTCTTGAAACCTTTTCCTTTCTCCCTTCTTCAGGATACAGAATCTCCCAATGCCAAGCTCTTGCAGAATACAGGTTTTCCTCAAATGAGCCTCTCCTTACTCCACAGTGCCATGGTTGCAGTTCAGCCTTTGTGGAGAAGGCTTGGGATGGAGAAGGGGCCTGATGGGGACAGAATGCCCCAGCACAGCAGGGGAACACAACTGCCCACAAGTTTGGATTTCAGTGGCTAATCCCCATCTCTGCAGGTACAAGTGAAGTCACCCACATGTAAGCAAAGTATGAAGTCTTACAACCCTTGAAATCTGATGCCCGAGGCTAAGGGATGCTTTAATTACTGCCTTGCATTTAATTACTGCCTAATGCTATGGATTTCCTAGTGGTTTCCCAGACATCTTCTGGGACTGGTCATTACCCAAAACACAGTAGACTGAAAAATCCAGTGGCTTGACAAAAGAGAACATTTCCTCCAGTTCCACTTTGAAAATTATAAGATCTCTTTTCTATCCAATACTGTAGAGTTAAAAAGGAAAAGAAAATTACTGAGGTGTTCTATTTTAGTATATTATTTGACAATATCAGGTTTTCAGGTTTAGGAATCTGCATACAAATGAGAAGTTGTGAAAGCTTCTGATTGATGGACTGTCTCTCTTTCTGACAATTCTAATTATTTAAGGATTGCAAATGTTCAAATACTTCAAAAAACAGAGGCAGTATTTTACTACTTGACAGCAGCATAACTCAGAGAGAGGGTCTCCCAGATAAATCCTTGCAGTATAAAGAGGTTACAGTCTGATGTGTGATAGAGTTAGACCTCTCTGGTGTCTATCTCAAGACCTTTTTCTCTCTGTGAAGCCCTACTATCCCTTACTGTTGTGGTACAACACTTCAGCACATATGTATTTATTTTGCCAAATACCACCTCTCAGACTTACAGACCTGAGGACTGAGGCATGACTCAATGACTGAAGAACTGAGATCTTAGTAAAAGTCTGTGAAGATGCAATAAACTGAAGGTAGTTTTCCTGAATTCTGGAAATATGTGTTCATCCATGGCCACCCATAGATAAACAGGTTCTTTTTAAGAAGGAAAGAAAACAGCTTCTAATCCTTTCCATGTTGCTGTGTGTCTGCAGCTCTCCTGTAGGTTCACAGGTAAAAAAAATCCTCCAAACCTGCTAGAAAGCTAGTTCTCAATCTGTGTGTATAAGATAATCAGCAAAACTGTCCACAAAGGACAGAAAGTGAAAAATATCCCTGGATACCCAGTGTGGAGAGCTGAGAGCAGTTACCAGTACTGTGACACCTGTACTGGAAAAGCTCTTGGCAGGGCAGGAAGAATTGCAGTGACATTCCAGTCTGCAGAGGGAAAGCAGGTCTGGAAGCTGCTGCAATGGAGGGTTGCAATGGACTTCTGCTGTAAATCTCTGGGAACAAATACCATCATCCTTTGTTCTCAACTTCGTTCATGCAACTGATTTTTGAGTGACTGCCCATTTCTGAACTTCAGTGAAGTAACTTACAAAATTGATATCTTAAATGTAGTTAGGGAAAAAAATTGAAGGAGAAAGGGGGAAGGGGAGGAAAATCTGCTAGCATTCATATTCCAGAAAGAATTAATTTTGTTGCATTTATAAGGTTTCCTCTGTGGTTTTTAAGTTATTTCCTGAAATCTGTAATTACATTCATGCAAGACCTGCATCCAGCTTTTTCTAAAGCAATGTTGAAGCAGAACGAGTGATAAGTAAACCAATTCTTTCTTTGAATGTCATCTCTGTTTATCAGCTGATGCTCTAGCAAGTAGCCTTGAGCAGTTGTTGACAGATAGTTCTTTGAGATAGCTCACTATCTCAGCTACCTTGTCCCTGTGAAGTCCTTTTAAAACACTGAGAAAAATTTTAGCGTTCAGCACAAATTTATTTTGGAGCTTACTGGTAGTTCAGATCCTTGACAGCACTGAAGGTGTGTCATGGAGAATGTGGGTAAAGGTGACAGTGCAGGGAGCAAAAGAAAGCATTGGGAGTGTTTGGGGGTTTTTTTTGGTGACAATTAGGAACCAGATTCAATTTCACATGGTTGCAACAACAAGGGCACTCCAGCATGGCCTGGTCACTGCCTCAGTGCATGAACAACTTCCCACCTAAGGGCACAGTCATCAGCATGACCCTGACTCACCTCCCTCAGAGGAAAGGGAATCCTGGAGCATTCAGGTACAAGAGAGCAATAAAATGAATGTCTGAGCATCCCAGGCAGGCAGAATAATCCCCACTTACAAAGGTGAAGATTTGGGAACTTGCACGACTGTTGTGTTGACCATACCATGGCTGCTGTGAACTTCCCCTTACAGAAAATGCCCTGTATTCATGACTGTTGTTCAGAAAGGAAAATATTCAGGTTCCCTGGTCAGACTGGCCACCAGTGGTCATAGAACAAGAGAGTAAAATCTCATATTATGTGCCATCTAAAATATTTTATCATTATTGCCAGACACAACATACACCTCGAATTCTTTAATCTACAAATGTGTAGTCATCTTTCTTTTATTTATACCCACTTTTGAACATTTGTTAAATTCTGGTAACTCAGGTGGAAATGAGAGAAAAAACTACAACTTTTGGGGATTTCTGCTTAATTGACAGTAGTTAGAAGATGAGAGACATAAATGAACACAATACCTGTGGAGTTTGACAGGTGACTCAGATACAATATTTTTTAGGAACAGACATGAACTCAGTGCATGAGGGGAAGAGTCATCCTCATGATTATCTTCCTAGTTGAAAAAAAATGCAGTTTCATGTCAACAACATGAAGAGATGCCTGGAAGGTGTTGACAAAGACCATCCCAACAGAGCATCTATGCTGTAAATATCACATTTGAAATTAGTCAGCAACAGCTATGTCATCTTGATTTGCATGCTAATAAGATGACATAATGATTCTCTGGAGAGGTGCATGTACAGTTAGCTGGCAATAAAATTTTTGGCTTTTCTGAAATACTGAAATTTTAGATTGCTCAGGGGTGTATTTCTCTCACTTTGCACCTTGTCTTTTAAATAAAGAAACACTCCACTGTGGACATATCTACGATATCACCTCTTCAAGGAGAAAGGGACATCACACATTTCTTTCTGAAAACAGCAGGTGTAGAAATGAAGATATGGACATTTTTCATAAATATGAGCTATGACAAAAATTTGCACATTATCAGCTTTCTTATTTAGAATAAGGCTGTCTCATGGTTAATAAAAAGCTACATTTCAGGGTCTACTGGACCCTGAAACAGAGCACTAGACCCCATTCCAGAAAAATATCAGTTCAGGCAGAAATATGAAATGCCTTCTCATTGATAAATGTTGTTTCCAAGACAATCTTGCTTTGAGCTACAGGGCTCAAATTTCCAAAATGTGAAAGGATTCTGGCTTCTTACAGACACAGGAAGGATGTGGAAGTCCAGAGAGGCACCTCTGCACATGGGATGGCAATGACTGTGATCTCCTTCCTTGTGGCAGATAAAGCAGCATATGGGTATTTTGACATCTTTTCCCCTCAGTGAAGCCCTTCCTCACTTTCTTTTTTTTTCTCTCACAAAAAACTGGAAAAGTCTTCTTCAGCACCTCATCACTGAGAGAATTGTTCAGTGCAGGATTTTATAAATCATATCTTGCTACATTTATTGAAGTTATGATCCACACTTCTGCAGTCAGGGCTGTGGGCATATTTACTCATACTGATTTCATACTGTAATGCTAGATGGTTGCCCCTTGTTGTAATGAGGTCTTAAATTTTTTCCCTGTTGCTCTGAGCTGGTATTCTCCAGGTCACAGGAGTGCTTTCCCTAAACTAACAGTGTGTTACATATTGTAGCACTGTTATGTCTTTGAGGGCTCTGTTGTCATGCAGGTGCCTAATGTCATTCTTGAAGATGATGCTGCAGTGCAGATAGGATGTTTGGCTGATTTCTGCTTCAGATGGCTTTTACCATCTTTTCTTTATTGCTGCCAGGGTTTTCTCTTGCTTCCCTGGGGACGCCAGATGCATGTAATGAGTCAGTTCCAGCTTCGAAGCTGAAAAGGGTCATGGACAGGAGCCACGTGTTGTTCGGATTCTTGCATGGAAGGGAATTTCCTTTTTCTCTTGCTGGACCAATTCACTCAATAAGAACTTGTTTTACATCAATTTGGCATTGCTTTTAGCTAACTTGAACCTTTTCCAACCTTATCCTTAATTCCAAGTTTTATTATATGCTGAAAAAGGAGAGTTGCCTTAAAAGAAAACTGATGCATCAGACAGTGCCTTGCTCCCAGCTTAAGTGATAGGATAGAACTCCTGTACACAAAAGTCACAGGCTGTTGCTGGTGACAAATTAGACAACAGTCAGAGGCATGCTTCTCCCTAGTGTTGCATAAGTAGATATATAATGTATAATGTACTGCAACATCACAGCAGGTCTCCCAAATTGAAAACAAAGAGGAATAAAAGACTGCCGTACCTTGGCTCTTAAATCCCTGAATGTGTTGCCTGTGTTGATTAGTTACTTTGATTTGTGCTTCCCTGCACAGCTCATTTTTCCCTTTAATAAGAGTTTGGCTTGTAAATTGTCACTTGCATTTGCACCAAACAGTGCAATTAGGCTGGAGTGACGGAATATATTACATTGTTTGTTTTCCATTATGTTTATTCCAGATGGTTTTTGTCACTGACTCTTTTTCTGAGCTGGGCTGTTAATAAACATAGGATAAATCTAATGAATAAATTTGCCTGCTTGCTACAGATCTGTGTTGGTGCCTGAGATGGGGTTATGCTGCTTTGTAATGGGTTCTAGTAGAACTACAGAAATGCCAATTCTTGTTCTATGACAGGCAGACTGTGCCTATGGTTAGTGGGGGGTTAAAGTTGTTTATGTAGTGGGGTTTTTTTCCTTTAAAAGACATACATTTAAAATTTAAACAGAAGTTATGATGAGTACACAGTTGTGATGCTTTAGTGCTTCTCTGAACAAAGGAAATGTTTTTATGGTACAGCTACAAAGTGAATACCTGTTTTCAAGCTTTGCATTGCTGGAAAGCTCCTCTGTGCCCTTGAGTCAACTATTTCACTTTTTGTCTTGGTTCCTGAACAAATACTTCTTTCCTTCTTCAACTATCTTGTCTCTTCAAATAGGAGTTGTTAAAAGTCCCTGACTAGGCTGCAGAAGCAAAATCAATTTTAGAAAAAGAACTGGAACATTTTGGAGAAAACATATGGGATAAAAAAGAAATGTGGCTGTCTACAGGGCAGCAGGAGTTGTCTTGATCTGTTCACTTGCCAAAGTGGTGTTAACTGGAAAAAAAATGAACTCTGTGACAGCAGGTTCTGGAAAAGTCATAACACTTAAGGAGTTTCCAGTAGTGGCCTCTTAGTTTTTTCATCGGAAAGGAGCATAAGAAAATCCAGCACAAAATACAACATAGTCTGTCCTACCATCTTGCCAAAGTTTTAAAAGCTGCACGAGAAGAGGTGACTGTGGTTGCTCAGCAGTAGGATCTTGGTTAAAGTGAGTCTTGGTTAAAGAGCACATTTTTAGAAGACAAGCTAAAAGCAGATTATAGTAAACAAATTTTGTTTTTACTAACATTTCCCACTTTCTCTGAACTCTTTCAGGGAGGTTATAAGCCAGAAGCTGCCAGCAGTGCTGCCTTCTGTCAGTACAATGACTTCTCATGTGTCTGTCAGCTGCTTAGCTCTGCTCTGAGCAACAAAAACAATGTCTGTGTCTCTGAAAGTAGTGCAGGGCAATGCTTCCCCAAGTGAACAACCAAGTGATGAGCACAGGAAGAGAAAATTGTTCATCTGGGCTCACATGGACCCTCTTGCAGCAGGCTGGGGGCCCAGTCAGTGCCATGAGCTGGGTGGCAGTGGGTCTCGGCCCCAGTGGGGAAGGGAAAGTTTCTAGGAACAGGAATAGACAAAGAAGGGGAAGGAGAAGTAAGAAGGAACAATAATTCAATAAAGCTCCAAAGGAATGGTGAGCTAAAAAAGGCTAGAAAGACATGGTTGTTTTAGTAACTGAAATATAAGGAAAATGAGGATACAGCCTGTACCCACAGCACTGGCTGCCTGGCCACCAGGGTGTTAACTCTTCTGGAATTAATTCAGGACATTCCAGTGCTTGAATTCACACAGAAAAATAAACCTTGTGCCAGGTTGTTGCTTATGGGGCTTATGTTCTGCTTTTTGATTCAATAATTTGGGAATGCAAAGCTCTTCTACTAGGTCTGGGCTTCAACAGCAGCTTCCCTTTGCCATTACCAGACTGCTCCTGACAATGGAGCAGATCCACTACCATGAAATTCATGGCAAAAAGGTCCATGTGTGCCTGCAGCTGCTCAGCCATGCTGTTTCTGCAGGGTCCAGTTCACACCTGGACTGTGCTTTCCTCCCTTACCCACCGCACTCCTCCCAGGCACCACTGTGTGTCCACTCGCACAGCAGGGCAATGGGGAGTCTGCTCCACAGATGCCCAGTTAAGGCTGAGTGTTTACCATGAAATAAGATAAATTAGCCATTTGTACATCAGATTCCTGAGTGTTTCACAGATGGGGAGAGGAGAGT
The DNA here is from genome assembly GCA_013400215.1 of Cisticola juncidis. Taxonomy (NCBI): domain Eukaryota; kingdom Metazoa; phylum Chordata; class Aves; order Passeriformes; family Cisticolidae; genus Cisticola; species Cisticola juncidis. The sequence goes on from VXBR01002740.1 coordinate 2,455,204, forward strand.
TTGGCTGTCTCCAGGCTGCTGTCTTTGTATGCATTGTCACACCAAAATGCAGCAAGGTGCAAGCTGGACAGCAGAAGTTGGAAGTAGACAAATGGGGCTTGGCTAGGATAGGACTTGGTTTTTGTAATTCTGAAAACAGTTCCTGCTTCTGCCACTGAAATCTTTACTTATCCCAGTTCCTGGTCCTTGGAGGCCACCAATGAGAGTTTCTTCTCCTTTCACACATTTCCTCTATCACACTTACTTTCAAGCTGACCATGATCAAATACATTCATGTCAGTTCCCACACTCCCAGGCATTCCTTTGGGGGGCAGATGTCTTCACATTTCAGAGTTATGCTTCCTCTGCTCTCAGACCCACCAGTTTAATTTTTCCTAGGATCCTTGAGGCTGGAAGTACTCTGTAATTCTCACACTGAGATGTGGTCTACTGAAAAGGTACATGAGGAAAAACATTGTGGTGTTACTTTTTGTCCTATTAAAAAGCAGAGAAGAGGCAGCAGGCATGATGTTTTTGTTGATTTATTTAAGAGTAGTTCCTATTCAAAGGAGTGTAGGAGAGAATCAAGGAACATGGACCGATTTCTATTTGATAACTCCCTGAAAAACTGGAAATGACATAGTCTGATGATTTCCTCTAGATTTACACCAGTGCCAATGAGATCATAGTTCAGTCCACTGATTTTACATCACGTCCCAAAGGACATGAGCGATAAATGCAGTGAGGCTAAAACCTGATCAAGAGTTCAAGAACAATGGCATTTACTGAGGGTAATTTAAAAATGTATTTTCTTGCATCACTACTTCCATACACTCTATTTTGGTCTTCTGTGATTATTGCTGTATTCATTGAGCACCTTAGCCATAAAAATGGGCAGCAATTGCAAAGTCTTTAGTGAACTTTGTGATGTATTCCACACTTCATGTTTTATTTGTCATAGTATTTTGCTGTCAGCTTAGACTTTCTTAGTCATGTCTTTTTAACTCCAGAATGCATTACTGTATTTGTAAGCATTTCATGTAGAGTTTTGAAAGAAAAAGAATTTATAACACCACAAAATTATGCCATGAACCAAAATTCATTTTATCCATCTCCTTTATGAAAAGGATATTATACGCCTGTTATAAAGAAATGTTGATAATAATTATTGGATCTCTGCATTGACCTTGTTAACACCATCCAGGATGGTATTTAAAAACTGTTAAGGAAAACTGTTTCACTTAAAGATCAATTGCACAGCAATTTTTGTAGCAAACTCTAACATTTTGTAGAAAAATGTTCTAGGCCTATTATTAGGCTCAATCCAATTCTACTCATGACATTAAAGATGATTAATAAAATACTGCACATCTGATCCAAGTCAGCTTCTGTCCTTAGAGCTTGCAAAATCCTATAAACCACACCAGTGCCCATACATCACTTGATTCACATCACTACCCCCACTTAGTGATGCATTGTAAAATGTGCAATGTACTTGAAGATAATGACCCTTTCACCTAAAAAGAAAAAAAAAAAGAAAAGGAAGATAAGGAAGATGTGCTCTCAGTCATAGGAGTAGAAAGCAGAAGAATAGCATTACAGCATGAATCCTCCATGGAGCTGGACATAACAGGAGCTACAACTTACATTGAAGATTTCATGAGTCTTCAATTTATTTTTGTCTCTGTAATATGCTAATGTATTAGCTTTACAGTATAGCATGCTGCCAGGGCATTGCAACAACTGCACTCAATGCCAAATGCTAAAAAAGCTTCTTGAAATATTACTAAATAAGGTATTGTGACTGTTCTTCGTGGGAAAAATAAGTCCATTCCCTGAGCAGTGAGAATAAGGGCATCTCTCAAGTCTAATAGCTCTTTTTCAAGTGCTTGTGCCTCTTTATGGTGTTTTCCTTCCCTTTCATTTAATTTCTCTAACTTGCAATCCCGTCTTGATAATTCTTTACAACTAAAATTATCTATAATTTACTATTGCTTTATTATTGTTTGAGATGCATCTTGATCCATTTAGAGGAGTAGAAACATCCCAAGATTTCAGTATATAAAAAATCCCAGTGTCTGAAGGCTAGTATTTAGAAGAAAATGGTGGTAAGAGCTAAAATTCAGTAGTGTTGCTGGGTGTTACTATATTTCCTATATAAAGGGGTTTTTTAGGATAATGAAGCACTTTCTGCACATTTCCATGATGGCTAGCTGCCTCACACAGCCTCTGACCAGGAGGAGAGCACTGTACTCTCATGGTGAATGAGCAAGGTCTGGCTACAAGGGAGGGCAAGCCATGGGTCCCAAAGGATTATAATCATAACGCTAACACTCAAAGCTGGAACTCAAGATACTTTTTTCCACAGCAGGGTATTCAGCTCTGGGGATAACTGAATGACAGCATAATGAAATGTCTGCATCAGCCTGACTCAGCCCACTCCCGAAGGGACCATGCAATAGCCCTCAAGGCAGCACCAGCCTGCTCTTGCTCCTTGTCTCCCTCCTGCCACATCTCCTCTACCACATCAGGCTCCTACAGAAGACCCAAGGGCCTTCTCAGCACTCACCTGATGTATGAACACTGCAGATCTGTCCTGCCTTGGGCTGGCAGGTTTTACAGCATGTGCTGAGTCTGCTGACCCTGCAATACACAGTAGGCTCATCACTGTATGGGACAGGGGCTGCCATACAACCCCTGCTTTACACAGGGCAAAGAATCTCAGCCAGGGGGACACAGGCACAGGGGCACCACAGCAGTAGCACAGCAAGGAAACAAGCACATGAAATATCTCCTGATCTGCTGGTCCGCGTGAAGAAATCCTAGATAATCCTGAGGCTGTGCTTGCCGTCACCTGGGCACAGTGTGGCTTCAGAGAGAAAACAGATAAACCCCTTCTATCTAAAACATCTTCTATCTACTGTATTAGCTCTCCCACACGTTGCCAAGGTCACTTTATTTACTGTTTAAAATCTTTAATGGAAATTGAAAAGTCTCCAAGATTATCACTAAAATGTGCAGTGGGGACAAGTGGAAAAACTAAATTTATCACTGGAAAAGCAGAGACAATACTCTTGTGAGTGGTTAGAAATCAGTTTGGCACTGCAGTTACAGCACTTCAGTGTTTCCTTTTTTTTGATAAAAACTGTTTTTCTCAGTTTTCTTCAAGTCTAATCAGTAATCATTTGTTTTGTCGGGTTTGTACTGGTCTGACAGTTTTCATGTCTCTCTCATTCACAGCCTGATTTCTCAGTTTGCTAAAGGACAGCTGATAAAACTCACTTTCAGATAAACTAAAAATTATATTTATGCCATAAATACCCTCTATGATTATGGGAAGACACGGTCAGTCTCTTTTCATTGCCAGTGAAATCAGTGCATGAAGTATGCTTGAAAATAATTGTTCTTTGTTTCTCAGGGACATCATGCCAAATTCTCTTTTTACAATACTGTCCTTATCTGAACCTTTAAACTCTTTCTTTCTAAATTATGAAAAGTAGTTCCCTGTATATCCTGTAAAATTCTTTGTCTCTCCTTAGGGTATCCATATCCACTACACTCAATAAAGAGAAAAGGAAATATCTCATGAGCACAACAGTCATATCAACTGTTGTGGTGAGATTTTCCCAGTTGCTAATGATTTACAATGGAATCCTTATCCTTTTCACTTAGCTCCTAATAGTGTTCAGAAATGTCTTAGTTTATGGTCTGGGCTATCAGAAGCCATAGTGATCAGAATGCATATTTCAGTGGCAAAATCACCAAAGATCTTGATCCTGAGGATGTACAAGAGATGTTACAGAATCACAGAATCGGTAAGGTTGGAAGGGAGCTCCTCCAGTCTTAACCAGGATTCCCTACAGCACATTATTCAGGATTGTGTCCAGACTACTTTGAGAAGGAGACTCCACAACATCTCTGGGCAATCTGTTCTGGCACTCAGTCACTTGCTCAGTACAGAAATTCTTCCTCATATTCAGCTGGAGCTTCCTGGGCATCAGTCTCTGCCCATTGCCTCTTTTCCTATTGCTTGGCAGCAGTGAGCAGAGCCTGGCTCCATCCTCCTGGCACCCTCCCTTCAGATACTGACTGACATTGTTCAAGGCTGAACAGACCCAGCTGCTTCAGCCTTTCCTCAGAAGAGATGCTCATGTTCCTTCATCATCTTTGTTTCCTTCCTCTGGACCTGCTTCAGGAGCTGCATGTGTCTCTTGTACTGAGAGGTCCAGCACCAGCTCCTTTCACAGAGCTGGTTGCCTTTCACAGTGGCTGCAGAGTACTCTGAGTTACTAAGAGCTTTAATTATGAATTAACAACTGAACCAGAGACTGCACCAAAGCTTCCTTCCCTCAGCTGGAGAAAAGTTGGACTGTGGGTTGGGGCCAGGTCATGTAAGTCACCATCCCTCAGCATCAGGATGTTTCTTTGATTCAGAGAGGGCTTTGGAGAGCAGCAGCAAGGCTGTTTTCACTCAACATGAAATTTCCATCATGAATTACACTGCGAACACAACAGCAACAAAAACAAAGTATTTCTTTCATTATGTTTTGTATATATCCATACCCTATCATCATGTTATAACCATCACAGCGTCTCAGTAATAGCAGGATGGTGGAGGATGGACAGACCAGGACACCTCTCCCTTGCAAATAGTTTACAATAGTTGTGTTTTCCTTCTCTCTGTCTGTGCTTTATGAGTATTAATTAACTCCTCTGGTACCACTGCAGGGCAGGAAATCATTGCCCTCCATGTGGAAATAGAGAAATGAAGAGGATTATGTGATTTGCCCAAAGCTAAAAAGAGAATTGTTTTTAGCACTAGGATGAGAACTGATGATTTTTCTTAGTGCCTGGTCCTGTAATGCAATTAGCAGAGCAACCTCCCTTCCCCTCATCTTCTGCTGTGTTACCCTCCACCTGTGAATGGCACTGACTCCAGCAGGGCTTGATATTTGAAGCTGAATTTTGTTGTTAAGATTAATTTCCACTCAACAGGATGACTCCAACCGATACATTCTTGTATCCAAGAGAAAAATTAAAATGTGCCTTGGAATTAAAGGGACATAAGAATCCCCTTTAACTGCGGCATGAGCCTGATGCTTAAGTAATTTTCCAGGAACAAGCTGATGCTACAGCAGCATTTTTTGTGCCATCTAGCGGTTGCAGAAAATCAGATGCCAGGCTCTGCCCCAGTGTGCTACCCAGTGCCACACAAGTCCTGCTCCTGCTCTGACAACCCCTGCCCTGCTTAGGGCTGCTTGTGCCTCTTTTCCTTTTGCTGTTCCTGTTGCTGCTGTTTCACTTGGATGGCTGTGAGCTGCTAAAACTCTGGAAAGCTGCAGTAAGAAGTGGTCTGAAAAAAGAGATAAGTAAATGGGTATTCTCAGGACTGCTCTCAGTTTACATGTATGCTGTGTTTCCCTGGAACACGGAATATTTTTTTCACTGCTTGGAGAGTGGGAGGGAAACTGTGGGGACTGAGGAAGCAACCAATATACACAGAATGTTACTAATTTGTTTCCTGAGGAGGACACAACCAGGTGCCTTGGAGAAGGGAGCTGGCTGCTCCACTGGGCTGGACACCCTCAGGGAGGACAAGCAGCTCTCAGAGAGGACCTCAGGGATGAGACTTATGCCTGGGGTTATTTTCAGCCATCTTTTTTATTAACTTCTCAAAAAACACAGATAGGGACTGATTTCTGCATATAGCCATGATCTTTAAAAGCACAATCAAAAGAAATAATTCTCTAGCAAGGGCAGTGATGAAGAACTGCACCATATATGCTTAATTAAGAACCGCCTCTGAGAATTAAGGAAAGCCAGACAGCACCATAAACAACAGTGACATTTTTCTACATTTTAGTGGAAGATGCATTTTGCAAGGGATTTAAGTTGCTTTTAACCTAATACATTTTAACTGAGAATAGTCATGACAATAAATATGGTAGTTCCTAATGCAGATAGAGTTTAAGATACAAAAAGAAATAAACAAAATGTGTTTATTTGTCGCAATTGACCTTTGTGTTACATAGAAAGTCCAGTGCTATCTGCTGAGATAGTTTTGGCCCAGTGAAGTTAAGCTGCTCACCAGACTTGGTCAACATTGTTTCATACTTTGTCTGTACACACATTAACACATTTGGTAAAAATAAAACAGCTAGATGACAAAAGCTTCTGTGTTTGGATTGGACTGCCTTTGACAATCCTTCAGCATCCCCAAGGGCCTAGCTCGAGCCAATGCCAAGACCTTGGTAAATGAGCAGTCCAAAGACACTGAGTCCCCTCCATTCTCCAAAACTTCTCACCAGAGGCCATGCACTATGAGCAGCAGTGGGACAGGTTCCTGCTCCCATCCCAGCAGAGGAAAGCTGCAAATAGATGTCCTCCTTCAGATCCAGCAGTGCCAACCCCAGCTCATCCCCTGTGTTCCCACACTGTCTCCTGGTTAGGGCTCTCAACTCCCTGACAGCCACAATGAACCAGAGTGACAAGAGCTCTGTTATTCCCACTGGACCAAGTCTGACTGAAGGAGGCTGGCAGATGCATTTGGAGCACTGAGCAGGGCTGACTGTGTGCCCAGGAGGCCAGCTGGGCAGGCAGGTAGGGACCCCTCCTGTCACCACCCCTGAGTGCACATCTGCACCCTGTGTAAGATGAGGAGGATCTGGGATGGCTGTGCCAGCAGAGATGCAAGGGCAATAACCTCTAGCAGTGTGGCTTGTAATCCTCATTTGGCACAGCTCTCTACAAATGGAACATCTGCCCCCAGCCCAAAGAGGTGTTTCAAAACTGATTTAATTAGACCAGCACAAGCACCCATCTGGATACTTTCAGCTCTTTGGCTCCTATTCACCTAGCAGACAATGGCAATGGATAAAAATTGTTCTCACCTGCCCCAGATGCAAAATGGTCAAAAGGAAAGGATGAATCAGCCATGTCATGTTAAAATTTGACAAATATGTCTAGTGAATCCTGATGAGCTGCTTTATGAAGCTGCCACCTGAGATCTGGTGCTGAAGGTGGCCACATCTGCAGAAGGGGCAGAGGGGAATGTGTGGCTGCAGCCATACAAAGCCCAGGGCTCAAACAGCTGATTCTGGTGGGTTCAGTGAGCTCAGGAAGGGTTCCATTGCACTGTGCCTCAGTCAGTCATTTACCACATGGAAGCCTTCCCTTACCCTTCTGGCTCTTTCCCCTCCACAACAGCCCTGGATAGCAAAGAATGGTAATGATTTAATGCAGTGCCAGATGAGTTAAACAGCCTATGGAAAGTGGCAAAGCTACAAACTAAGGGAGCCCCAGCAGAATGGCAGCAACAAACTGAAGAGGGATAGTTACATTTTAAATTGGTCCACAGGTTTTTGCAGTGAGAGACTGAGTACATCCTTAGTTTATATAATTCCTTATTCCAGCTTGGGCCAAATAAAAACAAACTGACTGATTCTAGATTAATTAAATGTCAACTAAGGACCTGGCATTCATCTAGCAAATTATTTGAAGATAAACAAATGCAAGTTTGTGCATAAATGTTAGAAAAATATATTGTAGAGTTTAAAAGAAGAAAAAAAAACACCTATACGAACTGAAAGCACCGTTGCTTTTTCAGCACTATTTGGAGGCTGCAGATAACCCAGGTCTCTATTAGATTATTTTCTAAACTCTTAATAAAAGGCTACAGTTTATGTTAGTTTTAATGTAGCTCATGCTTACTATCCAAATCCTTTTTAAGAAAAAAACAATTGGAATTTTAACTAGTTACAGATGGTAGAGATAAAATTGGTCATTACAAATCTATGTTTAAAATAGGATTTTCATGGAGAGGGCTGTTTATGTTTGCTAATATTATCCAGCCTGTCTATTTGTAAACAGGAGTCAAAGGTTTACAAGCTTCAGCCTGTGATAAAAGTAAATTAGAATGAGGGAAGACCATGAGCAATGAAATCCCCTGTTACACTGGAGCTGCATTATCCAACAGGATAAAGATCAGACAGGCCATGGCAAGAGACAAGCAGTGAGCTGAAGGGAACAGATGCCCTTCAAAAAATTCCTGTTGTGTTCACATGGAGAGAACAGCATCAGTAACTCTTCAAATGGTCTTACTGGACTTCATGTGCCCTTGGCCTTTTCCTGGTATTTACACAAGGCCAGGATGGTAAACAGGCATGTACACAGTCAGACAGAGAGACCTCAGGATTCCTGAGCTGTCTGCTGTTTCGGGCACTTGGTGTAAGTTCATGGGCAAGAGGGACTCTGCACAAAACCTCCATCTGGCCTCTGCCCACTGTGATTTTAGCTGCCTTTGCAGGTGAGAAGGCTGAGGAGCCTCAGCCTTGTGCTGCTGCTCCTTGGATGTGCCTGTCTACTGCCCACTCTTGGAACACAAATATTCCTCCAGGCAAGAGCACAAACTCCCTGTTTGCTTACCTCAGGGAGGCTTGCACAACCTCTTGCTACATTCTCTGGCTACATTCATTTTCCCTCTGGGTTTCCAAAAGCAAGCTGAGCTCCTGACCATTTGTAAGCAGGAGACAGCAGCAGCACCGTGTCTGTGCCACCCCCTACACACAGACCTTGGCTGCCCCAGCAGCTCTCCGTGCTGTTGGACCTGCAGCACACATCAGCAAGGCAGAAACATGGAAGGGTTAAAAAATTCCAGCAAGAGGAAAGCCCATGGCTTAAAGATCAAACTCCAAACCAGAACAACCTCCTCAGGTAATGGGATCCTTTTTTTTGCCAAATCCGCTATATTTGCTATAGTCAAGGGTGAGTCTGTTGCCCCTCTCTACAGTCAAGAGTATCTGGAGAGGAGGCTATTTTGGCTGTGATTCCTTCTGTACAAGTGATACCTTCTGCACAGGAGCTGTTTCCAGAGCTCAGAAGAGAGAGCTCATCCTCAGAAGCCCACAGCTGAAGGGAAGGCACTGACAGTGCCTGTGTCCTGTGGCTGTGCCCTGTGTCCTGTGGCTGTGCCCTGTGTCCTGTGTCCTTCCAGCAGGTCCTCCCTCGGTGACTGCTGGCTCCTGCATCCTTGCCAGGGTCTGAAGACAGACTCCAAACAGCGAGAAGTGTCTATGACATCTGGGCTCATCACAACTTCAACATTCCCCACAACAAACACTCTACTTCAGCCAGGATTCTGGCAGGAAAAGCAAGTTCCATGTCTGAGATTTCCTTTTAAGGACTTTTCCCAACCATCTTTTAAATCAGCCAGCTACAGCATCACACAGAGGAAAGAAGCCTTCTCACTGCCACCTTCCTGCTACCACACCACTTTTTGGACAGGTGCCCTTTTCTGTCCCATATGGGCATGGAGGAACATAAATTCTGGAGGAACAGAAGTGCACCGAGGTGGCCCTGGCTGCTCCTGGGCTTCCTTCACATGCCTCTGTATCTCTCCTTTCCCCTCACCTTCAGCCTCATGTCTAGCAATTAAAGAAAAAAACCCAAGGAAATCCACATCCCAATAGGCAGGGAATAAATGGGGAAAGGGTCTCTCCCCCACAGGCCTGATGAGAGCAGGACAGATTTTGACCTTTGGGCTCCTGGTGTTGGTAGGAGAGCTCGGCAGTGCCAGGGGCTCAGCAAGGAGAGGGGAGCTCTGGGCTGGCAGGCACAGGAGGAGGAGGAGGAGAGGGAAAGCCACCCTGACAGGCAATGGCAGTGTCACCACACTATAACCCAGCCAGCACTGTGTCTGTGGCACATAGTCACCAGTCACACTGCTGTGTACAGCTGGCTACTCATGAGGAGCAAAACAAGGGCCTGGACAATCTGACAGTCTGAGGTTAACACACATAAATAAACAAACTAGGTTTTGAATAATAATGAGACACATCTGTATTAAGAAATCATGATTGTTTTGTTAAAAGTGTGCCAAAGAAAGCAGTATTTTATAGAGTATTTGAAAGACTGTCCTTTGAGCTGTTTGTAGCTAGCACACAGTTTATGCAGCTTTGATGAACTCAAAGGGGTTTTTATCTTCCTATAAGAGCCACTGATGTCACCCAGAAAAACATTATATATACTACTTCCCTTGGCTTTTAAGTCTAGCAGAATGACAATTGCTACAGTGGGCAGAGGCCAGATAACACAATTCAGGCAGCTGCATTTTTTTGCAGCTGTACTTCTGCATTTTTGTTAGAGATGATGGGTTTATGCTGACCTGAGGACATAATACAAAAACTGTTCTTGAATGTCATTCAGAACTTTGCTTACTGATATTAATACACTACAGGAAAACAGCTCTTACAATCTGATGGACTAATAAATGACTAGAATTTTTAATTGTAAATTTATAAGACTGAACAAAGAAAAAGCTGTGGCTATCACAATGTTACTACCTTTCTGAGAAAGATAATATACTAATGAACAGATTAATCACTGTCTCTTAAAGGAAGAAATAGAAGGAACCAAATGAAATTATTAGTTTAAAAGATTTAAGAAAGATAAAAAGGTTTTAAGGAAACAAATGAATTCTGTGCATAATTAATTTACCAAATTTACCAGTTATGACAAACATTGTGAAAAGCCAGAGTTTAAGCTCCTTCCACAATTATGGATAAAAAGTCCAACAAGGCTGACAAGAAAGCAAGGACTCAGAAATTATCTCAGTTTGGAAGAGGAAGCAGGCAGATAACCTCGTGCAAGCACCTCTGTGCTGCCCACATCCCTGGGAGCAGTGCCAGATCCTGCTGCAGGACACTGCCTGAGACAGGGGGTACAGGGCTAGAAGGGCTTCTGATCATATTTACCAGAGTCCTTCACAGGTAACACTTATCCCAAAACACAGACATAAGGATTTCATAAGTCCCCCAAGAAAGCAAGTTGGGACACCAATTAATTTTATTGAGAAGGAACAGCAGTGGCTTATGAACTTCAGCAGAGACCTAGTTTCCTGTATTAACAAAATATGCAGAATAGATAAAAACCATAAAAAAGCAGCTATGCCAAGAAAATTGTCTCCAAATGAAGTGTTTTGATATTCTTTCCCATGAGTTGATAAATTTATGGAACTTATTTTTTTAGCTTTACAGTATGTGTACAAATATATATCTATTTGAACAGACATACATTTAAACTTCTCTGAAGACAGAGGAAAAAGAGAAGACTCATAAAAAAACCACAGCATCTCACAGGTACAAAAGGAGAATTCTAAGTAGGAAAGACATGACTTTTGAGCTTAGGAGAGTTTTCAATTGCAATTACCTGTTCAAGACAGGGTAATTTAAGCAATAAACAAAATCACAAATATCAAATTAAAACTTTCTGCAGTGCCCAATGAAGATAACTAAAACAAAGATAAAAACAACAAAAGAGCTTATTCTATGTCAGCTTACTGTTTATCAGCTGGAAACAAATCTAAGTACATTGTCATTTAGGCCATCAGAGAATAGATCTGAATTAAAGAAAATTAATTCCATCAGTCAAAGTAAAATAGAAAAAAAATTAATAATATATTTTACATAAATGTATCCACCACAACCCAGAGCACTGAAGAAAAGCTAAGTGAAAACAGGACTCCTTTGGCTGGTAAATGTAAGGATACATATGTGTATGTGTGCATACAGACATGTACACATACACTTATATTTCTGTGATGAAAATATGCCCCAGCTGAGGGAAAAGCGACTGCCTGAACGGATCTGAAAGACTTTAAATTATAATAATTTTTTCTGTTTTACATCTTGATTCTATGCCATAAAACTTAAATAGAAAGAAAGAAAGGTCATTTTAACCAAGGCAATAGAAAGCTTCTCCATGTTTTATGTATTTCAACATTATTTGCAAGTCAATATGTTCTGAATCTCTGTAGGTTTCCATTAAAGTGGAAATTGCAAAACCCTTTTACCCTGATGGAAATTTGAAGCTGATATGCTCTAAGCCCTACATGACTCCTCTTTTTTATATATATTTTATTTGTATTAACAATTATGTAATGAAATTTCTGGGGGACAGATCATTAGAAGTGATTCTGGCATACTGCTTGGCTCAGACTTGCCAGAATTTCTAAAGAAACAAATTATATCAAGGTCACTGTTTAAAATGCAGAAAGACTCATGGCAGCTGGCTGCCATGGAGTTGCAACTGCAAAATAACACTGAGTTTATTGTCATCATTGTAAATTATATCTGGAGATACTTGAGAGAAGCTCAAGCATAACTCTGGACACTACAATAACAGAGAATTCTATTCACTGATTATGGAATTGTGCAAAGGGCTCTCTACAACCACTTCTCTCTGTAAGAAATACATATATTTTGGCACAACCCAGCACGTACCACTGCCTGGGGTTGTGTCTGCTACTGCAGCTGCACCCCCAGACTGTCACCCTGGATATGACTGGGTGCTACCTGTGTGTCCTGTCTGCTCCTTCCCCAGGGGAAGCCCTGTGAGCCTGGACAAGCAGCTGGTACCCCCTGGGCAAAGGGCATCACTCATTTGGGGTCCCCCAAATGGACCCTTCCTGGCTGTGGGTGGCAGCTGGCTCCAGCTGGGCTGTTGCTAATGGCATCTCAGTCAAAGAGGGGAAGACCAGCTGCACTGGGGACATTCTGAGGTGACTCTAACACTCTGTGATTCAAGGTGAGGTGGAACTTGTTGACAGACTGAGATCAGGGGAAATTAAAGTGAAAATGAGATTTAACTGGTTGCTAAACACTCTGTGACCTTCAGAGCATCTGGGAATGCCCACTTATGTCCTGTGGAGACTGTGCTGAAATCACATCACACCACATGCAAAGGAAAGCTTGCTCCCTACCAGACAAAGGCCAGATTTTCCTACTGAAGAGTGGCATGTTGACTGACAGCTGCAGCTTTTTTGTGCTTTTCCCTGGAGGAGCCCAAGGAAACAAACACTTCCCAGGCAGGATGGATTTCAAAATAAACCAGAGCAATTATCTTTGCAAGAACCCAAGTGAGAAAACACCTTCTATCAGAAATGACCGGTTATCAGATGCTAGACCTCATCTGCACTGTAATAAAAAAACCTGCAAGAACTATGCTGACTTCATCCATTTTAATCTCCCATGAGAGACTTGATTTGAAATACAAACTGGCATTTCACAATTACTTAAGAAAAGCAAAATCTGAAAAGTGCTCTTGAAATTACCTGCTTTTACATCAATAGAGCAATATTACCCCTGACATTATTGATGGTGTTGTTTTACTGGTGAAGAAATAGCATCATGTAAGATTAAATAACTGCCATGGAACAGACATTTCTGATCGAGGAACAGAAATTAGATCTCCTGAAAGAAGAAAACTCTGTGCTCTGTTTTCTTTCTTCCTCTCTGTGAATTTGATCAAATGCCACTAATAAAAGAGACATTTGCATTTGATTTCAATACATACAGAAGCAGGCTGACAAATGATTATGTGTATCAAATTGAAGTTATTATATCACAAGAAAAACTGTCTTTCTTCTAAGTCAATTTGTGTCAGACAAATTTGTGTTAGACAAATTTGTATCAAACAAATTTGACAAACTCCTCTCCTCTCCTCTCCTCTCCTCTCCTCTCCTCTCCTC
>VXBR01002740.1:2468796-2490084 GCA_013400215.1 Cisticola juncidis
CTTCTCAGGACATACTGTGATTAGGATATATAGTAGTCTGTAGCAGTTAATCAAACAGTTGGATAGACCCTCCCGAGTTCTATATAACAGCATGAGTTTTTCACTTTCAAGGTTTGTAAAAATTACAAAACAAATAAATTAGATATTATTTCCATTTTCTTCATAACCTTTTTTCTTGAAAATTTAGAACTGCCTGCCTGAATTCTGTCCAAATCAGAAATACAGAGGAAAAAAAAAAGTCAGTGTTATTTCAACAGGAAAGAGCTCTTAAAACAGATTTCAGATTTTTACAATGTGTTGCAAGAACAATCCAATTTCTTTTTTTCAAATAAGCAAGTCTGACACTTTACAGTACATGGCAATTCATGTATTAAACACACTCTAAACAAGTTGGACTGAGAATCTACAAATCCAAACAGTCCAACATAGAAATGGTTCTCATTAGGAGACAGATGAAAGCAAGACAAAATTCTGAAGGACACAGGTTGTCTACATGGCTCAGTGAATGCTTCAGTGGGGAGAGGCATGAAGATCCATATGGAATTAAACAAACCTTTGAATGCCTTGTGCTGAAAACTGTTAATTCTGTGTGTTAGACTGAACTTATGCTGCCAGACCAGGATCACAGTGCTTTCTTCTTCTTTGAATAAGTACAACCAGCAACCTCCCAGAGCCCTGTTGGCACTGACATCCCTGAAATCCCTGCCAGTCTCTTCTGGGGTGGCTCGTCACCCTGTCCATTCCCCATTTCAGCCCAGCTGATCCCCATCCACGTTGATATTCTGGTCTGACCTCAGATGCTGTGGTTGTCTCTGGCCCTCTCCAGGCTGCCCTGGCCCCTGCTGGGGATGGGCTCTGGCTGCCTTGCTGCCCTGTTCCTTGTGAGTTCCATGGCTCCCGGTGCCAGGGAACAGCCAGCCCTTGCCCAAATTAAAAACCTCCACAAGATATGAGGTTGTAGAAGCCTAATCAAAGAGAAATGCAGGTCCTGAGTGAGTGCTGGGTACCACTTAGAAGATACCCAAGGGTAGGCCTGGGGGGAGATTGCACTCCTGGCAAGTCTGCTGGGAGCAAGGATGCATCATCCCTTCCGCCTGTCTATGGAAACAGAAATCTTTGTTTCAGTAAGAAAAAAATCCAGCCGCAAAGAATTTAAATGGAATTTTATTTTACAGCTCCAAATTGTTTAGAGCTGTCTCACAAAGAGGTCAACCTCACTGAAAATAAAAGGTTTGATTTAATCAGGAAGAGACATACTTTAAAAACCTGTTATTACCCAAAAACAGACATTACATAAATTTTATTCTATTTTTATATCTTCCTGGCTCCAATCTCCTGAATCTGACATTAACCATAACAATTGCACATGTGACTAAACCAGGCCAAATTCTCCTTTTTCTGTTCCAATATAAATATGGAAGTAATACTGTTGAAGTAATATCTTTGAGGTAGACTCCCTCCACGAGAACAGGACTTTTCTCAGAACAGCCAGAGTCAGGAAAGTATACTGATTTTGAAGCCAGGTTTTTACTGACTATTTGGAGCAGTAAAGTGGAGACCACCAGGGTTGATATGAGAGCCTGTCAGTCCCAGAGGCTGGGCACACAAGCCAATGTTGGTGGCATTTTGAAAAGCACAGGAGGCTTCAAAGCTCTCATGCCATTTCAAAATGCCTTGGGCTTTCAGAAGTTGAATCTCCACAGATTTACAGTAAAACTTCAGCTTTTAAATGCATTTATCATTTGTGCTGAGACAGAGCCACTCACACCTCTGTGAGATTCAGATTCAGCGTCACAACCTCTCTCTTATGTTTGACTTCAGTTTCTTGTTGAAGATTTATCCTTGCTGCTCTTGACCAAGCCAACCTTATGCCAAGGGTCAGAAGATGAAGACCTTCCAGCCAGCTCTGGGCAGTGAATACTGTAGTGCCCTGTGGGTGCAGTCCTGGGAGAAAGCTGCCAGCATGGATATGGCCACAGGTTGCTCAGGCACTGAGCCCTGTGAGGTGTGCACAGCCTGGGTCTCACATTGCTGTCCTGAGCATCTGTGTTGCCTAGGTAGGCAAAACTTCCATTTTTCTTCCTGGAAAAGCCAACAGCTTGATGTGTTGCAAGTGTACCCCCTGACACCTAAAAGCACTGCTATCTTAACTATGGTAGTTTTTGAAAAAAAATTGCTCATATCAAGCCATGGTCAGATACCCTCTTCCATTTACAGCAGAACAGGGACAAGAGACTGCTGAACAGGGCTGGTCCCTGCCCTAGGTCACAGCCTCCACTGCTCCTCTGTCAGAGAAGTTTATGGGCACCTTCCCCAACTTGCTTCAGAAAAATCAACCAGCTTAATGCAGTCTAAGCCTTTAAACTGTTCCTTTGGTTTCTGCCTAGTTCAATGTAGAATGTAGTCCCTGGCTGAATGCCTACTTTTCCACACAGTTCCCAGAAAGGCACAGTGCCAGGGTGATATCATTTCATGAACTTCCAGAAGAAAACAATGTGCTGGGGGAGGAATGTCCTTTTGAGGGCCTGGAAGCTTTCTTCTCCTCACATTTTTCTTCTTACATGGTGAACACTGTTCTTTGGTCTGGTATGCTGTACCAAGGGAGCAACTGGTTGAATCCATCTTCAGAGGTGTCCATGATCTAATAAATAACATTTACCTTGAGGGCATGAGAATTAAGCCATGCCCAGGGACTACAGCATATCCAGTGAAATTCCCAAAGCAGTTCTGCTTTGTTGGCTGTCCCCCATCAGTCACTCCCATGCAAAGTGACAAGGGAAGGCCTCCATGGCATTCTGCTCACAAAGTCCAAGTGGGAACACAAGCAAGCACAAGGCACAAGGTAGGGGAAGTCTGTCCCCATGACCTGTGGCAAGAATTTTTGTTCTCATTTGTACCCTGTGCCTTGCAGTTTGACATTTTATTTTTGCACCCTGTTTTTCCTCTTTCTAGACCATTCAAAATTGTTTACCCAGCCTGTTTTTTATTTCTCTTCTATCATCACAAGGTTGGCAAGGCAGAATGATCTAAGACAGGAGATGGAAATTTTCCTAGTAAGGGCTGGAGAGAAAGCAAGAGGAGGAAGCCTGCTTGAACTGCAAGACATTGCACAGGAAATAGGCACACTGCTCTAGGCATCTATCCACATCTTTAGATGCCTACATGCTGCCATATGCTGCATTCTAGTCCAGAATCATAGCAAACCCTTCAAATTCTAGGTCATTCTTGAAGACAGCTTCTAATTTATGGCTCCTGCCTCTTTTTTATTTTATTTTTTTTTAAGCAAATAGAGAAAGCATTTCATGTAAGCCTGTACCTGAGGTGTAGGGACACTCATATCCTGAGTCTCACATTATTAAATCCTGGCCATTTTTCTCTACACTGTAAGCAAACATGTTATTGTCTCCATGGTACTTGCCAACTGTAAGCAACTGGCCTCACTTCTTGGCTTTCTGTCAAAGCAAATTCTGTCAGGTTATATTTATTTGTGTGTTCTGGTACAGCTGGCAGTGAAACTGCTTTGCCTGCCAGCATTCTTGTTAAAATTCCCCCCAGCTGAGTCAAGCTATCTCACCAACACACACCTTGACCAGGGTCTCTGGTATTTTTCAGAAAAACAACCTTCCAAATAATGGGAATACCTAGAGAGACTATGTTTAAAGTCAGACATTGAGAAACAAAATTGCTCCCACTCTTTTGAAGTTTTGAAAATCAAACATATTAAACTTTTGGCCTTGATTACAAGCACTTGATTTTTGATGAAGGTTTCAGACATGGTTGAAGAATCTGACTGTATTCAACACAGTTATGAAGAAGATTGTTCAAACATGACTGACTACAGACTTAAGTGTGTGAGACTGTTAAATGTCAGCACTGCTAATGAGGCCTTTAAGGATTGTTTTCTCAGAAATATTTAGCTAATGGTCCTTCCCACTGGCTGATTGATTCCTTTGGGCACCATCAGCCGTTCTGATACTGGGAATCAGAAATTCAGAGTGCTCAAGAACTGTTGGGTCACTTTCCCTTTCTTACAGAAGGGAAACAAAACAGTGTAAAGCCACGTGAATATTGGTGGATTGTGTAGCTAACCCAAGCAGTGTGGTAATGGCCAGCTGTGGTCTTGATGCATCAGAGCAAGGCGTGGTGTTACAGGTGAAGCTCTGGAAGTTCAGCATAGCCCCCATTACACAAAACAAGCTGGGAGATTCATAAAGCTGTGGTCAACTGAAACTGGATGATCACTGTAAAATCTATAGGAAAAAAAATCCATCATTAAGACTTGTATTTTAATGGCACAAAAATCATAGAGTAAAGAAACTGCTGAGTGTGGCATGCCAAACCATAAGAACCTGTTTCTGAGGCCTTGTAGAAAGGCAAGTAGTGGTGGCACATTGAATGGCAGGTTTGAACCCTTCAGACCAGTGGACACAGCTGAATTTGTGGATCATGTTTTGAGAGGGAAAAGACTGGCATAGCCAGTGAGATTTTAAATTAATTTCTCTCTGCTTCTCATCCTGATTTAAATCTCCTTATTCACTTTGTTTCTCCTCCCCTACAGTTCCTGTATGGGAGAGCTGGGGGAGGTCTGTGCATCTCACAGTGAGGATTCATGGTAGCAATGTGGGGGTTCTGGGGTCTTTGCATTTGGAAAGCCAAAGGACATATAGACTGTCTTGTTCTTTACCAATAATCCATTGTTGGGGCTGCAGACAGAAAGGGCCCACAATTATCACAACTTTTCATCTACATCATTGTGCACAAGGAAGTTAAAACACATGTTCTACTGCCTAAACAGCTGTGTGTATGTATTGGAAGTGAATTCCAAACTAGCAAGGCAAGACAAAAGTAAGAACATAGCCAGGATAGCTTGTGACTAATAGCTACTGGCACTTGACCCAGCTTTTAATTTTAACAGATTCATGGGAAATTTTCTAGGCTTGTTTCAAAACAATGCCAATTAATAAATTTTAGAATTATCCCTACATAGTTGAATGAGTGAAAAAGATTAAATCATATACCAGAAAGTCTCAAAACTGGGAATTTCTTACATTCCCTAATTTCTAAGTTTAAAAAAATGTTAATGACCTAGTCTGAGTATACCAGTGATAAAATGAGATTTCCTAATGTTCTGATGATAAAGTCTCTGCTGAGCCCTGGCTTCAATGGGGATCTAACTTACAAAGTATGTTCTCAAGGGAGATCATAGAATTATAGAATAGTTTGTCTTGGAAGAGACCTTTAAAATTCATCTAGTCCAACCCCTCTGCAATTATCAGGCACATCTTAAACTAGATTACTTTGTTTAGAGTTCTGTTCAACCTAGCTTTATATGTTTTCAGGGATGGAGCACTGACCACCTCTCTGGAGAACCCGTTCCAGACTTTTGCCATTATCGTTATAAAAAATTTCTTCCTTCTATGTATTTTAAATCTACTCTATTTTAGTTTAAAGCCATATCCCTCTGTCCTATTGGAGCAGGCCCTACCAAAAAGTCTGTTGCCATCTTTCTCACCAGGACCACCTTTACGTACTGACTCTCTCAGCACATGTTCATAGGAGAGGTGCTCCAGACCTTTGATCCTCTCTGTGGCCTCCTCTGAGCCTGCTCCAGCATGTCCATGTCTTTCCTTGCTGAAGACCCCAGATTTGGACACAGCAGTCCAGGTGGGATCCAACAAGAGTGGAGTAGTGAGGTATAAGCACCTCCCTTGACCTTCTGGCCATGCTGCCTTTGATTCTTTAGATCTGGCGCCTTAACAGACTGCAACAAGGTCCAGAAAAGCTTTTTGAATGTTTTCTCTGGTGTTAAATGAATTAGATGACTTTAAGAACTCACTTGGAAAATCTGTTTCAGAAACCATTCTAAGCAAGCTGGTCTAGTGAAAAGTATCCCTGCCCACAGCAGGGAAGCTGGAAATAGATGATCTTAAAGGTCCCTTCCAACACAGACCATCCTATTATTCCATGACTAGAACTGATTAGCATGTCCATCACCTTCCAGTGAATGCCTTGATATACACTCATGCTCTACCTAAAGGATTTGAAACCTACTGAAATGGCATTTTCTAAATGTGAAATAACATTATTTTAACCCTGAGTTTATGTAAATTTTGTTTTGGTGATGGCTGTGATGAAGATATCTGTTATTGTACTGAAGAATACCATGTGCTTATTCTGGCTTTCAGTTTCTGGAAAAATACATTGAACTCCTCAAATGTTGTTTTTCCTTGGAGAAAAATCACTTGGCATGAATAAGTGACTTTGTTTCCTACCCCAGTTTATGGACAAAAGTTTTTATCTTTGAAAAAGACAACCAGAAGCCAAGAACAAAGTGTTATTTTTGATTCACGTTCTGCCTCCCAGTCAACTCTCTGTGAACAAATATTTAACTACAACATAGGTGACTCCTGAGAAAGTGATCTGGGAAGTCTATTGTACCCTTTAACTTCATGAACTCCTGTGAACTGAAATATCTGATTTTGTCCTCTTAAGTCAACCTGAAATTTCAAAAGCCATGGTCATATGTTCTTTTTCACCTTTAATGTTTCAGTGGTGCTTTTAGGGTCCTCACTGGGAAATAGGGGCATGAGTTCAACACTCTGCTTCCTTCTTTAGTCTGAGGAGATTTCTTTTTGAGTCTCTTTCCAGGAGATAACTGCAATAACAGACAGGCACCTCCCCTCTTTTTAAAATTACTACTGCTATGCACAAAGAAATGCAGGAGTCTGAATGCAGGTCAAGAGAATTCCTTATTCTCTGGCTTCTTGGATTCATGGTTTCCCAAATGTCATTTTTGGCTATCACTGTTGCAAGCAGCTTTCTGTGTTCCCCTCAAGATTAAATTCAGGTCTGTAAACATCATCACCTGATCCATTATCATCATTTTCTCCCAAGCCCAGCTCTATTTGCCTTACTGCATTCCCACCATTCAGCTACACAGCCCTGTCACTCCTTAAGGCCCCCAGGACAGAGATGAAAGCTCCCTATATTGTCCTCTGTGCCTTCTCCTTCCCAAACTGGTTCTCCAAACACAATGTCCCAGAAGTCTAAGGCACATCCCTATCTCAACAACCCCATTTCCCTCACCTTCCCCAAATGCCATTTTGCCCATGGTCTTTTCAAAAATGCATGTCCCAGACTAATTAATTTCCTATAGGCACATGAGAGGAACAGCAGGGGAGGTCTGGGAGCTGGGAGCTCACACATCAATAAAGTATTGGCCAGCCAGTGACAGGAACAGCTATGTGAAGGTTTTTACTCTAATTTGTGAAATATCCTTGACACAGGCAAAGCTAGCAATTGTTGAGATTGTTTTTGCCTGGTGTACATGAAAAACATTGTGGGAACATCCAGCCTACTGATTCAGAATTTAATCTGGCAAAGGGCAGGATTTTTTTTCCAGTCCTTGATCCTTAGGTCATGTCTGCTTCTTATCCATCAGCTTTGTGTAAAATGCATATGAATTAACTATGGAGTCCCTCCAAGTTGTTCCCTCCTGGCTAAGTGTTTAAAGTTTTTCTTCGCTGCAGAGATTTTTTTTTGTCCCTAATTCAAGTCCTATGAAAATCCATGAGCTTTATTTGAGTTTACTCAGTAGTACATCAGAGCAAATGGCACTGTGAAGTTTGTCTTGTAGCTAACAACTGCCTTGGAGTTATCATTTGCTGCTCTCCTGTAATGTTCAGCATTCATATGCTAATCCATTTGTGGAGACTGCTGTGCCTGACTGTATGGTAAGGCTTTATCAAATGATAGCAAAATTAATAGTTTGGTTTCTGCCAATTTGATGCAAGATGTCTAAAATGAAAAGCAGAATATGTATCACTGAAGAGAAATTTGGAGCACTGTTTATTTTTCTCCGAACACAATATTTTTATCTTTTTTTTTCTGCATTACCACTGATACCATAACAGTTTCTAATTTTCCACTCTGTAAAATAAAAGATTCTTTATAAAGGCTGTGTATGCATACACACATGTATATATATATGCTGATCTTTTCCCTGCTGAATAAATCTGACCATGCCATCCATATACCAGTTGAAATATCACGAACTGCAAATAAATGTAATGGCTTGGGGCTTTAAATAAATCAGTTAATGCCAATCAGTATCACAGAGGGGAGAATGAGAACAACAATCTCAAGATTAAAAGCTTCTGCAGAGGGATTTGGACAGGCTGGATCAGGGGGCTGAGGCCACTTGTGTGAGGTTCAACAAGGTCAAGTGCCAGGTCCTGCAACCCCAGTCAGAGCCACAGGCTGGTGGCAGAGTGTCTGGAAAGCTGCCCAGTGGAAAAGGAACTGGGGGTGCTGTGACAGTGACTGAACATGAGACAGGAGTGCCCAGGTGGCCAAGAGGGCCAGTGGCCCCTGGGCTGTACCAGCAATAGTGTGGCAGCAGGACCAGGGCAGGGATTGTCCCCTGTGCTGGGCACTGGTGAGACCACACCCTGAATTCTGTGTTCAGCTCTAGAATAAAAGGAAATAATGTCAAGTTGTGGCACTGGAGGTTTAGATTGGGTAGCAGGAAATCTTTCATCACAGAAAGGGTTGACCAGCATTTGAACAGGCTGCCCAGGAAAGTGGCAGAGTCATCATCCCTGGAAGTGTTCAAGAAACCTGTGGATATTACAGTTTAGTGATGAACACGGTGACAGTGTAAGGTGGATGGCTAGACTTGATAGTATTATCTTAAAGGTCTTTTCCAACCTTAATGGTTTTTATGAGTCTATGATTTCCTGTAAATAAAAAGACTGCATTTCACAGATATTTTTCTCAGTCACTCATTCTATTTCTTCTTTTTCTCCCCACAGAAACCAGTGGATTCTGTTTTCCTTGAATGCTGTTAATTAACTATGAAGGAATGGACAGCAACAAAAAAACTCACACAAATTTTCTGAGAAGACAGCAAAGGAGCTAGAAAAAACAGCTTGACTTGTAGGTTCTTGCCTGACCCATGATTGACTCTCTGCTAATGCAACACTAATTTAAGACACCTTTGTGTATCAGGTACTGCAGTTACTCAGCATGTCACTATTTGTACAGCTGATTTTCTTTAGTATCCCAGTATACAGTGGGACAGAAATCTTTCCTTCCAATAATTTATGAAAACACTCACATACTATATATAAGGATTTAACCAATTTTCTTGCAAGATATTGCAACACAGCTCATTGTATATGAGAGCCCAAGCCAGGCTTAAAAAACTCAACCTGTTAGCAGCCTATTCACACTCCACCATCCCCTGCAGGGCAGGACAGCTGCCTGGTTCCACCTGACAGATTAGGGTGAAGTGTTTATTTGTGCTGTTTCCAAGAGGTATTTTCTGCAGCTTCAGCAAGTTTCTCCTGCAGTTATTTAAACTGGAAATCCATTTGCGACCATGAGGGCAAATTTCAAAATGAAATGAAGGTGTAAGCTTTATCCTCATTACAGGCACAAGTCTCTAGCACAGACTAACTCCCTCTAGCAGGAGGGGTTTTATCTATAAGCTTATATAAGCCCCAAAGACATAATAAACTATGCAATCAAAGGTCTTTGCATTGAAAAAATCCAGATTATTTTATTCATGTGTCAACATTTGGCCGCAAAAAGCCGATATTCACCAGTTACACTATGTCAGTCTACGGCTACTTACTTGAAAGACACACAGCAAAATGCACAGTGCTCAGCAAAATCTCCAACCTGACAGACCTCCCTCCTTGCCTCCCACATGGATTTTGGTAATGCAGAAATTCCAGGCTGAGGTCTGCACCTCTGCCTGTGCATAATGCATCACAGTCAGTGTCACACTTGTTTGCATATTCAGAGCCATTTGCATGTGAATAGAGTGTAATTTTCTTTTCCCCAGATCTGAGGATGTTTGTGTTGCTGTACATTACAAGTTTTGCCATCTACACAAGTGAACAACCTCTTCAAAGCCAGACCAAAGGAGAAAACTACTACACCAGATATATCTGTAGCATCCCTGGTTTGCCAGGCCCTGCTGGTCCCCCCGGAGCCAGTGGATCCCCAGGACCACATGGACGCATTGGCCTTCCTGGAAGAGATGGTAGAGATGGCAGGAAGGGGGAAAAAGGTGAAAAGGGGAGTGCAGGTATTGAATATTTGTGTAATCTAATACAGTAACACAAGAAAGTAAGACTTTCCATCACCAGTGTTACATCTATCTATCTATCTATCTATCTATCTATCTATCTATCTATCTATCTACCTCTTTCTATCTATCTGTCTCTATCTATCTATCTATATGTATATACAGGTGTATATATGCATATATCTATATATACATGATGAATATGTGTATGTGCCTGAGTGGCTTTAAGTGTGATCTAAATATAGTGAGAGAAAGAAAGTATGCACATATATTTTAGATATGTCTAATATGCACATATTTATATCAGTGTAAGGAAATGTCAGTGCGCAACCTTTCTTCACACAGATGCTAAAAAATTTGGGAAGAACGAAGCATGTGGGATGTCAAATAAACAGTCTCACCTTGCCATTAGCCAGGCGTAAAAGATCAGCAGGTGCTTAGGTGTGCACTAAAAATGCTCTACTTGTAGGAAATATTTAGTGCACAAGCATTGCCATGTAGGTAGTCATGCTGCTGTCCTTGCCATCAGCAGCATCAGTAGTTCAGGCAGTAATAGCCTGATTACATATAAAATTCTTTAATGTGTAATCAAGACCCATGAAGATAAGTAGGAATACAGAAACAGAGGACTTGCAGGCTGCAAAGTCTGGTCATTTGTTCCAAGCTGGCATTGCTTTTGCAAACTTACTAGAAAATTTTGGAAGTATCTCTATAGTATTTTGAAATTCTGACCATGTTTTTGTTGTTTGTTCAGGCACACACAGTAGCCCACACAATCATTTACTGAGGTGATATGTGCAACGATTAACTAACTTAACATGTTTTTGAAGGTTTAAGAGGAAAGACTGGGCCATTAGGACCAGCTGGAGAGAAAGGAGACCAAGGTGAGGCTGGTAAGAAAGGACCTGAAGGACTGACTGGTGCCAAAGGTGAAGTAGGTCCAGCTGGACCACCCGGACCTAAGGGAGATAAAGGAGACCAAGGAGAGCCAGGAGCACCAGGGGTGTGCAAGTGTGGAAAGATAGTGCTGAAATCTGCCTTTTCTGTTGGCATCACCACCAGCTACCCAGAGGAAAGATTACCAATTGTATTCAATAAGGTCCTCTTCAATGAGGGGGAGCATTACAACCCATCCACAGGAAAGTTCATTTGTGCCATCCCAGGGATTTATTATTTTTCTTATGATATCACCTTAGCAAACAAGCACCTTGCAATTGGGCTGGTTCACAACGGGAAGTACCGGATCAAGACCTTTGATGCCAACACTGGCAACCACGATGTAGCTTCTGGGTCCACAGTGATCTACCTTCAGCCAGAAGATGAAGTATGGCTTGAAATCTTCTACACAGACCAAAACGGTCTCTTTTCTGATCCAACATGGGCAGACAGTTTGTTTTCTGGATTTCTCTTATATGTTGATACAGATTACCTTGATGCTTTATCAGATGAAGATGAGCTCTGAAGCAGATGTCAAATGACACTCAAACTGGAGGACCTAGCACAGGATTTTATTCATTTGTGTGGGGAAAACAAAGTTGAAATGAAAGAAAAAAATCTACGAGTTCATTCTTGTTTTGATTGGAACCAAATCTGAACTCATAAGGATGTTTCTAGAATTTAGGATGGATTTTTTTAATGAACAGCAGGGATATCAAAATGAACTGTAATTAACAAAAGACTGCATCCTCCAAGACTGACTCTTCCCTCAAATTACGTTTATAATGCTATTTAAACAAATTTAAGACACTGTACATTGAATTTTATATAAAATGTATTAAGTTGCAATTTAGAATGGATATTTTGTATATTACATTAAAGTGAAATTGAACAATTTGCTGTGTTATCATCTTTGGTCAATTTATAACAGGTAATACATTAAAAACAGATAGGAGAGGAATCAAATAGGAATGACTGTTTCAGGATGCCACTGCACAGGTCACAAGCACAGTCCCATCTGATATTTACACCAACACATAGCACTCATAATTAACCACCTCCCAAAAAGTACACAAAGATTTGTACTAGCTGAGGACTACTCAATAGCAGCCACAAAAGACTAGAAAAAAGCTATCAAACATAAAAAGAAATTAAAAACTGGAAGATCTGAAAACTTGGAGATAGTGTTTAGTGGGTATTTTCAGTGTAATTCCAAGTGTCTTTGCCATTCTTTAAATGCTATCTACTAGCTTTATGAGAATTGTGAAGAAAAATTTACAAATTTTTTGCTGAAAATAATTGTGGATGCCCAAAAATGACAGGGCAGTAATCACTAATCAGAGAAATTATATGAAACAAAGTGAGTCGCATCATTAAAGTAGATGTTTCAAAGTGGCCAAATGCAATGATATAAATGTAGGTCACACACAAGATGAAAAACTTAATTCAGCAAATCAATAACCTTGGGAAAGGTACATGGGACCTCATGGATTATCAGCTGAACAGGAGTAATAAAAGTAAGCTGTTGCTACCGCCCTTTGGATAATTGGAACTAAAAGTAGAGATGAAAAGGAAGCTGGGAAGCAATTACTTCTGTCAGTGTTTCAAAAACTTACTTGAATGTTGCAAAAAAAAAGTTTATACTTCTATTCATGGGGATTACACAAGAAATGTAACATGGTCAATTTACTTTTCCTGTCAATGAGGTTAAGAGGTGATTTAATCAACATCTGCACCCATGTGGAGATAAAATATCTGGTACTACCTGGCAATTCCTTCTATCAGATA
The DNA here is from genome assembly GCA_013400215.1 of Cisticola juncidis. Classification (NCBI taxonomy): domain Eukaryota; kingdom Metazoa; phylum Chordata; class Aves; order Passeriformes; family Cisticolidae; genus Cisticola; species Cisticola juncidis. The sequence continues at coordinate 2,481,617 of VXBR01002740.1, forward strand.
GGAGCACAGCAAGGTCCATTGGTGGGAAACTATCAATCCCCACTGGAAATGAGGAATCCATTTCACCAGTGGCAGCAACCAATCGTTGTAAAAATATCCAGGAACATCACGAGATCTCCAGCATTCAACAACAGTCAAAAACGGCAATCTTTCATTGGGTCCTCTTAATTTCCATCCTTTTATTCATCCCAGATTTACAGAGAACTGCCATTTCTAACAGTTATTCAGATAACGTTAAATGTTAGTGGTCTGTGATGCACAGCTCTTGAACCCACTTTAGTTACGACCAAAGCTGAAGGAAATTTCTGGGTTTTTCCAAGTACTTGACAAATTAGGAAAGTTACAACCAGAAAAAATGGCACAAAAATGCTGCTGAGGCTGCAGAAGCAGCATGGTTATGTATGGAACATCAGTCTGTGCACTCTGTACCCATGCTCTCACTTCCTCCCACATCAGCATTCAGGGCTGTGCGCACACGACTGCTGCTTTATGCAGTGAACAGGTGCAAAGCCCTGACCACAAATCAAACTGGCAGTGCTTGTACAACCATTATTTTATCTGACAGTGAGAGATGTCTGAGAGAAGACAATAGCAGATTATTTTTCTAACTAGACATCTAATTTATTAGTGTCACACAAGGGCTGCTTTCTGTGAAAAATATGGAAGAGAACACTTGGAGATTTGGTTTATCACCCTGCTGTACAATCATTTATACATCTGCAAATTAAGGACAATATGAGTGCAAAATGCAGTCCAATCATCATTTACAATTATGATTGATGCTGTTGCTCCACAGCCATCAGTGCCTATCTGAGGCACAAAGACTGCAGCATTGTTCAGTGCTGCCTGCACTGAATTCCACAGGACAGAGCGAGGATCATATCGAGCCCATGACTTCCAGGAAGCACTACTCAACAGATGCAGGACTGGACCCAGAATATATATCATGCAGCAAAAGCAACTAATTGAAGTTTTAAATTAGATGATTATCTTACAAAATATAGAAACAGGTTTATGACCTTTGAATCAGTATAAAATTTATGTTAGGAGTAACAAATCCGTTTGATTAGAATTAGAAAATCTTATAAATTCAGCCTTCAGGAAAGAGTATGACTGATTTTCTCCAGACTATACAAAAATGTACTGTAGTTATAATACATCTGGAAATTTTCAGACAAAACCATTTTTTCTCAATTAAACAGAGGAAATATACAACTTTATAGTGAAATATTCCTGGTTGCAATCCTAACTGTAAGCAAACTGCTCCCATGTAAAAATCTGTAAAAATGAATGCAGTATAAAAGAGGTATTTTAACCACACCCATGTTGAAAATGACACCATGGGAATAAGTAAACCAAGAGTTATTGCTTTCCTTCTCTTAGCAATTTTAGATTTACATTTGTACAATGATAGAAAAGTAACTTTCGTTTCCTAAAGTTTTCCCATTTGGATTCTATACTTTTTTGAACAGTTTAATATTTTGGCACGAAGAGTTAAAAATAAGTAATTCTGTTGGATTATTCCTACAGGTTTTGACAAGAGGATTAGTTCTACTACACATATGGACAACATATGTATACCAGTACCATGTATCCCTGCTTTCATCAAGGGTCTCAAGACATTGTCCTAAAGTAAATCATTGCTATTGCTAGTATATTATTTGAAAATATATCAAATTTGATGACATGATATTGCATTTAGGGTACTTATCTGTCTAAATTTGAATTTATATGGACGATATCTTGGGCTCATGTCTTCCCACAGTTCACACCAGTACACGGGGAGGTCTGGTTGGTTTCAAAACAAAGAGCAAAATTTCTTCATGATCAAATTTGAAATTAATAAATGATTTCTACACAATATATTGGTCATTCTACACATGCCATAATCACATATAAAACTGGGCATCCAGATCTAATTAGTCATCTAGACTTTGCCTACAGTCCATAGAGAGAAATAAGTGTCACCAGGAGAAACTCCCAGGAGGACGCACGTCTTTACGGCAGTACCAACCCTCCTGACTGAGGCTGCAGGAACTCATACAAACCTCAATCCATCAGAAAACCCTCAAACAACATTAAGAACATCAGTATTCCTGAGATTCTTAAGTATATCTATATATATATATTTACTTGGGATATACGTGTGTAAAGAGAAATAAGGAAAAATAAAGTTATTTGAAACAAAACAGCTCTCCTCTGTTTTCTACTCCATCAGACTTTCTTTATACTTGGTAGAGTGACATTAAGGAAGAAGTTAGTCTCATGTTCCACTGCTGAATATTTTTAACCTAGATAATTAACTAAACATTTATGTACATTTTCAAAATTTTATGAGTATGACACATAGAATAAATACTTTCACTTTCTTGACTACTGGTATGCATGTTCATATGGTTAGGCTGTTATACAATTTTTTCAGGAGTAATAGGTCCTCAATGTTTTACAATGCTGAGACAATATACAGGAAATAATTACTAATGGACATGAGTACTGAGAACATTATCTACATTCTTCAAATCTTTTAAAATCTACTTAACAACATTTAGGTACTATTAGGATAAGCAAAAAGATACAAAACTGGAAGCAACTTATTTAATTTCCTACCAAGTATGTTACATTAGTTGTTGCAGTTCATTTAATAGTCTATTTACTTTCCACAGGTCACCCACCAGGTTCTGTTCATATTCATTCACAAAGATATTTACTGAATAAATTAATTTTCACTGTTTGGTTTATTTATTGATTTATTTATCCATTGGCAGGTAACTCATATTGAAAATAATTGTACTAAGCAGTTTGGTCAGCAGGAACCTCAGTTGTATGTGGAAATGAGGCTTGCTTTGGATACATCTTTCAATAGCTGATAAGTCCCACCCAAGAAATAATAAATGAAAGTAAACAGGAAAAAAACAGAGTTGAGAAAACAATATACCTGTACCTTTACCAATGAGTAATGCTTTCAAGAAACAATTTATTCAGGATACACTATCTAGATTTCAGCTTAGAGTGCATTTAGAGGCCATAAGTATTTTTCTGTAACTGAGATACATCAGCATTTCTGAATTTCAGAGGCATAATTCTTCCCTGCATCCACAGCAAGAAAATTCAAAATACTGTCAGGAAATCCTTGGTCATTGATACTTGGTTTTGTCCTAGCTGCACACATCACATCAATTCATTAAAATTAGTACCTAAGGGAAAAGAAAAATTAATTAGACATATCATACACTTACCTTTTAATAGCAAATATTCACAAAGAGAAAGGTGTCTTGGATTATTGACTCATATTCCCCAATTCTGAGTATAATTTTGGTATAATTTTGGTTCTCAGTGGGCTCTTAAGTGAATTTTATGCAAGAAGAAGGTGGGATTTTAAGAAATGAGTGAATTATGTGAAGGAAATGTACCAGCAGTGATTTTTCTTCCACTATTTCAATGAAGGTAGGCTCAGAAGAAAGTGAAAAGGACTTAAAACTTTTGAGGTGAACAACAATCTCTTCCATTATCTGAAAACTTGCCTGCCACTGACATTGATTTCCCTTCCATGCATCACATGCATTCATGCCCATTTTGTCACATGTTCTGATGTGTCAACACAGACTTCTTAACTGCATGTGACAAATTATAGGAAATGTTATTTTTGATTTCTGTCATGTTGCAGTAGGGTGCGATCAGTTTAAAAATACTAAAGATGAGCAGTTTTTTCTTTCTTGTTTGTAACCTCTCTGAAACTGGGATCACTGTAGGTTTGCAAAAAGTACCTAAATTCCTATTCTAAGAACACAGCAACATGTACTCTTATTCTGTAAATGCTGTATGTGACTTGTAACATTTGCTGTTTCCCTTCTGTCGATATTCCAAATTTTGACTTTGATTTTGGGCAGGCAATAAGAGGTGTATATGGCAAAGCAAACCTCATATTATCCTCAAAGCCTGAGAAATAACTCCATTGCTCATTGCCCCCTGTTGAATTTTAAAATGTTCTAACTCTGAACAAGGGGCCCATGATGCCCCTTCTGTTCATGGGGTATCCTGCATCGTGGACACCACAAGCTGCCATCTACTCTGCCTGCTCCAAAACGCAGCCTTGGCCATCATAGACAAAACAGTGACTAGTGGCCAAGTGTGACAGTGCCACACCTGACAAAGCTGAGCAGCTCAAGCCCCCTCACGTGGAGGACTGAGCCTGCTGCTCAGTGTAATCCATGGCGTGAGGCTGGCCTTTGTTTTTATAATGCTGACTGAGATCAATGAGCTGTTCTCCATCCCAGGAAACACATGTGGTTTCGATTCTGTATGTCACCTGTGAACAGTCATTGTACTGACGTGTTTTTTTAAGCAGCTTTCCATCCTATTAAGCAAAGGTTCCTGACTGCTCCTTTCAGGTCTCATAGTAATGTTCCTTACATAAATGCTGTTCGTATTTGTCCATTATTAAAAGTGTTTGTACAACTGTCTCAGATATTGGAGCATATTTTTCAGACACAGACTTATTAGCAAAACAAGAACCTGAGCTCTTGCCAAAATTTTGTATGAAGTTTCACCCACTTCATCATTTCCACAGTCCCACATGCAGTGATTCTTAGCAGGTAATAGAGATGTGTGCATGTTACCCTAAGAAATCAGCCCCCTATTACATACCTTTCTCTTTCCTAAAAGCTTTTGTCATGACAGATGTTTCTAGCTATGACAGTTCCTCTTTCTACAATTAAAAATGCATACTCCTAATCTCTTTTAACTACTATGTTTACTTCTTCCCATGGTTTCCTTCTTAGTATAGTATTCAGAAAGGAGAAGCAATTTATCCATCTCTTTTCATGTGATTCCAACTTCTAAAACTTTTCAGTAGTAGATCTTCAGATGTTACAGGGACTGTTTATTTACAGACAATTATAAATAGGTCCAATAACTCTATTTAGTATTCTCAATTTTGTTTATTCTGATCATACTAGAGATATTAATAAACGTTAACATAAGAAATTATTTTGTTAGCAGTTCTGTGCAGCAGAAAATGCTCCTCTTGAGACTTGACAGGAAAGTTATGAATCCCTTTGTAGCTACAAAAATTAGAGATGGTATAGAAGACAATCCACATTTCTACAAACCATCTCACAGTGCTAACATCTCTGCCATTCTTAGTATCAACATAAGCTAGTTGTGAAACGATCATAGACTTCATATCCTTTTTTTTCTGCTGCAGAAATATTAAAGAATATTGATAACTCTAGGAAGTTATGATTTGTCTTACTTCTTACTCTGAGCATTTACTGATACATTTTTAATCCTGGGGTGGCAAAAAGCCTGTTTGTCAGTAACAGCTTCTGAGAGATGATATCTTTTTTAACTCTGCTATGTTTCCTGTAATTTTTCCCCCAAATGGCAAGCTAAGAAGTTTGCTGAGGCTGATGCTGATTTGTAAAGGTCCCCCAGTAAAGAATAATGCAGTGTTGTTTCCTTGATGCATCTCCAGTAGTTACTCCAAGTACTTTAATGCATTGGAACACAGAGAGCACTAGGAAAACAACTGGCTACTAACCATCAACTTCAAGGATTTATCCTTACATGAAGTTTCCAGGGATTATTTTCAGAGTGAAATTAAGGGTTTCTAAACTAACCTTAAAGAATATTTACTCACTGGAATGTTGTCATATAGTCTGAATTAGAAGTTTAACATGTCTCTTTAGTCAACAGAGTGAACCAGTGTCTTCCATAAATGATTTGTATTTAGGGATCAGTGCTCTGGTTCATACAGGTCCCAAGGAGGTCTGTGCCACTCCTCCACTTACTTTAGAAGAAGTACACAGAAATTAAGTCAGATAATTTAGCAAAGTTAGATACTTAAAGTTAGGATTAGTGAACATTTTATTGTATTTCAGCCTGAAATAATCATCCTTGACCCTGAAAAAGCATACAGTAGATACTTGCTTTTTAAAATCACTGTACAAACTGAAATGGTCTGCTGGAGCTGCATCCTCTCCATATTTTATTTATGATTTCCCTTTTACCATAGATGAAATTGTTTACAAAAAGAAGTTTGCCAGAAATGTTTTAGTGGTTTAAGCAGGAAATCTGACCCTTTCTCTTTAAAAGCACAGCCGAGGAGCTGTTTTAGAGGGAGTGTGGTGTTTGGCTCTTGTCTCTGATCCAAGAGCTGCTGTATAAGAAAACCCAGATAGGAATCAAACATTTTCCTTAAGCTCTGTTTCAGTGTCACTGCATTTGTGTACTTTAGTGAATAAGACAGATTTAAGTAACACAAAATCCTCAAAATTAATTTCTAGGTAATTTTGATCAATACTTTTTTTTTTTTAGAGAGCAGTATGAGAAACTTCTCTGTGTTTTTGCTGTGAGTTTTCAGTGCCTGGAAACCACCTCTGAGCTAGTGGAGAGCTTTATAGTTCTTGCATCCAGTTGTTTATTACATTTTAAAGTGCCTGTTTTAGTACTTAACTTCAAGAAATGCTACCAAATTGTTAAAGAAAGCTGCCATAAAGCACTTCTTCAATGTTGTCAGTGTTCTACATTTACATGTGCCTTTAGGAAAGACTGTTTAAATTTGATACATAAGGCTAAATACAAAAAAAGAGATTTATGTGCCAGGTGATAAAAAGGTTTCCACTTCTTGCAGTGCTGTACTTTTTGTGCCATGAAGAGGGTACTTGATGAACCTTCCCAGCAGCAAGGAAATGTAACCATTTTTAGGTACATAACCCTTAGCCTGGTGAGAGATGCTGAGGGAAGTGGTGCTGAGGCAAATGCACATGTGGTTTGGGAGGGAGTTACATTTGTCTAAGAAAGTCACTTGCTTAGGGTGAGTTCAGCTCTCTGTGCTAGTTGAGATATATTTAGAAATCTGATAATACCTGAGGCCAGTAGTTGATAAAGCTGAGCCTCAGGTAGGAGATAATTTCTCATTTTTCACCAGGCATCTCCTAAGAGAAATAAGGAGGGATATGAAGATCACTCTGCATCCTCTAGGCTGGGCTGGAAGCAAATTTTGAAGCAAGAGTGCATGAGCCTGTACATACCCAGTACAAAGAAGTGCCAAGGAAACCACAGGTGACCTGTGTCAGCCTCAGTCAGCCCTCTTGCCAAAGATTTAGCCAGGTACACAAAAAGGCCCCACATTTTATTCCCGTAAGTTGTTTCGTGGGGATTTTAAAGTCTGAAATAAACTATGCTGTTGTGATTTACTTCATCTTTGAGCACAGTACATCAGCCCTTGGGTTTTGCACGTGTGCAGCTACGCTGGCACAAGCTTTGTGCCAGGAACAGGCACAGCCATGGCTGTTCTTCCATCTGTGGAAGGTAAAGCAGGACAGGAGCCTGCAGTAACAGTAGCAACAAATTGAATTGTGTAGATATAAATGTAAAACTTTCCCCAAGGCTTGTAACTGAATCCCACCACTTTCTAGTGCAAACAAAACCGAAGTAATTTGGTGGGTAGAAGTGATTTCAGTCCAACACTGACCGTGGGGAGAAAAGGGCTTGAACATGTTTCTGTGATCTGAATATTCCAGGGGCCTTCATGGATCACAAATGGGTTGTTTGTGTAAAAAAAATAACAAGAGTGTTCTTACAGCATGTGCTTGCCCACATTATTCATTACTATATGGAATAATTAAATGGATACACATATTTCTAATCGTTCCTTTATAACAGAAATAAGGGGAGTTTAACGTACTAAACCTGTGTGTTAAGTAGTGTAATTTAGGTGTTTGGGGGGAAAATGTTAGATGGAACATCTCTCATGATCCTTGTGCATATCATGAAGCCTATCTCTCGTGAGTGATTCCTGTGGTTTGTGACAGCCAGGTGTGAGGCACTGCCCAGGTGAACTGCAGTGAAGAATCCTGATGATAATCACGGAGATTTGTGTCCAGTTCATAGAGACACACATAGTGTATGATCATTCTTCACTGAGAATAACAGGAATCTTTTATATATAGCTGTGAAAAGTGAAATAAATAAGCCGATACTCTCTTTTAAGGTCTTCTCATCTGTCAGTACAATTCTAGTTCACTCAGATCTGCATAATTAATTTCTGTGAAAATACACTGCAACTCTAAGTACCACTGCTGGAAATAGGTCCCCTAATGTGTTTTGAATTTGTGTTTTTTAAAATTCTATTTCATATTGATCCACACTTAGTTGATTATATTATCTTCAAATTATTGGTTAAGTATATTTAGCCTTGCTTAGGTTGCAAAACCACGAAGTTATTCTTTTTTCTCCTCTGTAAAGCAGCTTTCGAGGCAACCATGTTTAAACAGTAAAGTGTCAGGAGGGGAAAAGAAAGCCCAAACCCCTACGGTATGAGGAGATTAACTGTAAAGATAAGGCAGATATATATTTGTATATATTCAATATATCGGTGTGAAGCTGCTGCAGTCGCGTGTCCGTCCCTCTGCCCGTCTGTCCCCGGCCGGGTCCCTGCCGCGCGCTCCCGGCCCGCGCGCACCGGC
>VXBR01002740.1:2490280-2553931 GCA_013400215.1 Cisticola juncidis
CGTCCCGGCACCGCGGACAGTCCGTCCCGGCACCGCGGGCAGTCCGTCCCGCTGCCGCTCCTCGGGCTCAGGCTCCGCTCCTCGGCTCCCCGCGGCCACAGCGGGCAGCGCTGCTGCGGGGGGAGCCTGTCCGCCCCTCCGGCCTTCTCAGGCTCTGCCGGCAGCGCGGGGCGGCCGCGGCTCCGGGTCTGTCAGTGCCGAGAGAGCGCGGGCTTCGAGCGGACAGGCAGCGCTGCGCTCGAAAGCCGTGCTCCTATGGCATTTAAATAGGGTTAGATCATTAACTGGCCCTACATTTTTTTCATATTTATGTAGACGTTCGGTATTTATGTAGTTGAACGTGAACTGGCCAGTCAGCGCTGTCTCCATCCCTGGGAGGGTGCTGGAGCAGATCTTGCATTCCTGTGTGAGCTGCTCTAGGTGACCATGCCTTGCTATGGGGGTTGGACTGGGTGATCTCCAGAGGTGCCTTCCCACCCTAATGATACTGTAAACTTCATAATTTGTGCTTCAAGTGTTTCTCGTGGGTAGAAGATGTACAGATTTATTGACATGCTGTTTTTGCTGTCACACGTTAAATACTCCTGCAAAGTCGGAAAGTGTAAGAGAGTGATGTGTTGGTGGGAAACTGCTAGAACTGGATGTCTCATCTTTGTGCATAGGTTTATGGTTTACCTAAATAGGATGCATAAAAGAGCTAATTACCGGGAGAATATTAAAAAAATCAGTGGAATGAAAATCTACCGAAGTATAAACATCCTTAGTTTTTCATCAATGTCAACTTTTACCAAAATAAAATGTATGTATTGTCCTTAAACATATTTTAACAAAATATGGTACAGCCAAATTTTTTAATCATTTACAGTTAAGGGATGTTTCCAGCTCTCCAGGGTCGGTGTACTTTTCTTCTGTATGTTTCTTGAGTCTCGCTGTGCCAGCTTGTGCTAGGAAGGGCTATGCTGTTGACAGATGGAGTCCAAACAATTTTCAGAATTGATTGCATGGGGAAATTGAGGCACCCTGTAGTGATGGTTATTTTCTTTTACAGAAGCTCATTTTCCAAGAATAAACAGAATAGCTCAGCAGTACTCCTCAGAAGAAAACTAGTTGCTAGTTTCCCTATGTGATAAATGTTTTGTTTTCCTAAGTATTTTGCTCTGTTTCTTCTGCTTCCAAAATACCTGCAATTTTGCAAATCTTATATGATCAAGTGAAAAGTACAGCATCTCGTGTTCTGGATAGACTGTAGCATTGGTTTATTTAATTGCAGTATAATTTATCCATCTATTTGGTTGTTTTTTTTGAAATTGCATCTCACATTTTGAGAAAAACTGCACCTAGACTTGAAGCCTTCATGTATCTATTCAAAACTTGTATCAATTCGCCCCACTTTTCCAGAATTCAGTTTGATAGATTTATAATGTTCTATACGTTACAGTTTTGAATATGCTGACACTGCTCTTAGCTATTGTGTTGCCCAGTTGTAAAGTAAGAGTAGATTTGAGTTTCTCACTCCTTTGCCAGAGTGATGATCTGTGTATGAATTTCTGGTTATCATTTTCTTGTATCACTTGCCAAGTGACAGCTAACCATTAAAAAAAAAAGGTAATTTCCCCCTGCAGTTTTGCAGGTGCCATTGACAAGTTCTACACTGTCTGTTTGCTCTACTATCTCATTTAGGTTTTATTTTAATGCCTGTGATAATATACATCACCTCTATTGTGAGGCCTTTTCAGTTTGTCATAGTTGTCACCATTTTATGTTAAATGGGTGATATTAAAAGTATACACTCTCCTTCACTGCTTTTTTCAGGAAAAGGGAACTGTATTTTTAAACAAGTAGGAAGTAGATAATGCTTCTGCAATCATCAGTTTGTCACATCCCTCAAATAGGTGGTTTATTTTCTTCTAGCATGGAATGATTGTTGTTCTCGGCCCACAGGTTTTTCTTGAAACATGTCCATCAGCTACTTCTTCACTTAATATTCAGCATAATCTCTGTACTAGTCTTTGAAGCATTCAGTCAGTCTCTACTATTTTTAATGCAATCTGTTTGCAAAAATTCAGTATTTTACTCTAATCCAATTATATCTGTGCTTAATGTCTTTATATCTTTTTTAAATGGAACAACATGGCTATATGTCAGTCCACTAGCCAAACTAGTAAATAAAAGTTTCAAAAGAAGAATTCTTTTAAATAAAAAGCCCATATCTGGTAGTTGCTACTTTGAGAAGCCAGCACAACTGCAGTGTTCCTGTATCTTTGTCTTCATTGTTAGGTTTGTGTCTTACTATGCATTTATGCAGTTGTATCCATGAAAAATACAGCCGTTTTTCTAGGATTTGTGCTGGAAGTTGCCATTCTCTATTTTCATTCAAGTAACTGATGCATGGTCACAGCATTCATATGTGTCTTGCACCTGGTTTCTGCATCCTTTGAGATATTTGCAGAAGTTCTGAGTGTGTGTCAGTGCAGAGAGCTTCAAAGCCACACAGAGATCCAATGCCTTGGGCCCCTGCTGAGTGCAGATGAAATCAAGGGAGAACACTTACAAGATGACATTTTCAGGTTCTCAGGTTTAATTTCAGTTTCACCATTCAGCAAACTTGTTAGATCTGCCTGACATAAAGTACAGAGCCACTGTAGGACAATTACACTTCCAGTGTAAAACATGGTGTGGATTTTTTTCATACAGCCTTGTAATGGTCATCCTGCAAAGTGATATGTTCACGGATATCAGTTTTAGTTTGTTCACTTCAAAGATATATTTTGAAATTGAGCATAACTTAGTTAGCTGTAGAGCCCATTCACAAAGGCAGAGTAAAAGTGTACATCCAGAGAAATGAAATAACAAAACCATTTTTTAATGTGATCATTTTTTAAAAAAAACGACAATATCTCACAGTATTTGATGCAACTACCATAGCCTTAAAATTGTTTTCATTATATATAGGAAAGATAATGACCCTGTTGTTTCAAGGAGCAGATTAATTAATAAAGAATTCTGCATACAGAGCATAAGTTCTGATGCTTTAAGTAGCAGCAGATTTTTTCTACCCTAGTTTTGCCTGTTTACACTGTTGACCTAGCTTGTCTGGAAATATTTACAGACAATTGTAAAGGATTTCAGATCATCTAGTCCGTTGCTTTCTAGTTTTCATTTATCAAAATGGAATTGAAATGATGCATCTGCTGCGATGAAATAGAATATGTTCTTGCATGGGTAACTGAACAGAATAAAATGGTAGAAAAAATTCCCAAGAGGAAAATGCAAAGGTAACTCTAGACCAGCTTCTTCCTTGAAATATTTTTTCTAAGTTTTTATTCTTGAGTTTGGTAGGGGTTTTTGGTTGATTGAGTTTCTGTGAGGGTTAGAGTTTGTCTGTTTGTTCGTTTTTGTTTTTAACATAAAAGCATGCACTAGTGAAGATTCTCTAAGTATTTAAGGGACTCAGTTCCACTGGTGGAATATGAAGTTAATTTTTTTCCACTGTGTACCCACCTTTCATGCTGCAATTAAAGTTCATAATTTCCATCTCCAGCAGACAGAGCCTTTTTGATGTGCCACGTTCTTTCATGAGCCTGAAGTTTTTAAAATTGCTTAAGTTTTTTCTGAATTCCAAACACTTTCAAAGGCCATCTTCAAGCAAATGTGACTTTCTGAGATTTCCTGCTTGTGTTTTCTGTACAGATAAACACTATTGCACCATTAAAATTGTTAATAAATCTTTTAAAGGTGTTAGATTGAGGCAGATGCTGGTAATTCCTGTAAAATAGGGGTTTGCACTTTGCACCTTGTTCATTCTTTTGAAAGTTTCCAAATGCAATGAATATTTATTTTCTACAAATACAGGCAGTAAATTGTGTAATTTGGAAATACTAGAGTTCTCCCAAGTCTCCTGGTGATTCTGAGTAGAATCAGTAGTAATAATGTGTTTTTCTTTTCTAATGATAGTCGACTAAAATTGCTTAAGTATTTCTTACAGTGGTTCCTAGTATATAATGAAAGGTGCTGTTGCATTTTAAATGCATTGAAATTATACTTTGTAAGGACTGGATTCCAAAAAATGTTTCATTCATTCAAATTTTCTCATTCAAGTTCTTTCTGTTGGAACATGGGACTCTGGTATAAGTGGTTTTATTTTCCATACATTTCTTTTAGAAAATATTTTATTTAAACATGTTACCATTTTTCTCTGTTTCAGACTTGCCACCTGTTCCTTCTACATCAAGGACAAGCTTTGCAGAGCTTTCTGTTAGGCAGCGAATGAGAGAGAAACTAAAAGCAGCAAGGGTAAAAATCCTTCAGAATTCCTGCTTGATTTAACTCAGTCTTATAAGGAACAACCACTTCATTTTACTTGCTTTGTGCTATGTGAATTTGAGTTGGGTTATACTCAGTTCATCAGCGTGGTTGCTTTCTGTATTGCTATTTTCTTTTCTAAACTTTATATTTAATTTGTTGATAGTAACATAAAAACTATCGTTGTTTTATAATTTAAATTATACAATCATTGCAAGTTCCTTCTGTGCTCTTTGTCAAAAAATTTCCTACACTATCTTGAAAGCAATGAATTTCTTTGTGTGTTTGCTGTACAATTTAATAAGGTGTATTAGTATATGGATCTGGAAAATCACTTAAACTGATATTATAATTAAAAGATTCTGTCCCTAACACAAATATAAGTAAGTTTTGAGTTCCTAGGAATTCTGGTAGCTTTGATTTATTCCTGTTTCTGTTAAAGCTAAACATTTTTTTCATTTTTGCTTAGACAAAAGCTGAAATTACTTTATCACAAGAAGAGCCCAGTCCACAACCAAGACGCTTAAAAGGCATCAGAGAAAGAAAGCCAGGAGTCAGACTGGATAAAACGGTAAAAATGAGCATTGTACCTTGATATTCTTATAATAAGAAAGTGAATGTGAAACCATGAAAAAAATCAAAGTCTGCACACTCTTGAAGATCACTTTCATTTATCAGAATTATGCTACTCTTTGAATTAGTAACCAGAAAGGAACCATTCTGATTTTTTTTCATTATTGTATATATTTACCTGCTCATGTTGTAGTATGGTCACAATGGGAAACTTCTGTCATTAAGAGGTTCATGACTTCTGTTGCTTAAGATACCTTGAAGTACATAAAATTTACTATAACAGGAGCTTTATATAAATAAAGCTCCCACTGTAATAGAGCTTTATATAAAGCTTTATATTTGAACAGTGCAATTGCTAAATGCTGGATATTAACTTCATATCATTGTATTTTATTGTATTTCTCTGTTAGCATTTTATATTGAGGTTTTTTTGTATAAACATGTTCTTCGTTAGAAAAATATTTTTGTATTAAAAAAACAACAAAGATTTTGCCTGTGCAGAACTGGCACTCATATTCTTCAGAATTCACAAAGAGATTGTTTGCCTGTAGAAAACGTGTTCCAAAGAATGTGTTATTCCCAGGAAATAACAGCATATAGCAGTAACGCCTTTATATGGAATTCCAAACAATATGAGTTAGCCTGGCTAAATCACATGTCTAGGGGAGAATTGCCATTTCATGTACATTGCGGGAAGATTCTTGGCAAGGTTATCTTGAAAGAAGTAATTATTACAGCTTGCATTAAGTAGTACTATTTTAATATATTTGTATTAGGAAAATGCAGAAGAGTTGTTTATTAGAGTTATTAGAGTTGTTTACTAATTTTATATCAAGTATATGTGATTCCACATATTGGTTCTGTTTCTTGTTCTTATTTATGCACAAGGCTTTGTTTTGTTATTAAACAAGTGGCCATCAGATTGACAGATTTGAGATTTTCTTTCTGGTGTTATTATTTCGAAGTGTAGGTGTAATAGAGGTAAACTTGAGAAGTTTCTTCCTTTAGTCTAACAATTCAGGCCACAAGGAGGAAGAACAGATAGAATGGAAGAACAGATAGAATGGTAATGTTTTTGTTGGTTAAGCCTGGTGAAAATCACTCTGAAGCACTTAAAGGAACTTGTTGAAGCAACCTCAGAACCAGTGGCCTTTATAGTGATCTGTGTGTAGGGACAGATCAGGTTTCAGACAACTGGGAATGGATAAACATAATACCTCTTCCTTGAAAAGGCAGGGGCATGTCACCCATGGATTTAGAGAGTAGCCTAGCAATAATTGTTTGAGAGAATAAAATAAATAATCAAGTGTGTATTCCAGCACCCAAGCAATGAACACCACCTTTTTCAAACAATACCAAAGAATGTTTTCCTGATTGCAGTGGGGCTGGTCTGAGAGGCGCCCTGTTTCCCTTACCTGGGCCTCAGTCCCTGCCACTGCTGCCCTGCTGGGGCTGCCTGCCCAAGGGGAGGGTTGGCCATTGCTGCCTCTCTCTCCCTTTGGACATCAGCATGGGGTTGCTTGTGTCCAGGAGTGCAGGAACAGTGATCCCGTCAGCAGTGAACACAGCTACTGTCATCTAGGCAATGAACCATTTCTTTACAGCCTCTTTCTTGAGCCAAAGGAATTAAGTAATAGATGTACCTTTATAAAATAAATATGCAATCTGTTTGTTCTCAGTGGTGATGTTTCACTTCTGTTATTTTTTTTTTAGTAAAAATGCAGTATCTAATGTCAATTGTATTTTTTATGATTCACTAAATGTACACTAAAACTTATCTATATGTTTTTTATGCAGTCTGATAATGATAAATCCAGGGAGATTCCAGAGGGTGAATCACACTTACCATCAAAAGTAAAGTTTCGTGATTCTGTAAAAAAGCTTAAGCAAAAGTCAACTGTAAGTACCAATTCCTCCATTTATATAATGAATATTAATTTAATTTATGTGGCTTTATGTGGCTTCATGATTCTGTTTGAAGAAGCAGACAGAATTCAGTCTTAAGCAGTGGAGAAGGTTTTATTTAATTTAAAAATTCAGAAGAAGTGTATACCAACAATTGAAGTATATTAAAGGAATCTTATCAATTATAAGAGTGGCTTTGGATCATTTGATTAAAAAAATCCAAAAAACTCTAGTAAATACATCTGGACACAATTACTGGAGTTTGCAGGAAAAATGTGTCTTCTGTTTAAATCCTTTTTATTGAATGCTACCAATTGGTAGTTAAAGCATTTTACAGACTAGTATATTGATATTTGTTAACCACAAAGTACTACTGTTAATTCTTTTCTTAGAAGATTCATCCTAAAGCTAAAAGGTCCTGGATCCTTCAGAGGCAAAAGGGCATTAGAAATTTCTCTTCCTGTGACTTACCTGAGTATCTGCAGTATGGCCAGAATTTAAACTTTGGTGTTCTGATTCACAAATGTTTATATTTATACAAAGGTTTATATTTAAAACAATAAAAATTTTAAAAATAGACAGGTAACATTTTAAACAAAACTTTGCAAGAAATATCAAATGAAATAAATAGAAATATATGAAGTTTCATGAATTATTTACAAATTTCAGTTTACTTCAGCATTTAAGTGAGTTTTGTTTGAGATAAAATAATAATTATCTAGTAACAAATGTTTATACACGCTGCTGTTTCATATTATTACTGAGAAGATTTATTCACTTGCCTTGATTTTCTTAAATATACCATAATAAAATATCTTGTCTTCTTTTTTTAGTTCCAAAATGATTTTCCTTCTGAGGAAGAAGCATATAATTTCTTTACCTTCAATTTTGATGTTGTACCAGAGAAAATGAAAGCTGGAGCCAGGAAAAAGAATGGATTAAATGAAGAAGAGGGAGAAGAGGAATGTGTCGAAACTCATGAAGATGAACAAGAGGATGAAATGGTGAGAACAGTGGGATAAATGTTCATATTTTTTATTCAGACTTCTGTTAATTAAAAGTTTGTGTAAAAACAGCATCTTTGGTTTTCTTAAAAGTTCTCAAAGCATACTTTCTCAAGAAACTTCCTTAAGAAAAAGACAAACTAACAGAGGTGTTGGCTCCTAACCTATAGGATGAAGATGCACGCCTTGTGAAAGATGATGATTTGTTCATAGGACAGACAGATGAAGACCTTGTAGTAATGAAACCTGTTGAATGTGAAAACTATGCTGAGCAACTGAAAAGGGAAAAAGAATTTCTCTTCATTCCCAGCATGTTACCAGGTATGAAGATTGTGCTTATCCATTGAGTTCCTGGATTTTTTGCATAGCATGACACCCTTTGATCTGCCGAATAAATCTTGTATTGACTATTTCTGGCAGCAGAGATGTTTAATTGACACTGATGATCATCCAGTCAAGTCTGAAAAGGTCTGACAGGATGATTAGCTGGGAACATTCACACCTCAGCAGGTCATCCCCTGCTGCACTGGCCAGTGTACTCAGGGCTCCTCAGTTGCTTGGGGTAACTTCCTCACTGCTCTCTGCTGGAAGTGCAAGGTGCTGGTCCCTCTTGTGCTGTTACTTGGTGTAGGCAGCATTGATCATATCTCTGACCTTTTTGCTTTATTCCCACAGAACTTCAAAGTCCTAAAAATTTATAATACCACTTGCTATTTGATATTTGAACTGGAAGAAATAGAAACGAATCTCCCAGTATGTACTGGACTGGTACCAGCACAGCTTGCAGTGCAATGTCACAATATTTGACATTACATGCGTCTGTTTTTTCATGTCTTGTAATTTAGTTCTGACTATTACCTATGTGTTCTGATTTAGGGGGAAACTTGTTGTAACCCTCAGTACAATCCCTCTCTGTTTTGAGGTTGCTTCTTGAAAAATCCTGAACCATACACACAGTGAAACAGCCTTGCAGGCAGGTCTTCGAAATGAAATCCACCTGCGGTTATTTGGTTAACATAACTCTTTATGCATGTTTTGTATTTTATGAGACTAACTTAACTATGTATTAACAGTAGGTCTGATTAATCTGAAAGTTTCACTTTCCACTGGAAAGGCTTAGAAATGCTGCTCTAGTAAGTTGCTGCTCAAGGCTTTTTGCACAGTTTTGCAAGCAACCATTAACACTAAACTCCACTAAGTAACTTGAAGTATCTTTTGGTAAGGAAATTTTATCAGTTATCAGTTGTCAGTTTGATAGCATTGTGACACTTAGAGGTACTTCAGTGAGAGATCTGTTTGGTATAAGATAAGGACCTATTTTAATTCTATATTTATTTCATTTTTTCCTATGTAGAAAAATACTTCTGACAGCATACTTAATATACAACACCATTAATTTTAAGAATTAACAACCTAAAACTACAGTTACAAGATACTTTACATGGTTTTCTTTTTAATTTCTCATTAGTGCCTGCTTCTGAGAAGATGCCTAGAAAAAATATGCAACCCAGGTACCTTGAGGATGAAGGTCTTTACACTGGAGAAAGGCCCTTTGTATCACAATCTAATCAAAATATTTTAGAAAACAGAATACTCAGACAGGACCAAGTAAGCCACTGCTACCTTTTTAATAGTAACTCTTACCAGTATTTTATTTACCTTTATAAGTATCTTTTTTTTGTTATAGTTAAGTAAGTGCATGGTCATGCTAATATGAGACTTTCATCTTCAAAATGTTTAGCAGCATCATATGTTGGGAAATACAGATTTTTGTAGGAGTGTGTTTTTAGTGTAACCCCATTGTCAGAACATCAGACTGGGTCTTATAAAACTGGTGTTTTTCTTGGCTCTGCTTGTAGCCTGCTGGGGAACAGGTCACTGATCAGACTGTAAGGCTAATTAAATACTGCTACAGATTATCAGAGAAGTTTCAGAATCCTTCCAGATTATTAAGAATGTCTTAAGGAAAGACTTGGGAAAGTGGCTTGGATATATTTTGTCCTACAGTATTATCATCCTATACATGGTAAGGTGTGTATTCAGTATAGATTAAACTGCTGAGCAGCAGCTGCCCTTTATATTTTTCTGTGATTCTGTGTATTTCTCTATGCTTTTGTTAATCAGATGGGGAACACTTGGATTTAAACTTTTGAATGGGCAGCTTCAAACCAGTTAGTTTCTGGTAGACTTCATGGTGTTACCACATCAACATTTGGTTCAATGGTCAGATTAAAGCAGGTATGGAAGGAACAGGGTAGGGCAGCATCCTTGGACAGCTGCACTGGTTTAAGCTGTATTTGAATTCAGGTGATGAGAACAGAGGGATGAATTAGGACAATGTTGAACATGCAAAGCCATGGGTAGCAACTGCTCTGTAAAATACTTATCCAGTCTGCTTTCATAGATGCTGTTTAAGTAGTTCAGTGGAATAGGAGATTTGAGAGCTGCTTTGATATATTTGATATATTATCTGGCCTGCCATTTAGCTCTTGTGTAAAACAAGACTTAGAATTCTTTCTATTTTAGTGATTTAAGAAAGTAACATTTAAATAAGTGATGTGTTGATTTCTTTTTCTTTCAAATCTGTAACACTGAATGTTGAAGGAAAAATAGATCAGTGTAATCAAAGTTTGAGCAATGTCTTGGTCTTCTAATTTCAAAATGTACCTCTAGTATGTTTGAAGATTTCAATTTGGTGTATTAGGAAAGTTTTGGTTATTTCAGTCATAAACAATCCTTTTATTCTCTATTCTCTATAAGAATTATGATTTTGTAAGTAATTCCTTTATAAAGTAAGAAACAATATATAATTTTGTTTTTCTTGTAGGGGAAAGAGTGGTTTGGTGATGATGGCAAAATCTTAGCGTTGCCTAATCCAATTAAACAGTCTTCTAGTAGGCCTCCAATATTCTCACTTGAAGAAGACATTGCACCAGAACTGGAAACAGTGTATAGAAAGGTAAGCATATTTCATATATGTGATTCCTGAGACCCAGTATCCCAGTTCTTCTGCACCAGAAACCCCGGTGAGCTGAAGGGTTTTGTGCTAAGAATCATGACTATTGACTGTTTTTTGTGATTTCACATCTGTTCTTTAAATCAGTTTTACTTTATTAAGTATATATCTGTTTGTCCCTGTAAAAATGCGTGCAAAAGGATGAAGAGTTTAGCTGGTAGTGCTGGTTGAAATAGTAAAGTGTCAGCTCATGACAAACACTATCAAGTCTGTGACTCACTAAGATCACTGTGAGACTCCCTTGGATATTCTCATGCCAAAGTAGAATAGTTCCTATATTAGTGTGTTTATAAAGTTTGCTCATGGAGACAGTGACTAATTTTGAGTTATGTAGCATCAATTCAGATATTTTTGGGAGGCTGTGGAGTTTTTTTCTTTGTTGTTTTTCTTGTTTGTTTTGTTTTTTGCAAGTTGATTTTTTCCAGTCACAGCATACCTACCCTGGCAAACAGCAGTTTCAATGTGCAATCAGTACAAATCAAAATAAGTTTCAATTAAAACCATTCAGCAGTCTTGAAGCAAGCTTTAATTATAATGCTTGTTAGAACTTTATTACCCTCTTGGAAAAGCTGACTTTTAAGACTTTTAAATAGAGTGTGCTTTTGGGACACACAAGTATTTCTGACTGTTGTTGTTGATAGAGATTTAAATGTAGCCCTTTAGCTGATGCTGATGATAAATATAAAATCCACAGGCTGCATCCAGTACCACAGATAGGTGCAGGGTGCTTCTGCAGGCAGGAAAAATTTACTGTTTAGATCATGTAAAGATAGGCTAAGAGAGCTTGTGTTTCAAGAATGCTATGTTTACATGAACAGTGACATAGAAATATCTAAGTCACAGTGGTAAGACACTGAGCTTAAGGATCTTTTATGGGCAGAAAAATAGTTAAGCATAAAGAATTCAAAGTTGTCATTTCTATGACACATTGTATCTTATTAAACATTTTGATGAGAAACTCAGTTTGGAAGGCTCAGGTGGGCTCAAGTATGTTTCATGGCCATTTGTATCAGTCCTATAAAAGAGCTATGCAACAGATAAATTTCCCTCCAAATCTCTCTTTTTCCTGTTCTCAGGGAGGGACTGCAACAAACACTACACAACTAACAATCTTTTATGGTACCATAATATCTCTGATGAATGTCTTCTGAAAGATCCTAATAGGGGAGCAGGACCAGTAAGGCTGGAAGCAGTGTTAATTTCAGTAATAATAAATTATTACTCTACTAGTTTCAGTAATTTGAGGATGTAAGCCATGGATGTCTGTTGGTTGCAGTGGGTTGAAGCAGGCTTTTTAAGCTTTGTTGAAATTAAAGCTGCCATTTGCCTTCATTGGTCTGAATTTCCCTGGTGTTTGATTGGGGAAGTATTCAGTGTATTTCCTAATCTACACAATCTACAAGGAGAGCTCCTTGTCTTCCTAGTGAAAAAGGAGAGCTGTTCTATGAGAGCTGGACTCCATCCTAGAGCTCAGTTCTAAGAGGAAACAAGGCAATACTGAACAGATGTGCCAAACTAGTAGGCTCTGCTTTTTCTAATCCAGTGTCATTGTCTTCATTGCTCAGCAAAACCTTCAGTATAGGAAGAGGACTTCTTATTTCAGCCTCACATGGGCTATAAAAATTCTGTTGTGTAGAATATCCATGGTGGTTTTGTGGTTCCCACTTGTCAATAAAGCAAGAGGTTAACACAGTTTAAGACTCAACATTAAAATGTAGGTAATGCTAAATGAGTCAATTTCTGACAAAGAAAATCCTTGAAAGATACTCTTTTCAGAATCTGTAAATCTGTTTTATTCTTTTTATCTTTCAGGCAATAAAAATGACATCTACCAATCAGTATTTTGTTGGACCTGGAGATTTTCAGGGGATGTTTCAATTGGATATTGATATTTCAGGACTGATATTCACACATCATCCCTGTTTTAGCCGTGAGCATGTGTTAGCAGCTAAACTGGCTCAGTTATATGATCAGTATTTAGCAAGAAAACAGAAGAACCTAACCAAACTTCTCACAGACAAGGTATTTCTGTTCTGTCTTTATACCTTGTTGAGACAATGAGGTGACAGTTAAGATAAAAGCTGAATTTGTTATAAGTTGAAAACCTAAATATTTGACTGACTTGCTCTGTGTTCAGTGCGGTATTGCATTTTTATGATTAAGAATTTCTTTGATTTTGAATTAACTCTGAAGTAAAAGGAATACAGTAACATTTGCATAGAATTCCTTAGAGTATCCAAAATGTTTTCCAGTGAGTGACAGATAAGATGTTACAGGGTTGTGTACAGCAGCTCTGAGAGGGAGACAGCAAAAGACGTCATTCAGTGATGGAGGGAAGTTAGTGAAGTTTAGTTTTAGTTATCAAATCAAAGTAAAAAGAAACAGTTTAATTTCACCAAATTGTACAAAAGTGGAACCCCTTTCCAGGTATGTATCTGTGACAGATGCTGTGTTTTAAGTGCATAGTGCTGCCACATTTACTGCAGCACTCTTGTGACATGGCAAAACCAAAGGCTGGATGTAGACTCCTGTTGCAGGCTCTGTTGCTGACTTGCTGGCTGAGCTTGACAGCGCTGCTCATCCTCTGTGTGCCACCACTCTTCCTCCATCTGTACACTGGAAATAATGGCAGTGTTCTTCTCTGGTGTAAATGTGTACAGGGACATTAGTTGTTGTCAATACAATTCTGATGTCATCAGGGCACACAAGAATATTGGTCAAAAAATTAGTTGGATTATTAAGCACACATGCATTTAGATTTCCATAAACCAAAGGTCATGATTTTCTACATTAAAGAATAAAGGAAAAATAATCATTGTATACAAGATCATTTTTATATTAGCATAATGAGGGTCAGTAGTTGGTGTACAGATACTTATGAATTTTTATATAAAGCATTAGGTTATAGTTCTAATGATGGATAGACATTTCATACAGTTTCTCAAAATAATTCCTTGGTATACTTTGTTCTGTTAGTACTTTTGAAGGATTTGCCTTAGTGCTCTGTGAAACAGAACATTTGAGTTACCCCTGTCTTCATTACAGGACTATAAAATCATTAAGGTTGGAAAAGACCTGTAATACCATGAAGTTCAACCATTAACCCAGCACTGCCAAGTCCATCACTGACCCCTAATTTCCAGTCTGCACATCCTTTAAATTCCTCCAGGGATCGTGGATGTCCCTGCATAGCCTCTTCCTGTGCTTGACAAAACTCTCAGTGAAGAAATTTTTTCCCATGTTCCAATCTAACGTCCCTGGGACTTGAAGCCATTTCCTCTTGTCCTATCACTTGTTACCTCAGAGAGGAGCCCAGCATCTGTCTACAGCCTCCTTTCAGGGATGGTTTCACCTGGAGAAAAGGATGCTCATGGGAGACCCTATTGCTTTCTACAGCTACCTGAAGGGAGGCTGTAGCCAGGTGGGGTCTCTTATCTCAGACAACCAGAGGCAAGTCAAGAGGACATAACCAGAAGCTGTGCCAGGGAAGGTTAAATTGTACATCAGGAAGAATTTCTTCACTGAAATGGTGATTAGATGTTGGAATGGGCTGCCCAGGGAAGAAGTGGAGTCACCATTCCTGGAAGTGTTCAAGAAATGACTGGACCTGGCACTTAGTGCTATGGTTTAGTTGACATTGTAGCATTCAGTCAAAGGTTACACCTGGTCTGAGAGGTCTTTTTCAACCTTAATGATTCTGGGATTCTATTCTATGATTCTGGGATTTTCTAATCAATTAAGGATTACTTTTAGTGGCCCTTTGTCATCCCAAGAAAGGCTTTTGTGAAAGTTGGGTGTTGTGTCCGACTTGAGGTCTTTTTCCTCTTAAACCTTTGATTCCTGAGTTTTCAGAATACTCTCTAGATCAGTCTTCCTCTTGATTAGATTTCTTGCAGTGATCAAAGTTAGTAAATCTCCCTCCTATAGCCAGGGATCCTAATTAAAATGTCACGCTGAGGAATCACCTCACAGATGTGCAAAACCCTGTCAGTACAGAATCAAGACAGTTCCCAGTTTTCTGTCATTAATAACTAGCTCTTTCCTAGCTCTTTCTTGGTTTTTTCCTAGCTTTTCTAACAAGCTGCAGTACACTGGATACCTTGTTAAGCCATCTGTTAATTGCTATTTTGTTTATTTGTTCAAGCTGCATGCTTTGAGGAGTGCTGTGCAATATAGAGTCGAAGGTGGTGGTGATTGTGTTCCTGTGGCTCAGCAAAGCATACCTGAATACAAAATGGAGATCAGGTGGGTATGAATTCATTGAATTGTTGGTTTTTAAAACTGCATTCCTTTTTCCCTTTACCTGTTGGTACAGAATATGATTCATGTCAGACTTCTAAATCCTGCTATAAACAGCTCTAGAATTTTGAGGATTTAAGAGTTTTCACTAATAAGTTGCATAAAATATTATGAAGAAAATGCAGTTTAGGCTGAAATTTTCATTCAAAAGTTGTGTAATTTGATTACTGTTAATAATTTCTTTATAGCTATTTAGTGGTGTGTTTTGTATAATTAAATTTAATTGAAATAAAGTTTCAGTAGACTTCAGCTGGAGTCTACAAGTGTTTACAATGCAGTAAGGTAATTTTTTGAACAGACAAAACCCCTAGTTTTTTCCATCCTCTTACACATTACACAAGTGTTCTTCATTTCTTTTCCATTCTAAGGTATTTTGGCCATGTTTATGCCAGTAGATTAATATAAATAAAGCGGTAGAATTTTGTTTTACAAGATTACAGTTATTGTTCTTGGGGAAAAGCTGGGTAATAAAAATATACCATGGTTTTTGGCTCAGGAGCAACAGTTTGTGTTATATTTGGCCGGTGGACAGTGATGAACTGTAAGTGTTAGCAGTATGATAGAAGTTATTTTGGATACCCATACTGGACAGCCTTTTAACTAGTAGATAATAAAAGTCTGAAAGTTTTTCACAATCTAAGTGTAGGCAGTAATGTATTTAAAGTGTAGACAGTAATGTATTTATTTAAAGAAACAACTATAAACTGATGTAGTAAGTCACATGATAACACAAGATGAAAAAAAATAATAACAGTTCTACTTTCAGCCTTGAAATTTACATCTTGTTATGCTTATGCATTCACAAACTCCTCTTAGATTGGGAATTATTTCTTCAGATTTTCATTCTTCAAGTACAGTCTTGTAATACACTGGTATCTGTACAGAACGTAAAGTAGTCTATATTTATTATTTTAAACTGAAGGACAAAAAATTCCTTCAGTTGAAAATGGAATACCTTTTATCAGTATCTTATTAACATGTCTGCTAGAGGACAGGGAGAAAGAGGTGTGCAGTTACCATAGTGTTCCTCAGAGACAGCAGCTCTTACTGGGGAAGGCATGAGAATGGTGATGGAAAATTCACTGTGGGAATGAGATTCTTGGATTTTGGCACAAACCCTGAGGCTTGCTTGATGGTGAATGCCAGTTAGAAAGTGTTGGAGTTCAGGATTTCCCTCTGGCAGCCCTGGAGAAGATGGAGTCTGTACAAGGGGGTCTGGGACCTGTACAGGGGGTCAGCCAGCCTCCCACAGAGCCCAGGAGGACTCTGATTCTGGCTTCTGTCCATAGGAGTGAATGCTCACATGAAGGAGGAATCACAGATCCTAAGAATTTAGAGATAGATAGTAGTTTGTTATAGAGTATAAATATAGAGATTAGGATTTTTAGTATATGGGGCTGAGAGGACAAGATGGAGGAATTGGAGAGTGGCCCCTGTGTTCCTTGTTCTTGTTCTCATCCCCCATCTTTTGCTGATTTGGACTTTAGAGATTGGTTTAGAATAGAATTGACATGTTAGCGTGGCAAGTTAGTATTGGTAATATTTTGTAAACAATAAATACATTTTGGATGGTGGTTGGGTCAGGGGTACTGTACATAAGGTACGGGGCTCTCTGATCCGCCCCAGTCCAGCGGCAGCCCAGCACCAGTCCAACGGCGTGTCTTGCTTTGCTGGGGACGCCTTGCAAAGCCGGACGAGAACTGTTAGATAATATGAAATCAACAACCTTGATAGTGCGAGCTGCTAGACTCAACTTGTCTCTGCCTTCGGTGTGAAACACTCAGGGCAAAGAGAAGACTGAAACCTTATTACCTTGGGGAACAGCAACCCCAGGGAAACTCCCAGGGAACAGCAACCCAGGGGGAAGACTCCACCACCTCGGGGAACGGCCACCCCGAGGGGAATCTCGGGGAACATCAACCCCGAGAAGAAAGAATATGCCTTCTGTGTATGTGATATGTTTTTCTAGATCTTGAGTGCTTTAGTTTAATTCTATGCTATAATGTGGAGAAACTCAGCTGAAATCAGTGAGGTCAGTGTTGCCTAAGTAACATGAGATGAGTTTGGCTGGTATTATTCTAGCCTTTTCATATCTGTAATTCATTTTGGATACAACTCTGTTATTGGAAGCTGTTACACATATGAAGCTCAGATGGGCTCAGGAATTTTTGCTGTCATGGTACTGAGTACTAACTTGGACCACTAATATTGGTAGAATCATCTGCCTTGTCTCTCTTTTAATGTTGTACTTCCCTGATGGTCAATATAGAACACTCGTGAGAAATTACAGATACGTAGCATGGAAAATAATCTAATTGTTTCCTCCACCCTGCAATAACATAACAGATGTATACACTTTGCCTTCTGAAGATCAAAGCTGTAGTTTTCCATTGGCTTGAGGAAGAAATATCATCTGAATACAGAAAACTTTTGCAGAGTAGTGAATTCAGCCCTATTGTCTTCACTTCCTGAAGTAGGAAGCCAGTGTATGCTGTGGATTCTATGATTCAGATTCTTGTGGGTAGTACATTTTAGCAGAGATGATTCTCTAATGAAAGGTCCTGCTTCCAAATCCACTACATTAGATAAGTGTGATTACTGATCTGTGGGTTACTCATGCCTTTAAGTTTCGTCTTCTAGCGTGATCTGCTAGACAAAAAAGAAAAAGTTGCTACATGCATAAGTAATATGCTGTAAAGCTGCTAGCTAATGAAGTGGAGAAGTTACTGATATGCTTTCCAAAGTCTGCATTTCTTTGTTTATTGTTTTCCCTAAATTGGCTTATGCTGTTAAATGATATATGATGTCTTTCTTCTCTCAGCTCTAACTCTCTCTGTTTTCCTCATTCCCTGAATATTTCAAGGAGTAATGTGTTAGTTTACATCATTTTTTTTAATCACAGACTTGTCTTTCTACCAAGATAATAGTGGAAATAGCCTCTGCTATATGGACATTTACATTGGAAATGCGGGATGGTCATTTAAAGTGCTAATGAATAGCTCTTTTACAGACAGATTAAAGGGTGGAAATCTGAAATACCAATTCTGAGACGAAAGGCTGTGTTAATTTCTTTGTATTAAGAATCTTGTATGTCTGTCAAAGGACATTACTTCATCTCTTCAAGTCCTTCTTACTGGAGCTAGAAGCACATGAAGTTTAAAACATCTTTTGTAATGTACACATGTAATGAGCATTACTTCATAGCAGCAGTGTAGTTTTCCTGGGCTGTTGTTTACATGAATTTACTTTAGAATGTTTTTAATTATGTACAGCTGTAATAAGCATTTCCGAAAACTGTGAGATTCGACTTAATTGAAGTCAGATTGTTCAAAATCAAAGAGATTGGAGTATAGGAGGAAATCAAATCCTGCAATCTTCAAGTCTGGGTTTTATGTTCCTTGGATTTAAACCACTGCAGCCATCAATCACCCTGAAACCCCCATCACTTGGCTTTTGGTATCCCAAATTTTCAATCTGTTGTTCCACTGAGTTAGACCATTCTGATTGATCTTGTGCTGTGTATGCATATTTCCAGACAAACCAGAAGACTTCGTGATGCTGAACAAGAAAAAGACAGAACGTTGCTTAAGACCATTATCAAAGTTTGGAAACAAATTAAATCTCTGCGGGACTTTCAGAAGTTTACTAACACACCCATGAAACTTTATTTGAGGAAGTATGTCTTGGTAACACTTTTTGTATTTTATTTCTAGCAGTGGAGTTGTAATAAGATAAGTTAATTTGGAAATGCAGAATTTTGATATGCACAAGTAAGACTTTGAGCAGTGCTGACACTTGGAGCCTGCCACTTTTCTTTTTGAGTTTGGGAAAGAGGGAAGGTTGAAATAAGTGCTGTAGCAGGAAGGAATTTTCACAGACTAATGAGTAAAGAAAGCCACTATCTGGAATTAATATAATTATCTGCTATCAACACTTAAGAGTATCTATGCTACTCTTTTTAAATAAAACACACTTTCAATATAATGATATTAATTCATGGAGAAGTAGATTTCTGTTATATGGTAACCTAATGGTAACTCTTACGTAATTTTATGCAACATGCTGATAATTGTTGTTTTGAAGGGAAGAGGTTGATCAGAAATCGGATGAAAAAGCATATGAAGCAGAAATTCAGGCCGAGATAAAGGAGTTGCTGGAAGAATGTATGGAAGAATATGAAAAGAAAATGGAGGAGTATAAAACTGAGCTACAAGACTGGAAATCCTGGAAGAAGACACAGGTTTGTTTAAATCATTAAATTTCACAAAAAAACCCCAAAAAAGTCACTCCTAAATGTGTCAAAAATTTGTCCTTCTAATACTGAAAAAAAACCGGAATTTTGCATACATTTTATTATGTTCAGATACATTCTGTCTACTTAGAATTTGTTAGTTAATTGTTAATTAAAAAATCAGAATTTATTAGGTTTTTGTGAGGCACTGTTTTTCTGCTGCTCATTTTCAGCACTCCAGTTCTTTCTTTCATTTTGGTAGTTTTACAGTATTCCTGTTAAATTCATGTCTTGCAAAGAAAAACCATGGGATGAATTTTGTGCATGTGAGTGGTGAAGCAAAATAATTAAGGGGTGTTTCTAATGAACTAACAGTTGATGCCATCTCATGTAAATATATGTTTGGGAATGTGTCACTATGCTTGGAAATGTCTGACTGAGATTTAATTAATATTCTAGCCTTTCACCTCTGAAAACCTTTATTGCTAACAGTCTGTGCTGTAGTTAAGGTCTCAGTTGTGCTTCAAGGGGATATTGGGAGGTGCAAGTGCTACAGCAACACACTGCAACAAAATGGACTTTGAAATTGACTGGCAAAATCAGGTTTGCTTTCATAGTTAGGTGGCAATATACTGGATTCCTTGGGGTAGTGGTGATTATACTTGAATATAATTATTGCCCAACTTGAACACCCTGGGGATTTGGATAACAAATTAAAATAAAGCTTACGAAAATGCCTCAAATACAGTTTTCAAGAATCTAGTGTGTCTGCTGATACTTTTATGGAGAGGTTTTTCATGTGCATGCAGCCTCTATGGAAGGCATTTAAACTATTTGAGAGGAAGCCAATATACAGGAATTGGAAATTGCTGTTATCAGAACACAAGTGGGCACATGACTCATTAGCATCATGTCAGTTCACTTAGAGGATAAGATGAATAAATGTAGACTTGAAATGAAGGCATGTAGTCAGGAACATTGATCCTAGTGCAAACTGTTCATCCACTACTTACACCTTCACAAATACCATTGTGGCATCCTTTTATTGTGCTAGTCACAAACTGTCTGGAGACTGAGAGGATTGTGGTTCTTTCAGAATGAAATAATCTTTCTTTGGTACCTAGAAGTGCTTTATTTTATTTTACTAAAAGTACTTTTTAATTTAATCACTGCTGTTGGTTTCTTACAGATCACATGAATCAAAGACACTAGAGCTAGGTGAGACTAAATAAATTTAAAAGCGAATGCAAGAGCAAGAAGGATAACGTAAAATTAGGCAAAGGAAGAATATTTTTTAAGAAAAGTATGTGAACAAGTTGTTTGGCTTACTACTTTAGTCAGTGAAGAGAATCTGTTTGCTTTCCTTCCTCTTCTTTTGCTTAGGATGTGTCCAAGTTGTGAAGTGGCTGGTGCTTCCAAGCAAGTTGTATTTCCAAGTAATCTAGAGGTCTATGGAAGGAGGAACTGTTTTGCAGTTGTTTAAAGCTGAACATGCATGTAAACACTGGTGTTCTGCAGTTTAGGAGATGCTGAAAGGATGTGTTGTTCTGTTTGTTTATTCTTGTTTGGCATGAGGAAGGGAAAGGATCATTCTGCTCATGCTAATGATACTGCTAAGCCCAAACCACTCGTGCTCCAGAGCTTGTGGCACATGTGCATTTGTTTTGTCAGTGTATGTGCAGGCAGTGCATCTCAAACATCTGTGTCTACTGGCTGAGCCACTGCCTTCAATCCTAGCAGAATGGTCGTGGTAGCTCAGGCAAATGAGAACACGGCATCGAGCCAGAACGTTCAAGAAACATCCTGATTTTGAAAGGGGTAGAGAAGATTAAGGAAATGTTTTGCTTGGAGCACATTATGATGTTGAAGCATATGAATGGAATGTATTGCTGAATTCTGAAACTGATGCAGTCCTTTACAATGAGAGAAATCCTTTATGTGTTTGTGTGTAATACTAAAATTACACTGTCATTTTACTGTACACACACCATCTGTGTTTAGCACTTGTGAATCAAGAGAACAAGAGAAAAAATTGCAGAGATTGAAACAAGTTCAGAAAGAATGTTGTTGTTTTTATATGCAGAAGTCCAAGAAGAAAAAAAAGAAGAAAGATACTCATGTAGATGAAGAATCAGAAGATGATGATTTTGGTGAGGAACGTATAAAACCCATCCCGCCTAAAATGGTTGATAGCCTGGAAATAGAGCAGCAGGTTAGAGAAAAAGCTGACAACTGCAGAAGGAAACCTGGAGAGCCTATTCTAGTTCCTGAGCTGACCCTCTCAGCAAGTATAACTCCAACTGAGCAGTGTCCTCGGTAAGATAAATGTTGTCCAGCAAATTACATTATTTGTGATTTTGTGTAATTTATTAATTGCTTGTTTATACAACTTCAGAAGCATGAGCTCACCATTCTGTTCAGCCTAGTGATGAAACTTCTGCTTCTGAAGATGACATAACTTAATTCATTTGCAAGTCACATATAACTTTGTACATGTGCACTTAAAAAATGGATGTCTGCACATTCCCTTTGAACCTTCTGACATTCCTTAAGCATCTGCACAGAACAGAGTGCAGATACAAAGAAGCTGGTTTCAGTGTAGGGTCTGTGTCACTGCTGGCAGTACCACTCTCACTAGCTAGTCCTGTGCATGAGGTCTGTGCTGCAGTCAACAAAGGGAAAAGAGAGAAATTGTATACTAAACCAGAGATTCCACTGTGGATAAAAGAAATAAATGTACTTGTTTTCTGTTACTTTCCACATATGCACACACAATTTAACATATATATCTGCTGTATTTCAGTAATTTAAATATTCCTTTGTTTTGTACTTAGTTCAGAAAAAGCCTCGTCAGGGAATGCTGTTTGGCTGTTGTGACTGAAAACTTCAAAATTTTAACTCAATTTGATATCATTTGTTGTTCTTTGGAGGAAGGGAGTGGGAGAATTTTTTTTTCCTAGCTAATTTATTTTATATAGAGTGAGCTTTAGTGGATCCAAAATTTGACTTGATCGTTTTAAAATCATTTTATATTCACAAGAAGATAAAAGATCTGTTAAATAAGAGTACTAAAGTCATTCCTGTATAGTGACATTTCTGGAGGAATACAGTATATTTTAGGTGGGTTCTGTCTCCCCATGAGAAATCAGATTTTCAGTAAAAATAAATAATAAAAAAATGTTATTAAAAGTGATATGATAGCTTGTCTAACATATTTACAGAGCAGAAGTTTCGCGACGAGAAGATGTGAAGAAACGCTCAGCATTTATAAAAGTCCTTTTCAACTCCAAAGAAGTGTCAAGGACTGTTACCCGACCAATAAGTTCTGATTTTAGAGTTCACTTTGGACAGATTTTCAATTTACAAATAATCAATTGGCCAGAGAGTTTGAAACTACAGGTAGATGTTGATTTATCACAATAACTTTTAGAATATAATACAAAATGTAATTACTCCTATAATGCTTGTGTTTTGCTCTATGATTGTGTCATAAATAGTGAAAAACCTTTTGTAAATCATCAGTTTTATACTCCTTCCTTGCTTCTCAAGTCTTTAACTTTAAACTTTGCTGTTATGTTTTTGATGCTTAAGCTTTCTAGATATATATATATAGAACAAAACTATAGTTTGGATGGGAGAAATTAAATAGTTGGGACTTGTGATTAAATGTTAGTGGATTTGCCTCTTAATTTTGGAAAACCTGATTTGTATTGCAGATCAAATTGCTAACATGGTCGTATTAAAACATTATTTTCCACACAGTAAAACCCTCATGATGTTTACTGGAGTGGAATA
This sequence comes from Cisticola juncidis, assembly GCA_013400215.1. Classification (NCBI taxonomy): domain Eukaryota; kingdom Metazoa; phylum Chordata; class Aves; order Passeriformes; family Cisticolidae; genus Cisticola; species Cisticola juncidis. The sequence continues at coordinate 2,513,406 of VXBR01002740.1, forward strand.
AAAAAAAATTTAGTAATGTCCATAGCTGCACTTGATGTGATCAGGAGTGCAGTTAAATCAAGCCACTACCACCTCCCCATTCCAAGTATGAATGAATAAGTGGTTCACATAAATACTTTCCAGACCTAATATGAAATATATGTAGGGGAAAGAGAATCAAGATCTTGCTTCTCCCTTTAGAAGACTTCTCTGGTTAGGTAAGACTTGTCTGGTAGTTCAGGGAAAGGTGTAAAAACCCGTTGTCTGCTAATTTATTTAACACACAAATTGAAAAGGAGAAGGAATACAGTTTTCCTGGATTAAAAACATTTGAATGGAGAAACCACTCACATCACTTTGCAACTGGCTAGGAAACAGAGAAGCAACCTACCTTTCATGTTAAAGGAGAATTAGGCAGGCAGAATCCCTCCAGAATCTTCAGCTGATCCAATTGAATGTCACAAGCAGTTGCATATTGTTCGGTGAAGCTCTTTAAAGCCTGGGGTTTGTCATACTTGTCTCAGGTGCATTAGAAAAGTGAAGAAGATAAACCTGTAAGAAGAACTCAGATCAAGTAAGCTGCTGATAGCTGAAATGTCTGCTAATTGGATATTTTTGAAAGTGAATAAATACAATTGCCTTAAATTATTTATTTCATGCTTAAGCCACAGTAAAACCTTTTCTGTAAATACCTTCTAATATGTTTTCAATTTCTCAAGAATGCACATGCAACTTTTGTCTTCTGTCCCTCGTCGTATTTTTTTTCTAGATTTATGAAACAACGGGTATCAGCAGTACCACCTTGTTGGCTGAAGTGTTCTTACCTGTTCCTGAAACTGCAGTTCTGACAGGCAGTGCTCCTCTGGAAGAAATAGAGTTCAGCAGCGACCAGCGTGTGATGTTGGATCATGAAGGAGTTGGGAGTGGTAGGGACTCTTGTTTTCCTTAGTTCAGTGTTTCTCATTTTGCTGGAACCATGTAACAGTAAGAGGTTGGAGTGGGTTTCAGAGTAAATCCTGCTAGGAGCCTTCACAGCTTCCCTAACTGAGTCTTCAATAATAGTCATGATTCTTGTTATTGAAGTTCGCGGAGGAATTTTTGTCTCTCATTAATTTTAAGCTCTGCATAATAAAAATGTGTCTGTCTATTATTTGTTGTGTTGTATGAGTGGAGTTTTACAAGCTATAGAAGATGTTTGGAATTTTTCAGCATTTCAGTAATCAGGCCTCTGACACTGCAGAGCAAGCACATATCAATCATTGTAGCTCCAATGATTTTAATGTTTTATGCTACTGAAAAACTGCCTGTAGAAGTGTTTATGCAGAGTAAATTTTGGTCTTCCTATTTGCATTGTTGACAATCTGCACACACCTTTTCCCTGGGGCTTTAAGCTAAAGATGAAACAAGAGAGACATAGGAAAGGGGAAACAAGAAGAATACATAGTAGCTTATGGAACTTGCAAGTGTGCATAATGAATTTAAACAGCATTTTGACATTACTAACTTGCATAAATTTACCATCTATAAATACAGATAAAGCTAGAGCAGAATAGATTAAAAAATGAGTGGGAAAAAATAGGGTAAAAAAATCATTACAGCAAATGTTTGTGTAAATGTCACTGACTGTGATGACCATATGTACAATTGTGTGTCAAAAGCTTTAGGACTGACTTTTCAATCACACATAATTCCTTTGACTCTGAATTTCTGTTTTGTTAATAACAGTATGCTGCATCTGAAAACAACCAGAAATATTAAATGGTGTGCATCTGTAGAGGAAAAAAATGAGCCTTTGGCATAGTATTTCCTTCCAGCTCAAATGGAAAGCTTTCTGTAGGTGTAATGGAATCTTTCACTCATTATTGTAGAACAGAGTTCTTTCCCACAGCACACAGCAAAAGCATTGTTTCACATTATCCAGTTATATGAAGGCACAGGCTATTGGACTACTCATTTTCTGGAAGTGTTTTTAAAAATGTTTTGTGTTTAAAAAAGATATTGTATTTGAAAGCATAAATATACTACTTTGGGTTTTTCCCCCTTGATAGGTGTGTCCTTTTCATTTGAAGCTGATGGTGGCAACAGAATGACTTTAATGACCTCTGGGAAAGTATCCAGCAGTGTCTCTTGGGCAGTTGGAGAAAAAGGAATCCCCTTAGTTCCTCCAGTATCTCAGCAAAACACAGGCATTCCAAGGTAATAAGATACAATTTTTCAGTGATTTGTGGGAAACTGATTATACTAGTATTTTTTAAAAAATTTACTTTCATAATCAAGGCTTTTTATAATATTTTTCATTAAATGAAGATGTTTTACTTTGTGCTGTAACCCTCTGCAGATATCTTAGGGTACATGTTTTGGTGAATATATTTTAGTTAGAAGTTTTACCTTCTAGCATATTCTTTCTAGACAATTCAAACTGATTAATTCAGTTTTATAATTTTCTAATAGAGTGTGACTATATTGTTAAGAACCTTAATGTAATTATTTTGCTAAGAGCAGAAAATCCAACTCTTTCTTATCTGAAGTGCTTTTTTGGAGAGGCTATGTCCAGTTTGCCCTGAGACTGCAAGTCGGTTATTGTAGATTATTTGTCCCTTATTTGTCCATTTGTTACTTTTATTAAACTCCATAAAGTCAAGGAGATGATACCTAAGGGCTGCTTTTGTAATGTGTTAGGTAGCTTCATTATAAATCCATAAAAGTTTTCTCATAATTATTAATACTGAGCAAGTATGAATACTTATCCTAGCTGATTTGTTTGCCAGGTTTTTATTTATTTAGGGCTAGACACTGGCTGACAGATCATTCTGTTAGTACTGTTAGCCAAGCTGCAGCCATTCAAGTACTTTGCTGATCAACATATCAATCCTTTGCATACTTCAGTGAGAGTAGGATAGACAAGATTAAAATGTAAAGATGGATTCTCAACAGCTAGCTTTAACTCTGGAGACTAATCACTGTAATAAATGGAGAACTGAAGAATTTCAGAAGGAAGTTTTCTGTGAAACTCTCTTCTTTGAAAAGCCTTATGGAGATGAACAGCTCTCTGTGACTTTCCATTGTCTCTTGGGAAGGTCAGAGACAGGATTTTCATGACTAATGTTAGCTTTTGCTGCCCATGAACTTTTTTAGCACAATTGTGATTCAGTTGGCATTTGTTCAAGACTGATGCCTAAAGATAAAGTTGATTTTGCTGCTTTATCTGCTGCTCCAGTAACTGCTGGATATTTGGCTCATTCTAACCAAGACAGACCTGTAAATTTTAAAGCTTTCTTGAAAATACTTAAGTAAGTAGAGATCAAAGACTGAAACTAGCACCCCTAACAAGAAAAGGGGCAACATCCACTCCAGTGGTATTTGGCTAATAAATAACACATGTCCTGGTGTGTTGGCCTTATATGTCAAGGTTTGAGTAGCAGTGGGCCTTCAGAGGTGGCTCCTGTGAGAAGATGCCAGAAGCCTGGTGAGTCAGGCCATGTTCAAATGGCCTCCAGACTACCTACCATGCTTCCTTGCCTACTGTGAATACAAGAAAGTGAGTGGGAGCACACAAGATAACAACTTGGGACTTTAAGTAGGGAGAGCCATAAGCAGTGCTGTGGCACAGGAGAGAAGGCTGCTAGGGTTTCCCAAGCACAGGCACTGCCCTCTCCAGCCAGCAGGCAGAGCAGAGCTGGCAGCAGTCCCAGACATGGTGAGGGGATGATTCAGGCCCCAGGGTCTGTGCAGAAACAGCAAGGAGGGGGCAGAGACAGGGCTGCAATGCAGGTCTAAGAGCACCATCCAGGAGGACACGTCAAAGACAGGAGCTAAGGCAGAGCGCAGTCAAGAACTGTATGTCTGAGAAGTTCTTTGTCTTCTGTTACCTTCCACAGTGTGAGGCAATTTATCTTCTTACTTGGCAGTATGCAGCAACATGGAATGGCATAGGTATATCAGAAATGTATCAAAAAGCACCTTACATCTTCTATAAAAGTTGTCTTCCACCAGTTCCTTTATATTTCCCCTTTACTTTGCTTTGCAATTGATCATTCCCTCCGTTCCATAGCTACAACTAAGAACTGAGTACTCGAATTTACTATTGAGTTTATGGGGAGCTCTTTGGGTTTTTCTAAGATTGTTTTAAATACTTTTTTATAATGCTAAATCACATGTTTTATGTGTAAAATAACAATTTTGTCTTTTTAGTGCTTTAAAAAATATTGATGCTATTGCATCCATTGGCACGTCAGGCTTAACTGATATGAAGAAACTAGCTAAGTGGGCAGCTGAAGCAAAACTCGATCCAAATGACCCAAACAATGCAGCTCTGATGCAGCTGATCATGGTAAGTGGTGATTTCAGAGCTGAAGGGCTAATGGAACTCCTGGTCACCTGGTCCTCCCCAATCTGCATGCATGCCAGGGAGGTAGCAGCATTGAATTTGTGATGGGCATACTTGTGTGAATGTTACGAAGCAGAATATCTACTAAAAATATGATTAATGCATTTAGTAGTGGGTTGTTTAATGAATATGATTTGATGTTATTATTAATGAATATGATTTATTAATCCATTCGGTAGTGGCAAAAAATAGGTATAAGACAATGCCCATACAGATCAGTTAATAAATTATAAACAAAATACAGATTTTGAGTTTGTTGCTTCCTTGAAGTTCAAGGGAATTTCCAGTGTACTTGTGTGGTTCTAAATAAGAAGCTGCTCATTAGTGAGGATTGCACAGAGATCTCGGGTGTTGTAGAAGCTTCAGCTTTTCTAAACAACAAATTGAGGAGCTGTTTACATAGCTGATTAATGTACATAGCTGTGTAATTGACATAGCTGTTTACAAAGCTGAAGTTCTGTAAATGGACCTCCTTTACAGTACAGCTTCCTAGGTTACTCTGACATGTTATAGTTTTCATACTCTCTAATCTTTTGTTTATGATACAAGGAAAGATAATTTTATTATATTCTGTATAATCACATATGCTTTGCTCAGCAAAACGCTACTATAAAATACTTGGTGTTTCAGTCTGTGTGATCCATCTTTATTGCTTTTGCTTAAAATGAACATCCTTGCAATATGCATGTAAAACTTATAAAACCTATTTTATAGATTTTTGTCACTTTTTACGAAAAACTTAATATTTCATTACTAATTTGTTTCTAATTTAGATTACGACAAGTGGAGAGGCACACGTTCCTGATTTCTTCAGATTGGAACAGCTGCAGCAAGAATTTAATTTTGTTTCTGATGAGGAGTTTAACAGATCAAAGAGATTCCGACTCTTGCAGCTCAGAAACTCGGAGGTGGCAGAGTTCCGGAACTACAAGCAAGTCCCTTTACATGAACGAGAAATCAGTGAGAAAATCTTCCAGGTAAAGTGTTATCTGAAATATTTCTTTTCTAGTTTAAATGCTTATAATATTTGACTTGCAATTAAGTCAAGTGGTTCTTTAAAGAATATAAAGCTATGCTGACATGAAAAAAATAAGAATTTTATTCCTTCGGTCTTTTCTAGTGGTATTTTCATCTATTTAAAATAGCTGCCTTCCAAGGCAATATTTCCACAACAATACCTTGTTAAGAGTTAAATAAAACAGAAAAACTGCTGTAGAAAAAAATGTTATGGAAAAAGTTAGTTATCGTAAAGTTGAGATACTTTTTTTTAAAGTGATTTTAGATATAAAAAGGTAATTCAGAGATAATTCAGGTTTGGGCTTAGTAGCTTTTGAGCCCTTTTGGGGTGGGGTGGTGTTAGAAGCAATGATTCTAACACGAATTAAAACCTTTTTTTGTTTTATTAGAGCCTATGTTACAGATATTTCTGTTTTAGTACATTGCTCCAAATAGCTTACCTTGTCCTTGCCTGTCTGTTAATTACCCTAATGAAATGCAATGTGTGCATACTTTTTTATTTGGGTTATACTTCAATTATTTTTATCTCAACTCTGTTATTCATGCTAAGTCATGCTTTTTTTTTTTGTTGTTGTTCTTAGCAGTTCATGTAGCTAAGGACTACTTTTGTGTGTTCATTGGCTTAGGAGAATCAGAATAATTTCAGCTTCTGGCAACTGCTATTTTATCCCTACTTCTGACATAGATTTATTTAAAAATTATTTCCTTCTTTTCTATTGGATGATCTATTTTTTTAAGATATTTATAAATTCGGTCATATCTGGCTCTTTGGAATAAATATTATTATTTTTTAAATTTCAGATTAGTTTTGTATCTTTTATTTAAAGATGTACCACATGTTTGCTGTACCTTTCTTATCCAATTCATTCTATGGATTATTTTCATTCATTTTATGTTATTATTCAAAATTTGAAAACCATAGTTTAAGAATTATTTTGATGGAGGGTTGTTGTTTTTTTTCCATTAAGGATAAATTGGATAAACCCATGATTGCCCATTCCAAGTTTATTTTATATGCTATGATCTTAAATACTAAGTTTCAAGTGATATTGTTCCTTTTTTGGCAAAAAGGTCTGAAAGTTCATAAAATGATGGAAATACTATTTGGAAAATATTCTTTGGAGATCATCTAGTCCTGCTTTCTCTTGAAGTGCTGGTACTGTTGCCAGCACTAGATGAGGTCAGCTCTTTATTTGTCTAGCCAAGTCTTGAAAACCCCTGAATGGGACACTCCACTGCCTTTTTGGATAACCTGTTCCAGTGCTTTGCTATCCTTCCAGAGATTGTTCAGAAAAGAAAAAGAAAATCCAACCTGAGCATTCCAAGTTGTATTTAATGGCTTCCTTCCCTTGTTGTACTGTCTAGAGAGATGACAGTACACCTTGTTGTACACCTTGGCACCTTGTTCTTTGTGACTGCCCCTTGAAGGGTTGTGGGCAGATACTGCATTGCTCATTAATCTCTTCCTCACCAGACTGATGAATTTGAACACCTTGCCCAGTGCGAGAAAGCCTCTGAAATACTGGAGTTAGTCCAGTAGAGAGCTGCCAGAATATGTGCAGTGCTGAAGCACAAGACCTACAAGGAGAAGCAGAAAGGACTGAGGGTTTTTTTGTCTAAGCAGCCAAGGCTTGAGGGGGTTTCTTACTGCATCCTTCAGGTACCCAGTGGTGCAGAGCAAACAGAGATTCATCTTAGAGGGGAGGTGATGATGACAGACAGCAGTTACTGCAAGAGACATTCCAGTTAAATAAAATGAAAACATTTTTCACAAGAACATATTCAAGTTCTTGAACACATTGTTCATCAAGTTTGTAAAATTGCCATCTCTAGAGATACTGAAAATTCAACTATCCTGAGCATTCTGATTGGAGTTCCAGCTCTGAGAGTTTGGATCAGATGGCCACCAGAAGTCTCTTCAAATCTACATTATTCTAAGATTCTGACCTCATCTTATAGGTCATGTCCTCTAGGCCTCTGGCTGTCTTAGTAGCCCCTTGGTGGATCCCATCCAGTGTCTCCACATGCCTCTTGAATTGACAGCTGCAAACTGGCTGCAGTATTTCAGGTGTGCCCCCTCAAGTGTCAGGCTGGAGAGGCTGGTAATTTCCCTTTATCTTTAGGACATGCTGATCCTTATGTACCCTGTGGTTTGCCTTTTGCCAAAGGAACATGGCACTGGTTGTCATGAAACCCGCACTTATTTCAGTATGACTGTTACTCTTCTGCTTGCTTTCCAGTCTGTGCCAGTGCATGAAGTTACTTCACCCTCAATACAGAATTTTCCCTTTTTTTAATCGAGGTTTCAGTTGTCATAGTTTTAAGTGATAAAGAGCCCTCAGAACTATGGTTCAGTCACTCATGTTAACCACTCTCCCTAATCAAGCATCCTTGGCTAAACTGCTGTCAGTGCATTGGGTTTCCTCATCCAGGTCACTTGTGAAGAAACTGAATTTAATTAATCCCAGGGACACTTTGCTATTTAGAGGACACTAACTAGACATTGAGCTGTTTGTCTTTACTGTTAGAGCTGAGACCTGAAGATCAATTTTACTGAGTACTTTCACATAGCTAGCTGTGGTTCTAAAGTCAGTGTGATTCACAGGTCCTGGGAGATCTTCTTGACTTGTAAACTCTGGTTTTTGCTTGAAAGCTGAGTGTTAGCTCTAGCCTTTTCTTAATTTATGAGACACTTTCCTAAACTTGTAAATAGAAGTTGCATCTGTCAGTAGAGCTTTCACTGTAGTCAGTCAGAATAGCAACCACAACCCTGAGAGATAACCCATCAACATACTTCTCCCTAAGAACCAAGTGCAGTTCTACTCACCAGGTGAGTTTTACACTCTATGAAAAGTAATGCTAGTTATTTGGAAAAGTAGTTACTAGTATTAAAACGCATCTCAGATTTCAGACCATCTTCCAAGAGTACTGCATCATTTCTGCTTGTAAAGGACTCTTTGTGTTGAAGCTGCAGTAAGTAAAGCCACTTCCCATTCAAATGGAATTTCAGTTTATAGCAGCAGGTTAAAGATCAGCTTTAAGAGAAGGAAATCAACAAGTTATCAATAAATAACTTGTTGATTTAACCACATGAATCTTGTAACTGAATAGGATTCTTGTCTCTGTTCATGGAAGTTTAGCATATATTGTATACACTAGCATTAAAAATAGCTTTACAAACTTCTCACATCTGCTGTGATTTGCTATGGTCAATCCATTATTATTAATGAAATATTTAGCTTTTTTGTATATGTGATGAAACACTGAATATATATTGAAACATAAACTGTAATAAATATCTTTAGGACTATGAGAGGAGAGTGCAAGAGAGAGACGTGATTGACAGCCAAAATTACCTAGATGCACACAGAGCTGTTGTTGCCAACTATCTACAAAAGGTAAGATGCTAAATACATGGATCCACCATATTCATGTAGGCCATGTGTTGCTTCTGTACTTGGATACTTTATTTCCATGAATACTAAAACCTAATTCATTTCTAAATGTGACCTATGGACATCTTTAAAATTCCAAGTTAGGGCTGAAACTGCTGTAATTGAACAAAGGGAAGTCTTTGTTATTTAATGCCATTGAGAATGATGAAATACACAAGATGACCAGCCATTCTGGATATTTCTGTCAGTTCTTCTTTGCTCCAGTGCCCCAGAGATTTGTACTGTTGAGTCTCAGGAATTAAGTGATTTCCTACCTCCCTGTTTTCCTTGTTGTAGGCTGTGATGCTAATAATATCCATGAAAGTGGCCCTAATCACTTCTAAGAATCATTTAATGTAATACTGTGTCTTGTCCTGCAGCCTGAAGCAGAGGACATACCTTCCATCACATTTACCTTCATTGTGGTAGTAGAGTAACATCTTCCCCTTATATTGATTTAACTATTTTTCTACTTTTCATTATATTAAGATGACCTTCTCTTTAATCCTTAGGGGAAAAAAAGGTAAACATTCATCATCTAACCAAGAAAACTTTACAGTTTCAGACTGGCAAAAAAGCAAGTGCAAAACATGGCTACCAGTTTCTTATCAGTTGTGTAAATATCAAAAACTGTATTAAATCCTAGCCTGCCAGCAAAACATGAAATACAATGATAAGGTTGCATTCAAGTAGGACAAGACAAATTGTTGGTTAGAAAGAATGCTTCATGAAAGAAGCATAGAGAAAAAAGTGTTTAAACCTTCCAGGCAAGTGCCAAAGCCCAGATTCAATATGATAGTACAAAAAAGTATATTTATAGTATATTTTTGACAAAGCTGTCATGTCTGTGTCAGCCCCGTATGTTTTGCATGCCATTGAACATATGGGTTTTGCAGCACACTGAATAGTGATGGGGTAGTACAGAATAGCATGCATTATAGTACCTTGGTTTGCCTCTTTCTTAGATTGAATACAAGTAGCCTTTTTTAAAACAGTACTTGGATATTTTAAACTTCTATAAATTGTCAGATGGGCTAGAAAAATAGATTGCTGGTATGAGAACTGAAATTCAGTTCACTCTGAAATGTGATCTTTATATGTGTATCACTTCTGATGTACTAGCACAGAGTATAAAGCCTTTACTAGCTTTAGTGCTAAGAAAAATGGACAAAGGCAATATTCTTTCAGTCTGCTTCCACTTAGTTGTTAGGAGAAGAGGGAAGACTCATCTCTGTGCTTCACTCTGTGACCTCAGCAAAGACATTAAAGGAGCTAAGAATTTTAAACATTTATTAGAAATTACAGTATTTCTAATACAGGCTTAACCAGTTCTGTAGTCCAAAGTATTTCTTTTGATCCATATAACTGGTACTATATTGATTTCTCTGCAGCCTTTTTTGAAACTTGCTTTAGATGAGGAAAAGAGGTGTCTGTAAGTGTCATTTGTTGTTGTAATTGTTTCTGATCGTGAGCTGTAAGCAGATAAAGACATTTTTGATTGTATGTTTTCATATATTCCTCTATCAATCTAGCCAGTATGTTTCTAGAGAAGTATTGTATTGCTAAAATGAGCTGTTCTTACAGTCTAAAGAAATAGCTGGTGGAAAGAAATTTTTCTTTCAACTGTGACCCTTGTGAAATTGGGAAAAAATGAAGACTATGTTGAGGATGTTTTGTTTGTGTCAATTAATCAGAATGCTAATATTGGCAGTGGGTTTGGGTTAGAAATGCACTTTTGCCTCTTCTCCATCTCCATTCACAGGTTCGAGAATCGGTAATCGACCGTTTCCTTGTAGCAAAGCACCATTTCCTTCTCTCTGACCTTGTCAATGAAGAGGAGATTCCAAGCCTGGGGTAAGAGACCTATCTTTATTTGTTCCAAATAAAAAAATAATGTAAAACCACCTGCTTTTTTATTTCTATTTGGCAGTGTGTTGATGTAACTAACTAATGTGACTTTGTGTTTAGTGTAGTAGATAAACTTCCAATCACTGTGTACACATGTGCCAATACAGTGTATTGGTAAAGAAGTGCAGTCAAAGCCTTTTTAAGAAAAAGTCTGGTTTTGACAGAAATAAAGTGACACCATGTAAATAAGATATAACAGGATATGATGCATTTCTGATGAGCTGAGCATAGTCCAGCTGGTTCCAGACTGAATATTTCCGATTTTCAGGCAAGTATCAGAGTTAGTAACACTATTACTGACTGGTTCTTACAGTCAGTACCTATGCCCTGCAAATAATGTGCAATAGATTTTTAACTGTGATATTCTTTGTTTTACTTCCCATATACTTCTGATGCTGATGCTGAATGTTGTCACAGGATGTTTATGTTTAAAGATGATACTGAGTTAGGAAATTACTGCTTTTGTCTTCTAAGATGACTGTGTGTTTTATTACTTGAGCACTTTCTTTGGATTTTTGTTTCAAATCCCATACCTGTTGATTTAATGTGTATCAGTCATCCCAGCATAGTGATTGCTCACTTAGTGCTCACTCAGTTCTTAGTGTTGCTCACTTAAACAAGTTGGAAAAGTTGGGTTTTTTCATGTAGGAGTTGCTTCTGTTCACTCTAAGCACAACACCCTTATACTACAGTCAGCATGTCTTTCAACCAGCTGAATACATCTAAAGAGTCCCACCTGCTGGACATACAGAGACTTGCTCTCTTACAAAACAATGCTTGATTTTAGTTGATGTTTTCACATCACAGTACAGAAAAATCTGAACAAGACTACGATTAGCTTTTTGTTTAAAATCAAATGCCTCATTTGTATTTTCTCATCATGAATCCTAATTCATATTGTATTCTATTTACAAAGTTTTATGGTTACTGAATTTAAAATACACCATGGCTTGTTTAATATTCACTTAGATATTTCAGTAACTCATGCTTTTGTGTTCTTTTCAGAGTAATTACTGTGGGGACTTTATTACATATAAGGAAAAATGCTATTAGCTATCAGTTTTTAAATGTGATTTTTGAATGTCTGCATTTGATATCAATGTTGTAAACATTACATACATCTGCATAAATAAAACACACATCTTCATTTTATTGTTTTCCTATTTTTCTTTTTTCCTTTGGTTCTGCTTTGCCTTGGTTCTAAGTTCTGAAGGTCCAGGGTATGTTGTGGTATATTGATTCTGCTTCCTTTCTGTAGCCTGCTGGTCAGTGTAGTAGCTGTGTCATTAGATGCTTCACCTCTTCCATACAGTGGTTATCATCATCTGCTAGATCCCTTGTTTATAGCACTGTAGTTCAGATCTATCTTGAAGCTATGTAATTGTCTTTTTTGTACCTTACACAGTTTTGGGGAAAAAAAAAAAACCAAAAAAAAAAACCCAAAACTTTTTTGCACATTGAAGTTATAATTCCTGAATCACAAGACAGAACTGGATTGTTCAGTACTAAACAATTGTAACATTTTGACATTCCAGAGAGTTTTGTTTGGCACTAGCAGGAGCAAATATTTCCTTTTCATGTTAGTGCATAGTTTTCATGTGTGTCATGGTAACATTAGAGTGCTGTATTCTGTGCAAAAACTGACTAAATACCTGGTTTATGATTATTAGCATTTTGGGACTCAGCCTCTTTAAACTGGCAGAGCCAAAACGACCATTAAGGCCAAGAAGAAAAGAAAGGAAGAAGGTCACAGCACAGAATTTATCAGATGGAGACATAAAATTGTTAGTGAACATCATCAGAGCCTATGATATTCCAGTGAGAAAACCAGTGGTGAGGTATGTTTAAAAGCTTGTTTCCAGTACAGATTCATTTTCTGGCTACTATTGTTTTGAGGACAGATAAAGCAACAGATGTTGCAATTCAGCCATGTGTGCTGTTTTGATTCTCATGATAAAAACATACATATATACATTCATGTTTTTATTAATGATGATAAAGGACTGATATTTTGTAAGTTTGTAGATTAATATAGCTATTTTTCAGTAGCTGTGAAATTCAAGATACGTTTTACCAGGAACTGTCAGAAAGATAAGCTACAGCTTTTGACAGCATTATAACTCTGGTAATTCCAGATGAATTATCCCTTAAGCAAGCCTCTTAATAATACTCAGGGAAATTTTAATTCATAAAATCTTAATTACAGACCAAAACCAAATATTAAATAGTCCAATTCTTCACTGTGGGATACTGTACTTGTCTCCTGAGTGCAGCATGTTGGTCTTCTCCTTGATGAACCATTTAAGTTAATAGACTGAGCCTAATGTGGCTCTAATTTTAAAGGTGACCTTTACACTCAGGCACATAAAGACAGTGCCTGCCCTGTGTGATGGTGTGTCATGTAGAGACACTGAACAGTCTGGTTCAGCTCCAGAAGCAAAGTACTAATGCAGTATTCTCTGTCCCCCAAAATGAATACACCTTGCACCTAACTCAGAGGTACTTCCAAGCTGGCCAGTTACAGAATTTAGCATTGTTCTTTCTCTTACTGTATTAGAGGTTCTATTGTACTCTGTAAATAAATTGATACTGAGAAAAGGAATTCATTGATAGGGAAAAGAAGATGAAAAATTCAATTCATTACCAGAATTATAAAAATAATTAAAACCCCATCCAATCTTTTTGCATTGTATGATATTTTATATATAGCTGCTTTATATGTGAATAGTTACTCTTTTATGGCCTATAATGGTTGTATCACAAAAAAAGTTACATGGAAGTACTATAAAAATGAATGTCTTAACATATATTTTCCTTTACTTCACTCATGGGTTGACAAATCTGTATTATTCATATTAATTTTTTTTTGCCATAGAGGCCTTGCCTAAATACAATGAGATCTGCACTGTTCAGGAATTCTGCAGGGATTCAACTACTTGAACTTAAAAACTTGTAGCTCAAAGAGATTGTGTGGGATAGGCAAAAAAAGAGTCTGCACTTGATAAACTCTTCAGAAGAGAGAGCCTTCAGGCACAAAGTACTCTTTTGCAATGAGCCTTGTAAGAAGTATACTTTCAATACCCCTTTCTGGCATTTTATTTGTGTTATTTGAGCTAATAAATGTCTTTCCAAGGTTAAAATTGTAACAAAAAAGCAGAATTCTGTATGGCTAATAAACAACATAAGGGATTCATATTTTGTGATGAATTCTCTCTCTTCCCTGGTTGTTGTTTTCTGTTTCCTCTTGTAGCAAACTTCAACAGCCATCAAAATCTTCAAGGTCTTTCAACGAGATGTTTGCAGCCTCTCCATCAGCTCAGAGCCCACCTAACAGTCCAGATTGGGCACTCAACCAGGTATGTTACAAAACTGGCATTTTCTGTGAAGCTCTGAGCATTCCTCTTTTCCACAGACAGTAGCATTCACCCTCAGAAAGATGCCTTATTGGCAAGGTTGCCTTGCCCACTCCTTTGATTTCCAAAAAGAGAGTGAAGCTGCAAAAGGTTTGGAGAAGGGTGATGAAGATGTCAGATATACAGAATGGCTCCTGGCCAGTGAAAAATGATGGGACTTTTCAGCCAGAACACTCATAGCTGCAAGTAGAGGAGGAGAAATGAGGTAAAAAGGCACAAAATCACGAGCCATAGACACTGGATAAGGATTGGCTATTTCCTGGCACTGTTAGTACAGATGTGAGGGATGGGCAAATGAAGCTGGTAGGAGTTAGGTTCAAAGCAAACCTTCAGAAGAAGGTTTTGGTTCTTCATTCACTAGTTGGCCAGTGCCCAGAGAAGTTGCTTACATGGATTGTGGATGAAAGAGGTTTGTTTGTGCTGAAGTGGGTATTGGACAAGTATGTGGAAGAGTGATCCATTGGGAGTTACTTAATAGAAAGATCATTCCAGACTTGGGTAAGTCTTTCGTTTGAAAATGTTTGAAGTCTGGAAGAGTAATAGGAGAAAATACCCTCTATGCCTGCTCAGTTCTTAATTTTCTGTGTGTATTGGCTGCTGTTTTCACAGGCTGCACTTTGGGTCTGGTACACTCCTAGCCTAAACCAGCACAGCCATTCTTATGACTGGCACTGAAATTACAATTGCTTGCTATTTAAAACTAAATTCAGCATCCTTCTGAATGAAGATGAAAGACCTTCAAGGTTTTTACTTGTTTCCTTAGGATTTTCCTTCAAAATTACAGCTTTTTGAAATGTAAAAAAAAGTTCTGCCATATGCATTTGAATGTTAAATAAGGCATTTTTAATCACATTAGGGGTTTGTTTTGTCTAGATGAAGTTGCTTATCTGTCATAGGAGCCAGTTTCAGGGACAACTGAGATTGTAGCTGAGGGCTTCTTGGATTACAGATAAGAGGATACAAGTGCACTTTTTTCCACTGGTGTCTGGATCACATGTCCTGTTTCAGTTCCTTTCCTTGATTAGAAAACCTGTAGCTTTTCCCCTCTCAGGAGAAAAAGTGGTTTTCCCAGTGTATATAAATAAGTCAGCTGTTCAGAATACACATAAGCTTTTGGAAATGCTAGTGTATAAAGTATTTTAAAAGCTTCATAAATGCTTAGAAACACAAGAAGTGCAATATTTAAGGTGTATTAAAGTTATATCTGGACTGAACCAGCGTGATTGCCACAACATTTGTTTTTCTAAATGCATGAAATGTGTGATTTAATGTGCTCTGGTGAATTTCCACAGAGGTCTGTTTCCTTTGTTTTGATATCTATTTATAGGTTTTGGTCCGTCCTTTTGTAGAAGTTTCTTTCCAGCGAACTGTCTGCCGGACAACAACAGCAGAAGGTCCAAGCCCCTGCTGGAATGAGGAACTTGAGCTTCCATTTAGGTATGGCAAAATAAAACCAAATTATTTCTGCGTAATAATAATCAATTTGAGCATGTAAATTCATCCTCATTTTCCTGTACTGTTCAAATCACTTTTTTGATTTATTTAACCTCTTCAGAGCTCCTAATGGTGACTACAGCACCCACAGTTTGCAGTCAGTAAAAGATGAAGTCTTCATTAATGTTTTTGATGAAGTACTTCATGATGCTGTAGAGGTGAGTTCATAATTGAAGGACAGTGTACATTAGAGAACATTGTGAGCTTTTTGAAGTTGCCAGAACAAGACTTTTCCATGTAATATCTTTCCCTCCTCCTGTGCCTCTCTTTTCTCTATTTTGTCATTCCTTATGATTTTATATCTAGGCAATACTGTGAGGTTATCAGGGGGAGCAGTCTTTACAGTGTTAACCTGTGTACAAATTCAGCTTTTACCACATAAAATACTGCTGGAGTTGAACACATGTATGTAACATGTTTTACTGATACTTAATGAAATTGGAGATGCTAAAATTGAGAGGCAGCATGAATTGTAATCTGAATTCTTATCCTTAATCAGAGTTTTTTACTTCATTCCTGATGAGTGATCCCAGTTCTTATATTTTTTACTAACTGTCTTGTTATGCTTTGTCTCATCTTGTTTTACAAGCTCTTTGGTGAAATAATAAAAAAGAAGCCCAAACCACCTATTGGTTGTTTGTATTTTTTTTTTTGAATGAGACAAAAATTGCAAGTACTAGTAACAAGAATTTTTTGTAAGCTCTCAGTGTTGGCATAATTCCTTTCCCTGTTGAATCCAGTGAAAGCTTTCTTAGCCAATTCAGGAGACACAAAAATAGCAGCACTCAACATTCTTGAAAACATAACCCAGAAAAAAAATAATGCACACACTTCACTGAGAACAGAATTCTGTCCTCAAAACAGAAATGATACTGGATAAAGCAGAAGGAAGAAAGCTACACTCTTGAAACTTGAATGTCATGCCTGAGGTTTTTTTAAAAATAATTCTAGGCTGATCATAAAAGATTTGGAAATCTTATAGGCAGTACACATTAAAACAATTTTTCCATTTCACAGAGTTTTCTTAGGTTTTCATACAATTTTAACTTCAAAAAGCTTTTCTAAATACTAATAATTTTTTTCATTAGAAGACCAGAGCTTCCTTTCCTATGTCTGAGAAGAGTCTTCTGGACTCCTTGTCAGAGTTTTAAGTTCTCCAATCACAGGTTATACAGAACTTAAACCCCACAGTGCAAGCACATTGTATCATGGACTGTGGTGTTCTTGTATGTTTTCAGCATCTGGTGCTTGAAAGGTGCAGAACAAATACTGCTGCACGAGTAATGGAACTGATAATTACAGAAAATTAAAGAGTTTTTATGAATGCCTTGATTCAGTTGTTGATTGAGTTAAAGGAAATGAAGCTGTCTTACAAAGTGTTGTGTTGGGCAACTTTTTAATAGGATGATCGTGAAAGAGGAAGTGGAATCCACACTCGTATTGAGAGACACTGGCTGGGATATGTTAAAATTCCGTTTACTACCATATATTTTCAAGCAAGGGTAAGTGATTCTATTTGAAGTAGAATACAGAACTGAGAATGGAAAAGGACTGGAAATGGAATGTCAGTTTTAATTATGTTCTTTGTAATTGTTAATTTTTGTGGAATTATTTGAAGAGGTCTTTGAAACCACTGGGGTTTTTTGACAGATTTGGTAAGTATTTCCCAGTAGGTTCAAGGTTTTGAAGGGAGAAGAGATAAAACACACTCAGTAGTCTGGCTTCCTTCAGTATCAGGATTAA
This sequence comes from Cisticola juncidis, assembly GCA_013400215.1. Taxonomy (NCBI): domain Eukaryota; kingdom Metazoa; phylum Chordata; class Aves; order Passeriformes; family Cisticolidae; genus Cisticola; species Cisticola juncidis. Next base: position 2,530,781 of record VXBR01002740.1, read on the forward strand.
AAGCACAGATTTTTTTAGGTAGTTTTCTCAGTGGCTTTTGAGGGCTCTGGTATTGCACAGCCTAGATAGATGAACTAGAAATAGAATCAATAGGTGAGGAAATTTGGCTTTTTTCATGCTTTCCATGAATCACAGGATTTTGATCTTTGCCTCTCCCAATCCCTTCTTTTGTCAATTTTTAGGACTTTTCAAGAGAATCTTTCTTCAAGAAATAGCAACAGTTAGTCATGGGAGTAGTAGTAAAACATGCACTTCTTCACAGAGGAAATACTTTTTGTTGTCCGGCCACTCATCCTGGACTTAGTTTAAGGAAGCTACTTCTTTCTATTGATAGTCCTATCATATTCTAATACAGCTGTAGGACTTCTTCTGCATGGCTGTTGCTTTTATGAGTAGATCAAGTCATCTCATCACAAAAGTAAGAATCTTCAAGCATTAAGAAACTGAGACATAGTTGCATTCCTAATGACACATTCATTTGTTATTTTTTTGCCATATGGGGCACTTTGCAGAACCTTAAGGACTTCAAGGCATACTCTGAGCCTCCCAGATTCTGTGGGTGGAGGGAGAGTCTATAGGAGTGTAATTTAATTTCAGTGCAGTGTTTAGTGATCAAAGTGGTTTTCTTGGGCTGTCTGAAAAGCGTAACCAACTGTAATTGTGAGATTCAGGAAAGCAAGGGATACTTTTGATTGCTGAGCAATTTTGGACAGTGTTTGTCTAATCAGGCTTAGTCCATTTGTTTCTGCTAGATTATTAATAATATGTTCTCTTCAACTTGGGAGGTTAATCAGCTAATTTATCTGAGGGCTGTGGTGCCTTGTACCATGACGCTTTCACTGATTGTAAAGAAGATGTACGTACTAAGCTCTGACCTTCTTCTCATGAGTCTTTGGCCATCCTATGCAGACAATGTCACATAATGTGACTACCACTGCTGTAGGTCACAAACAAGAAACAACGTGATCCAGTGCTCATTTTTAGGGAATTGTTCCATGTTGAATGAATGAATCAACCTGAGAAGTGTGTCTGCTCACAGTCCTGAGAGACTTAATGGGCAGACTTGACATTTTAACAAACTGCTTACCAATACATATTGAAGGACACAGCCACCATCCACAATCCCCCTTTAAGGATTTCCCATACTCATGTCCACCTCTGTTCTTCAGCTTCTTGGTCTTTCTGTTGTAGAACCAGAGTAGCTCCAGAATTTCTATTAGATACATTTCTGACTCTCTTTGAGGAAGTGTTGGAGTTTGTGATTTCCTAAGCAGAGTGTGAGTGCTTGTACAGATATTCCCAGCAGTAGAGATTCTTTGCTTTGAACAGGATTTAATCTGGAATTTGAAAAAGCCTGATCAGCACAGTGGATATATCAAGGTGCATCTAGCCAATAAGTTTCAGTAGTAAATGAAGCATTTCATCATTCTGTTCTAATATACTGGAGCAGAAATTTTGAGTGATATATTTCGTTTTCTGCTCATCAAAACTTAATTTTGTTCTTAAATGTTTGATGAGCCATGCCAGTGAGTCATCTGTTCATTTTCCACATCCACATCATTTCATCCACTGGAAGATACCCTTTCTGGTGGCAGCTGCTTTAATTAGGTCCAAATCAGGAGCTTAATTTTTTTGGCTTTTCTTTTAAGGCTGGGTACTTCCACTATTGAATCCTACCCAAGGAGATGTGGGGCTTGCCATCTCTTGTCTCACCCAGCCCTTCAGAAAGACTTTATTCTCTGTTTGTGGTAGCAGGGGGAGGTGCACAGGGCTGGTCAGTCTGTCAGACACTTCCCTGCAGAAGCTGGATAAATGGGCCCAGTTCCAGTTCCACCCAAGAAGCACCAGTAGGTTGTGCATGGAAGAGGATCCATCTCTGAGATGCTGGAGCATATTCCAACATCACTCATAGGCAAAGGCCTGTTGGTCTGCTGCTGCCTTGAGAAGCAGAGTTGTACAACCTGTATTTAGCTATTTTTTTCATTTTTCCAGGTAAACAGAGCCATGTAGAGTTTGCTGTTTGAAAGAAAAGTTGTGAAAAGTTGGCACTCTTTCTCTCTCTGTGAACATGTGTGTATGATTTCCATTTCATTAAATATTAATGTTCATAATATGCAAGAGAGGCAGAAATCAAGTTGTGATTAATATATTTAACAATGATGTATCTTGTGTTTTCCCCACAGTTAATCAACATAAATGTCATATTCTCTCATTTAATAAAATGTTATTAAATTTTGTAAGTGTTAATAAATTTTGTAACTTAAAATAACAATCAAATGAAGAAAATGTGCAGACACAAGTAGCAAGTTTATGTGAGAGGAAACTTTTACTTTTTGCTTTTAATGAGAAGTATTTCTCTATATCTGTTGTAGATTGATGGTACATTTAAGGTCAATATTCCTCCAGTCCTCCTTGGCTACAGCAAAGAGAAGAGCATGGGCATGGAGAGAGGTTATGATTCTGTGCGCAATCTGAGTGAGGGCTCCTATATAACCCTGTTCATTACCATTGAACCACAGCTCATCCCTGGAGAGTCTGTCAGAGAGAAGGTAACTCAACACTCATTTATCAGGCTCTTGCTTTGTCTCCAGTGGTGCAGTTGGTGAGATGCATATTAATGGGTCTCCTTAGTGTACCAAAGGACGTGAATGCAAGTGCAGAAGGACATGCATACAAATTTGGAGTACTTTACTTCAAATTTTTTATCTCAGTTCAGTTTAATTGGATGTACCATTAAGCGAGATGTGCAATTACATGAGAAATAACTTCTCCCAGGTATCTAATTTTAGGAGAAAGCAAATTGGCATTCCTCTCTGTGAGCATGTAGTTTTTCCATGTACTTGTATAAACAATTAAGCATTCCTGTGAGTATTTTTTAACAGTGGACAAAAAGGAGGTTGCAGGTGCAGACAGTGTTTTCTTACTTCTGTGTTTATACTGTTCAAATGAGCATTTATTATTTGTGGCTTCATGCATGCCTCAAAATCTCAAAGATAATAATTCCCGAACAGCAGCTGCTATTTTTTTCAGTTTCAGTAGTAAACCAGAAGGGCCTTAAACTAAAAACAATAGTTGTTACAATTCTTTGCTGCAAGAATTCATCTGCATCTCCAGATGAAACACATACACTTATTATAGAAAGAGTATGGTATATTTTGGAAAAAAATAACTAAATAATTTGCCATACTTTCTTCCTATTCCTGACCTGCAGCTAATTTGAAATGCCTTTATAGTGTTTTAGGGTGCTAAGCATAATTTTAGTTTAATTTTATGTTACCTTTCTTGTTTCTTTACTTATTTTTCCTCTCTCTCCTGCTGTCATTCCTGAACCTCTATTAGATGAATGAAATGCTTAAGAAGGTACAATATTAATAAATCAGTTGAGATACTCCTGTTGCTCCCAGTTCAAGATTTAGCTTGGGTTTGTGCCATTCAGCAGCCTTTTGTGCTGTTTGTGTTACTTGACTGTGACATAGTAATTGTTTATTTGCCAGTAATATTTGCAGTAAATTGCTACATTTAAATTTACAGCGTGCCACAGGCTCAACTTTCCTGCTGTTAATTCTGGTTGAGGAGAATCACCTCTGTGTGCCTTCTCTTCTAACCTGGAGGTCTGGCTGCAGGGCAGTGCCCAGCTGTTCCACCTCAGGCTGGTTTGAGAAGAAGAGTAACAAATGACAAAAGTGGCTTATTTGCAACAAAAATATTATGAAGGATGAACTTTAATTCTCATCACCACTAGAAGTATACAAGGAATTCTAAATAGAATATTTTGACTAATCTTAATACCTTTAAAAGATGACATCTCAGATAACATCATAAAATAATTGTCATTGTTGTATAATTAATATGTGCTTTTGAGTCCTACATTTGCTTCTGAAAAATTTCATTTAAAAATGTGCAAATTTTAGAGACATCCGAATTATAAGGATTCATCTAAAAATCCCTTGAACTTCTCTGCAAATATTTTGGCATTGAGCAGTGTTGTTGCAGTATTAGTTACATAAAATTCACTGGGATTTTATGCATAATGTCAATTGTGGTTTTAATGGAGTGCTGAGGGAATAGCACCTAAAATTAGTACCTAACCATAATTGTTTACTTTTGACTTAATATGTGATGTTACATCCTCAAGCCCTCATTGTTACTTGGCTGTAACTTTCACTACATTTTTCAGTGCTTTAATAAAGCCAGCTTATACATATAGATTATTATGGGCATTCATAAGTAAGTGCAAATTACCTGATTTCCCATTGCCTTGACCTTCCTTTTATTTCTGTAAGCAAAACTTTATTCTACAAGGCAAGTTCAAAGTGCTATTAGAAAAGAATTTAACACTCCTTTTATTGTCCTCTAAATGGTGAAATATAGCCAAATATACTAAAGATTTAACTCCAAACTATAAATAAAACTGGTTTTGTATAAATTCTACTATCTTTTGAAGTTTGATACCCAGGAAGATGAGAAACTGCTCCAGGCAGCAGAAAAATATGAAGCTGAATGTACATCAAAGTTTCCAAGCCGCCAGTGCCTAACAACTGTAATTGACCTTGATGGAAAAACAGTTTTTATTACCAGATACATCAAACCTCTGAATCCACCACAGGAGCTTCTTGATGCTGTCCCAAATAGATCTCAAACAGCAGCAGTAAGTACTTAGAAAAGATAATGAAGTCTCTGGGATAGAGATTTCAAGATGTTTGTTTGTTTCCCTGTGCACATGCACATAAGCAAATCCCAGCTTTGTGTCTCTGCTGTACAGCTACAACTTTTGCAAAGAAAAAGGTACAGATGCAAAGTAAAAGCAGTAATGACTATGAATGACTATGTGTAATACACAGTAAGATCCAACTATAATGATACTGTAAAATAATATTTGTCTTCTCAGGGAAACAAAGTGTATTAGTGAGTATTGTCCTTTAAAAGACAAAGAATTATGCCAAACCTCAATGGCAGTAAATCATATCAGTCTTTGATACAAATTCTAGAATGAGCTAGCTGTTACTGTATTAGGTTACTCAGTGTTTTGTCATTGAGTAGAAACAGCAATGTTCTTCACATCTGGTATAATAACACTAGAGCATTTTGAATTAAAGGAGTGACCTGCTCTGTTTTGTTTTCTTGCAGGAACTAGTGGCTCGATATGTTGCCTTGATTCCCTTTTTGCCAGATAGTGTGTCATTTGCTGGAATTTGTGATTTGTGGAGTACATCAGATGTAAGCAATGCATTAATAAGAAGTTCTTTATCCTCTCAAATGTGATGAAACATCCTAGTGGCCACTGTTCTTGGAGGGAGGTTGTACTAGATTAGCTCTTGAGGGCCCTTCAGACCTAAATTATTCTGTGATCCTGTTACTGTGAGGAATATTTTTGAGTCATTTATTTCAAAGAATAAGGACCAAAGCTAGAAAGAAGTTGCTTATTCTGATCTGAGCAAAGAATTTTTCCTTTGATAGGCTGCAATAAGCTAAGAATACATTAGAGCTTCAAAGCATCTCCCATTTTTTCTCAGTCATAAACCAGTCCATAATGTCATAGTCATGCACAAGTGAAGGGGTGCTGACTGATGGAGACTTCACAACTAGACTTAAAATGGATCATTGTCATTTCAAGGAACTATAGAAAAGACATTGCATGTAGTGTAAACAATAATGGGATAGTTAGCCTTCCCTGTCATACAAATCCTGTCATTTAGAGAATAACAGCAGACATTGCTTATCATAGTTGAAGTGTTATCATCTCAGAACTTTTCTGAAAAATGGTCTTTCTAAGAAAGACAAAGACCCTGGTTCTTGTGATAAGATCTCAGATCTTGTGAATTCTCACACCATTCACTCTTCATCTTGTGTGTTGAAGCAGTGACCAATAAACAGTAAAGATCAGTTGCAAAGATCTGAGAGGACTCCTTGCTTCAGATGTGTTAAGAAACATTATCAAATACTCTAAGTTGATAACTGCCTAGAAAAACTTTTTTTTTTATACCTCAATTAGCAATTTCTTTATCTTCTGGCGGGAGATGAGGAAGAACATGCTGTGCTCTTGTGTAATTATTTTCTTGGTATGGGGAAGAAAGCCTGGCTTATCATTGGAAATGCCATTCCTGAGGTAAGAGGGTTCTTTCATTTGGCCTAAGTATTGACTTGTACTTTGTGAAGTCTTTGGCCCCCAGCAATGGATAGTTGTTTCTTGCCAAGATGTTTTTCCAGGATATTATCTAAACACTGGTGCTGGGAACTGATTCTTTTCAGAGAAGCAAATAAAAGATTGAAAGTACATCTTAGTGCATGTCTGGGTTTTTTTCCTGGACCTCTGTTCCCATGCTTAAACTGGTAGTAGTTGTCATCAGAATACAGTACCAAGCATCTGTAACCCTTGATTTGACTTCAGCTTGTACAAATGGGGAATCCAGGACAAATTGATGGAGACAGTCACTGCACAGCATCACAGTCACGGATACACAGACTCTGGCAGAGTTTTTGTGGGATTTGTGTGGGATGACCAGTTCAGAGGTGATAGGAGAGGACTAGGGGCATGCCAGGGCTTCTTAGTGGTCACACAATCTGCTGATTCTCTCTCTGGCTGATGGCAGAGGTGCAGCAGTAGTAAAGATAGATCGATTCAGGCTGGACAAATCCCTCTCCCTCTGCCCAGTGTAATGCAGGCAGGTGAGGTGTCTGCTCTGCCTTGGGCTGCTGGGAGCCACTGTGGCAGCAGCTGGGCTCAGACTGGCCCAGAACTGAAACACTGAGGTTGTTTTGCTGTTTGGGAGATGCCCTTGTTCTCAGGGAAGCACTCAGCTAATACTATTGCTCATTTCAAAAGGGTGGAAACTGTTTATAATGCAAATTTCTACATATATATGAAAGGGTTTTTTGGTAAAAATTTCTGTCTAAGCTAGTTTCTTAAGCACGTTCTGAGATACTTCAGTGACAGGAACAGGTACTCAGATACATTCTTTGCCCTCAAAATCTGATGGAGATGCTAGTCATTGATAAAACATTTTTTGTAGGGAGGGGATTTATTCCAGGTATTTCAAGATACCTGGAAAATATAAGGGATGATAAGAACATAGAAAAGCAGTTTAGGGATTCCTGATGGAATATAAAGAATATAAAGAGAGCTGGGAAATTCCTTCTGAGCCTGAGAGGGAGGCTGATGGCTGAGACAGTGTGCTGCCCAGATGGAAGTCCTTCAGCTCAGAGATTGCCCATGGTTGAGAGCTGTGGCAGTAGCCAAGCAGGCCATGTAGATACTGAAGTAGCATCTGGTAAACATTCCTGTATAAGGAATTTCACATCTGTTTGTAGCTGACACAAGACAGCTTTCAGAATCTATATGTTAAGAATGGCTCAGAGCTCTGCATGTCTGACATTTCTCTGCTACATTATTATATGTTGAACTGTAATGAACCTGTAAATTCTTCCAAGCAGTTTGCCCTAAAAAGCACTATCAGCCTCAATAGCAAAAATTTAGTATTCCAGAGAATACAGAGTATACTGTCCTTGTAGTCAGTTTTCAAACATCTTTCTCATACTTTTTTCCCTTCCTAGGGACCAACTGCATATGTATTGACTTTGGAACAAAGTCAGTATGTAATTTGGAATCCCAGTACTGGATGTTTTTATGGGCAGTATGATACTTTCTGTCCCTTACAAAATGTGTACTGTCTGATCAGCTGTGATAATGTAAGTGTGCCCAGTCTTGTCACATGTCTATACATGGGTTAATAACTTGACTATTTTTTTAACGTTTGGCATCATTTGTTCATGACTGTAAACATATTTAGGCTATCATTTATTAGAAATATTAATAAATCTTAAGTAGGTTTTTCAGCTACTGTAAGTACTTTAAATAAGAAATATTTTTAATCAGTGTTCGGGTGGATTAAGGGATCTGTTAAGGTAATTTTTGTTACTGAGTTTTACTTTCAAGTTTCCCAAGTGAATGGCCAAAGATTACAACTTAGCTTAGGTGAGGAGTAGTCATTCCTCAAATATAATAATTTTCAGGTGAAATGTGACTGAAAAATGAGAAAAAAAGTATAAAGCAGTCACTTGAGTTGCCCATGTGACACTAGGCACAGCCTGAATGAATGTGCCACTGGGCACAACACAGAGCTGGCACCTCAGGGCACGAAAACAATACTGATTTTCTGCCTGGCATCAAGTCCTCCCCTTTTTTTGAAAATACATAAGTAATACTAGTGCATGTTCATAATATATTATTCATTGTGTGGCTGTAAGCTCCCCAAGATAGTGGGGCGAGAGAGAAGGGATTGTGAGAACTGTGCAGTTCTGGGCAGGTGAAGGAACAGCCGCAGACTGGGAGCTGAGCCTGTGCTGGGAGGCTCAGAAACCCTGGGAACTGTTCTGCCAGCAGCTTTCCCTGACTTTGCTGTCCCCAGACCTCCCAGGTAATGAGGTAGAAAGATGTGTGAAAGCCTGAAAATGAGAAAGTAGAAAGCAAACTTAAAAAAAGAACCCCAGAGTTTATTTGAATGAAAACTGGAAGTTGAGTTTATAGAAGTGTGCTCCTCAGTTTTTCAGAATGCCATGCATTATGAGTTTTGTTTTGTTATTTAATCTCCTGTGTTCTATTCTAAACACAGATCTTTACTTTAGATGAGAATTTAATATTCTAAAGCACATTTATTTTAAAAGCATTTTGAGGAGTGGTAGAGTTGTTTGGTTTGGTGTTCTTTAAGCCATACTAAACCTACAGTTAAGAAAAATGAAACTCAGTTGGTGAAAGAAGCAACTAAGACTGACTTGAACTGCAGAACACAACATCATCTTTCAAGGCACCTAATTCCAGCCTCAGTGAGAGTGAGCAGGTTGCTGCCAGGAGAGCCACCCCATCTCACATCCATGTGGGGCAGAACCAGCTGGCCTAGAAAGCTCTCCACAGAACCTCAGTTACAAAGGGTCCCACACATTCACATAGTAAGTGCTGGTACATTTTGCAGCCTTAGAAACAGTTATTTAAAGGTTGTTTAAACTAGAATCCTACAGTGCCTGCGTGCTCCAGACTAGGCACAGAGGCCAAAATGAATGTCTGTAAGGAAGGTCAGTGCAAGACATGAGTTCCACGTGTTGACAAAATGTGCACAGAGCTGTGTCTTGTGTGTCTGCAGTCTCTGCCTGTATTCTGCAAGGTTTACTTAAAAGAGCAGTGCTGGGGTGCAGCTACCAGGCATCACAGCCACAGCAGCTCTGGCTGGGCTCTTGGAGGAATTTAATCAGAATTCAGAAAGAATTGTGGAGGAGTCCTGAGGGGCGGAAATGCAGCTCAGAACAGCAGAAAAAAATTGCTACAGGAGGGTAACATTATATAGTATTTTATTGTTATATAAGTGGAATGGAATATATAATGGAATGTGTTCCATTGGTCTGATTATGTGCTGAAAGCTACTAAACCAAATTTGCTTTCCTCTAGATTTGGTTTAATATGCAAGAATATGATTCCCCTGGAAGGATAAGTTTTGATATCAGCAAACCAAAACATTGGAAGCCTTTCTTTTCAAGAAGTTTGCCATTCCCTGGTCTCCGCAGCATCCAGGTATTGATGGATCTATTGCCAACTCAGAAAGAGGGATTGAGACATCACAGACTTGGTATAAAGAAGCACATACTAAGTTGGTTGGACTTCTTCAGTTAAGTGTATTTATGGAATGGCATTGGTTTTTAAAATGATTTCCCAGTTTCTCCTTTAAAAAAATGAAAGCAGGAATACTGCAAGAAGTTGATTTTATACAGAATTAATGCTTTTGCCCTCTAATTGTCCATGTAAGATCTCAGGGCAACAGTGAAGTAAATGGGATAAATCTTGAACACAAACATATCTAAAATAGTAGCTCAGTATTACAAAAAACAAATCAACTTTTGTCTCATGGCTTAGAACACATTTTTTCAAGCCATATGAACATCCTTAAAGCCAGAAATTCTTGTAGTTATGAAAGATGTAAGCAGTTGAAATTTACCTGTGGGAAAAAACCCCACAATTACACACAAATACCTAGTTAATTTTTTATCATGTTTGTGTTACAGAATAGATTATTTTAGCACAGTTGTAAACTCCTGTGAGCATCATCAAGGCAGAAACTCCTGAAGTTACATTGTTATATGTTTAGAAGAGATTGCATGTTTTAATATTTATTTTATTCATTGCTAGCCCGAAGAACTAACTTACGAGCATTCGGATAAGGCTGCTGCACTGGAACTACAGAGCAGGTAATGCTACCTTCAGAAAAAGTGCATCAGTGCTGATACCAGAGCACTCCTTGGTAGTCATGCCTACGTCCTAAAAATCTGCTTTCAATGCCAGGAGAATGGCCTAAAAAATCAGAAGCTGTTGTTTCAGGGTTTTTTTAAGTTCTCTCTCTTCAATAGAGATTGCCAGGTAGCAAGAACTAATCAATCATTGCTTCACCATTTCACCAAGAACAAAATGCTGTGGGGGATGAGAGGAGAGGGTGTAAACTACAAAGATGTTGTAAGCCCATGGCCTTCCCTGCAGACACTGACAGTGCAGACATTACTACACAGCTGTGCTGGCTTTTCTGCACTTTTGGTGAGCAGTAAGTTTAACTGAGGTCATGTGTGGTTCTCAGAATCTGTACTGTCTGCCAGGGGAGATCAGTTCAGATGTCCAGTACTAGAATTGTAGTAATCAGGCTATCTTATTGCAGGATTGAAAAAATATTAAAAGATAAGATTATGGAATGGAGACCAACACGCCCAACACGCTGGAACAGATACTGCACCTCCACCCTCCGTAACTTTTTGCCACTGCTGGAACAAAATCAAGGCAAAGATGTAGAAGATGACCATCAGGCAGAGCTGCAAAAACAGCTGGGATCTTACAGGGTACACTTGTGAACGTAAATGACTTGTGCATAGATGCAAGTTAAATCCCTAAGGTTTAGTGTTGCCACTCCATGGTATGCATGAGTGTCCTAGGCTAGTTATTTCTCCCTCTACTGTGCTGGTTTTGCACTACAACTACCAAAATCCAGAGAGTTTACACCAAAGATAAACCATTATAATACTTATAGAGTGAAGGAGTCATGGTCTGGTTTATTTCATTTGTAATGCTGAAGACAAAAAGTTCCTGCTGAACATAAGAAAATAAGAATATAATTAATTGGGTGCATTGTTTTATTGCTGTAGAACAGCCACTACTGCCAGTACACAAACACTAGTGCAGTCTCCCAGCACCAGCTCTCAGGGTCAGTAGGAGCCTCTGCTGGTGCTGAGTAGGCTACACAGGCTCCTTACAGGTGTAGGAGCCCACACAATATGCTTTTCTTCAGTTTCTGGTCTTTCCTTCAGTCTCTAAAGACACAAGAAAATTGACTGATGTGTTCACTGTAGGCACTGTAGGCACAAGTGTCCACATGAACACTTGTGACAGTACTGGCAGCTCTGGCCAGCTCCAAAGTGAGTTGAGCTTTCAGTTCTTGTTGAGCAGGAGACATTTGCTCTAATCCCAAGCCAGGAGAACAGTGTGAATTAAAATCACCAAGGCAAAAAAGGAATAAAGCTCTGCTGTATGATTCATTAATATAACTTTATTCTAGTGGATTCTCAAGAACTTCACTTTGAACTTACACCAAATTAAAGAGGAAAAATATCAGAAGCTTGCCTGGAATATGGGAGAAAAAGGGAGATGTTATCAAAATATAAACATAGGTTCTTCTACTGTATTGCCTCAGGCTGGCAAGAGAGAAGATTATTTTACTCAGCATGTAATTTTTTTAAACTATGTATTTATTCAGGTGCCTTCATCTTTTCTTCTTACATGTTTTCTTCTCTTTCTCTCTTCCAGGTCTCTGGATTTCCTATTCATATGCCATATTCTGAAGTGAGACCTTTAATAGAAGCTGTACACAGCACGGGAGTTCACACCATTGATGTTTCCAATGTTGAATTTGCTCTGGCTGTGTATATTCATGCTTATCCTCAAAATGTTCTCTCCATATGGATTTATGTTGCTTCACTTGTGCGAAATAGGTAGTATAGAATACTGCAAGACCCAGTCAGAATACTGCAAGAAATTTGATTATATAGGTGTAAATATATGATTTCTCTCACTGCTGAACTATTCCAAGTATTTTTACAAATGAGAACATGATTTTTAGTAGCTTTATTTGCCCTAAAACCACTAATTCCTGCTAAGGAAGAGACTGACAGTATAAATTTCCAGTACTAATAGGTGATCTTCATAGGCTTTTATAGCTCCCTGTGGGACCTCACACTCTTTAAGGCATTACACATGCCCACATGTAAGTGACAGTGCAGAGTAAAATGTTTCCTTAGTATCCCTGTAGCTAGTCAGTTTATCTACAGAGGTTCTTCCTCTTCAAAAGACACTTGTAAATTCCTATTCAAAAGACACTTGTAAATAAAGAAATTTCCTGTACCTCGGTTGCTGAATTTTTAGCTATGAATAAATTTCATATACCTAAGAGCCATCAGTGAAGACCGTACTTTTAATTTTTAAGAGGCTGCTTCATCTCTGTATTCACCTCTGTATTTTATGTCTGTATAATGCCAACACCATTTAAAGTTGTAAGACATTTTCTAAAGAAGATAAAGGATTTTGTATTTATATCAAATGCAGTAGCTCATTCCTTTTATACAAGAATTTGATTAAATGACTTAGGAGTATGAAATCCTTGTATGCCAGTAAAAGACAATCAGAAGAATAGTTCAATAAAACCAAATTCAATTACTAGTGTGTAAGTAGTTGTGCTATTGTACTGGTATAAATACATACCTTTTTCATGCTGTTATCTTGCTAATCAAACTCTCCAAGTAAAAACAACAGTGCGTGGAGCTTAGGAAGAGCATTCATCAGGTCCCTGAACTTACCTTTGTTGAATTTCAGATGGTTCCTTGGATGTCTCCAACCTGCCCAGGTCCTTCTGAAGGGCTGCACAGCACTCAGGGGGATCAGCCCAAAGCTCCTCCCAGCTTTGTGCTGTCAGTGAACTTGCAAGCAGCAATCTGGACCTTCGTCCCAGTCACTGATGAAGTTGAATCATAGTGAGCCCAGTATTGAACCTTGGGGGACACCACCAGTGGCAGGCCTCTAAATTGATCCTGTGCCCCTGACTGCAGCCCTCAGGGATCTGCTGGTCAGCCAGGTCCCAAATCACCTCACTGTCCATTCATGCAACCCACCTGCTGTGTTTGGCTGTGAGGATGTTGTGGGAGACAGTGTTGAAAGCCTTGCTGAAGTCAGGGTTGACAGTCCACTGCTCTCCCCTCATCTGGCCAGGGAGTTGTTTCATCATGGTCAAACAGTAAAGCCATGCTGACTATTCCTGATTATTGGGATTAAGGGAGCAAGAGGACCACTGACAGATGTTTTAAAGCATGATTTATTGCTCCTATCTTAATCAGTCTCATGAAGGGTGAGAATGTCTTCACACCATTCATGAGAAGTCATTAGTCACAAGATCTCTACTTACAATGCCTTTTAAAGATTTACTGGCCAATGAACTACTGCCACGAAGTTTGTTAGTGTCTTTACACCAACTGCTAATTATTTTGTTTTACACATTTTGCTGCAGTGTGGATCTTAACCCATCATACCACACACAAACCTACACTGCTACACCTTAAAACTATTGCTACTATTGTACTTAAAACTATTGTAACTATTGCTATATCTAAACTTTAAAACTTTTCACTACCTAGCTTAACATGTTTCTGCTTAAACTACAAATCCACATTCTTGGTTCTGGTCTCTAAATCTGGAAGCTTTTTCCAAGGTCTTAGATCAAACCCTGTACTCATTTCTATGTCTGGGCCTGCGGCATAAGGCCTGCAAATGTTGAGGATTTTCTGTGCCTTGGTTTCCCCCACACCTTATCACCTTCCTGTCATCCATATGAATAGAGATGGCCTCCAGAGGAAGATACTCCATTACCTTTCCAGGGATAGAGGTGATGCTGACTGCCCAGTAGTTCTTGGGTCCTCCTTTGAAGACCAGGGTGACATTTGCTTTTCTGCAGTCCTCAGCCACCTCTCCAGATCTCCATGACCTTTCGGAGTTGATGGTGAGTGGCCGTGCTGTAGTGTCTGCCAGCTCCCAGTACTCATGGACCAGCTGAGGGTCAGGGCTTGCTGCCACAGGTTCCTCCCTTCTACAGACCCCACTCCAACGTGCACTTTCACCACACGATGCTTTGCTGAACATTGATGACATCTCCCAGGTTTATTCTACACTGTATCTGCAGCTCATTCCGTCCTCAGCTGTGTTACACTCACTAGTGTTTTTCTTACTTTGTTCTTCACTTCAGCATGACCAAGATGGTGGCAAAACTTGCAGTTTATTTGTCACCTCCAGCTCTGCCTGCACACCAACTTCCAGTCACCAAGAATCTTGAAAGCTACTATGTCACCCCGTCTGCTGTTCTAAATAAATACTACTCAAAAGAATTTATCAAATTAGGAAAACAGGTAAAAATTACTAGCTTGTATTGTCAGTCCTAAAAATTAGGCAGGATAGGAGAAAAAAAAAACTACCTGTCTGCCTTCTACCTGCCCCTCCTCTGCTGTAGAAAAAGGCAGCCTGCAGCTGTGCCAGCCATGAGCAGGTGGCCATTGGATTTTACAACCTGCCATGGGCTACTCATCCCTCACATAGTGAGCTCTCCCCCATACCACTACACACATGCTCATGCACTGCCCATCTCTTCATAGCACAAGTTTCACTCATCACAACAATTTTCTGCTCCCTGCCAGTCTCTACTGTCCAGAGAGGAATCTTTTTAACTATCAAAGCAAGGGGGAAAATATATTGCTGTCTTTCACAGAGTTCAGATTAATGAAAACCGACTTCCTTGGAATCTGTTTCAAAAATGCAACTTAGCACAGTCATGGGAATCACAAAACCAAACCAAAAGCCCCCATACCTACTGCACAGTTCACAGCTCTGCAACCGTGACGACACCCACCCACCTGCCCAACCTCTGCAGCCTTCTGGCATGGCACTTTATACTTTAAAAGCATAGATATTTAACTGCTGCACACATTTTTTATTGGTGGGAATGTTTTATTTGAGTATGTCTTTCAAGCCCAAATACAAAACCAAATGCAAAAGGAAGGTGGCAATTTCCCTAATTTTGCAATATAAAGAACAACTTTAGGATGAGAGGAAAGGGGAAGAAACCAGGCTCCTAAAGATGTATAATTGTTACCCAAATGCAAACAATAAAATTCAAATCCTCCGTGGAGGTTTATATTGTACTTATGGATTCAAAATTATAAAAAGAAAGTCACCTAACACAAAATAATCCGGTAAAGTATACTTAAGTGCCAAAACTGGAATAAAGTGGCATTTTAAAAAAAATCTGAAGATTTTCCCATTTTCCCCAAATTACGTAAGGTAAAACCCAACACCCTTCAAGCCAAATGAGGTTGTGAGATTGTTACAACACTGTACAGTACACTCATAATTAAGATTCTGAAGTTGTGGGCAGGGTCAGGCTAGTATAACAAGTCTCACTCCAGGGATTGTTAACACAAGATGCGAACTGTAAGTAAAGTGCATGAGAGGAAGCCTGCTCAGCTAAATGAAGTAGACCGAGAGATCAGAAGTCAGCGGTCACTCGCCAGAGCGGCAGCAGGCCCGAAAACCACACTGCAAATTCTGGCATCCACTGGCGGTTTCAGCATGAGGACCTGCACAAAAACAACAGAAACGTGAAAAGAAGGAAAGGCCGCTTCCTTAGATTCATATTTCTCATAAACTGGTGATTCAGAAAACGTCTCATTTTTCACAATGCACTACACTTCATTCAGCCCCATGAAGTCCGAAATGCTGCCAGTACTGTCACGGTGTAAAAACCTCACTTGGAACAGGTATTTTTCAAGAGATTTTTTCCCATAGCTTAGTCCCATGAGGATAACACACCCAAAATTACAGAGGAGTACCATGAGCAACACTAAATGAGCAACTTCACACAAGCTGCCACAGCTTCAGAACTGAGTGTTTTGGACAATGTATTTTTAATTCCCATTTTTCAAATTCGGATGATGACATCATGGCATTACCAAAGAAACCATAACCTCCAAAACTATGTCTACAGTAATGCAAACAGTATTTTTGCCTGGAAGTGTTTTTTTTTCTCCATGAACATTTCATGGTTGGCCAGACTCTCACATACTCGACTGGAAATTCATAAACTAAAGGATCACCTTTGCATCGCTGCAGTCATCAGAAGCCATAAGGCTAAAAATGAGCCATTCAGAAAGAAAGAACACATTGCAAGCACAGACAGTACAAACCAACACTGTAACTCTACCCACCTCCACTTACCTTCACTTACCCCTTTCATTTAAAACCTTAAAGTGACCATGAGATAAGAAATTATTGCATTTATTCAAACAGGATTTTATTTCCTGCAGCCATATGCCTGCTTTGAGACCCATTTACACTCAGGCTGGCTGAACTCTGGCACCCAACAGAAACTGGAAGTGGGTTGCTGAGCCAACTCAAAAAGCTGGTGAAGACCTCACAAGGACAACACAAATTTTCCCCATTTTTATGAGAAACAAATCAACAGATATTTCAGGGGGTTTTAATGTATTTAGAAATTCTTTTAATGAACCAGGAAATCATGCTATATCTGGCTTTTTTTTAACCTCTTTTAACAGTAAAGTCATGATTCAAATTATTTCCAAGAATCCTGGGTCTTAAAACCAGTTTCCTACTTCATGCCACACACCAATAAACAATACTCTATACTGTAAATAAGTTAAGATACATGAGACTGAATAAAACAAACCTGAAACTACAGTGCAAGAGTACAGTTAAATATAGTGAACTTTTCATTGGTCAATCAACTCGTTTTCCTTTTTCAATCTTTTTATTCACCTGAACTAAGTTTTGATCCTCCACATCACTTACGAGCTAGAGTTTGAACGCTTCTCCGTAAGTTCTTTAGAAAGCAGACCCGGTGCTTCTGAACAGCTGGTTCAGCAGAGCATGTTCTGGGCAGCAGCACTTTCCAAGTCGTAGCTGACCTTCCCAGCATTGCCACAGCTATGCAGCACAGCAGTGAGTCTGAAGCAACTGGCACATTTCTAGCAAAATGCTTGTTGACAAAACGTACAGAACCACAATATCCCAAGGAAGGGAATTCTCAGTATAATTCAATATTGTTTTCCATCATTTTCTTGCTCATTTTGCTATTCCTCATGCTCCCAACTGGAATATACAAACTTCTAAGTCTGACCAATGCTCCATCTAACACCTTCACCACTGGCAACAACAAGTGAAGGGACATGATATAAGCCTATCACGCACACCTTTTGTATTTTTCCAGCAATCCTAACTGTTGCATCAGAGACACTGAAGTCCATTTCCTTCAGTATTTGTTTATGGCTCAGTTGTGCATGCAGGTTTTTAAGCTCTTTTTAAACCTCCTTCCACAGTTCCCCACAGGACCAAGTTTCAGAAGCTCACTACACTGTGCATCTGCTTTAAATTGCCTGCCAGCTTCACCCAGTGCCCCTGAGTTCTATCACTGCAAAAACTGGAGAATTACCACTACACATTCACCTCATCTACTGCTTTCCCACTTCTGTAAACAGTCATGCCCCTTTTTCAGCCATCTCATTCCCAGACTGAAACATCCAGCCTTTTGAGTGTTCAGCTCCCTAACTTTTTAGAAGGCCTCTTCTGTATCTTCTGTAACTCCAGTGTACACTCTCCTCAGGATGGGGAGACCAAACCCGCATGCAGGGCTCCACATGTGAGTGCCCCAAGGCTTCCAGGACCAAGCAGAGCACCCTCTATCTTGTTCTCACCACCCTGACGATGGTAACATTGGTGGCTTTTTTGGCTGCTGCTGCAAACAGGAAAGATCTCAGAATTAGCACCAACAGCTCTCTGAAATCATCATCTCCACACTGCAACTGCCAGCTCTGAATTCAGTTTCATGCAACCACAGATTGATTATTCCCAGCCACCCAGACCTTCAACCATACATACAGCTGTAATGAAGTTTCAAAGACATCCTCTTGGAAATCATCTGCATCAGTATCATTACCACACAGCACCACTCAAAAACGTGGAAATTACTGTGTGCATTTCTTACACTACAACACAAGGGAAATGCTGAGTAACACTGATCTCAACACAGAAGTCTTGGGAGGGGAACAGGGAGAAAGTTGTCACATCCCAGGTTCCTCTCCTGAACAGTGACCATTAAGCCTTTCCCTTTCTTCCTATCCTTTAGTTACCTTTCAGTTTTTAAATTTAATCCACTCTTACAGCAACTTAAGATCTGAAAAACTTGGATACTTCTAACTAAATTGGACCATCTGAAAAGCTTATATGTTAATTTCCCAATTTATAAGGCACTGACTTACAAATTACATTAAGCATATCACAGTAAAATTTCACCCTTCTTCCCACACTGCATTTCTTGCCCCATGTCTAATCCTCATACCATCATTAACTTTCCTTTATAGCCTGTAATAAAGAATTCTGATAAGAGGAAACATTCAGGGTTCAACCAGATCTTCTGAGATCTGCCCTCCCCTTACTCCTTCTTAGCATATACGGGCAATTCCCATAATTTGGAGGGTATTTTATGTTCTTATTATAACAAGGTAGTAAGTATCCTTAATAGTTGTTTCAACAGTAAGGCTATCTGAGTTTGAGTTATTTATGGTTTGACATGTCAGTTATCTCCTCCATCACAAGTCATTTATCTCCTTTATAAAATCTCTAGTGCTCCTCAGTTTGTTCTTTTTTACATTTGATACAGACAGCAAAATTCAAATGCCTTTACTTTTGACAGCCACAAATACTGGGGCTTGTTTCCCTGGCTTTATTTACTACCACTGACCTTTGGCTACATCTCTATGGCTTCATAACCTCTGACTTCCCCAGTCTTTGCTACTGACCTCATTTGGACTAGATTTTGTTTTAGAATTCTCTTTGTTTAAATTCCAATGGCCTCTTTAATCTTGCCAAAAGAACACTGTCTTCTGTTTCCTCTGGACTCTGTATATGAGGTCCCCAATTCCTCTCAGCTCACTGATGCATTAGGTTAAGCAACAGGGTAACTGCAATATTGCCCAGTGTGATGGTCATTTCAACCTAACAGTGGAGATGAATCACTGCCATAGAATCACAGAATAGTTTGGGTTGGAAGGGATCTTTAAAAGTAATCTAGTTCCAGCCTCCTTACAATAATCAGGCACATCTTCAACTAGATAAGGTTGTTCAGAAACCCCTCTCAGCCTGACCCCAAATGTGTCCACGGATGAGTCTTGCACCACCTTTCCAGGCAACCTGTTCCACTATCTTCCATCTTCACCTGCCCAGTACTGCTGTCAGCCCAGCCTGGTTAGCAATGCCCTGTGTATCCAGGAGGACACTGCTGTGTGCAGCAATTTCACACACTGCATGCTCTGAGGACCAGCTGATGATTTTGGATGAACTCTTGACAGTTTTGATGGGCAGGTACAGCAAGCAACCACTGGCTATTGGCAGTGTCTCATGTAATAAAATATCTTGACAGGGATGAGCCAGATACCATCACTGCTGGACTTAACAGGGAGCCCAAAAAGTAGTCTTTTAAAATGTGATGGAAATGTGGGGAAGGGACAGCACATGCAGTGGATCATAAGGAGAAGCCTATTTCACAAGCGTGCCTCTGACTATGAAGACATAGTAAGTGCTAGCAGTGAAGTGCTAAATTAAATGTTTTGGGTTCACCTGGGAAAGCAAAGTTAATCAGATTCTCATCTAACCTGCCACAGTCTACGTTACTGGTTTAGTTACTTCTAAACTGGATTATTGTAATGCTCTTTACATGCACATCTGATTACTCAGATGCTTAGGGGACTCAGAATAGAGGTGAGGTCTGTTTACTTGTGGTGAACATACAAACACGTTTGGTAATGCAGGAGAGGAGCAGAGCTATTTGATTACTTTGTTTTGTTACATGTACTAGTAGAACAAAAATTAGACAGAATTCCCTAGAATGAAGTTTGGCATTCCACCAAGAACACGGACCAAGACCATGGTAAAAGAACCACTCCTGCCAGGGCAACTGGCTGTCACCACCATATAAAATCCTTTCAGAGATTTGTGAGTACATTGGTAATCAGACTGAATTCAGACTGAGATTAACTCTCAGAACACTGAGAGTTCCCACAAAAGTCTGCACACAGTAGTCCATACACCTTAAAAGAACTTGCAAAGTCTTGGCTTGACTGCTGAAAGACAGATCAACTATGGCCAGTGACACTTTAAATACTGGAAGAATGAATCAGAAGAATCAAACTTTATTTCATTAATGCCCTATTTCTTTAATTACAGAACCTGAGGACTACATAATTAAAATGAATTCTAGAAAATGAATCATACTTAAATGCTGCAAAGAGCTACTGGTCCAGAAATTAGGGAGCCCCATTTTTCTAATGCCTAAGCTGAAAGCACTCCAGGCTTTGAAATGGAGAAACAAGTCAGAAGAATGGACACAGCTGGACAAAACAGTCTTAGGAAAGGAAGAACTCAGTGGCAAGATGTAACTCAAACATTAAATTCTTCTTGCTGAACTCGGTGTGATCCACAACAAATTTGTTCTACACAAATGAAATCAGCTATTAGAAGGGACGCACACTGATGTGTGCTCAGCTGAATCTGAGGGTTATTTGACTCTAAGTCTCCAGCACTGTGAAAAGCGTAAGAGATCCTAAACATCAGTATGCAAACTAAAAACTGAAGGGAAACCAACAGTAAAAAAACCCACAAAATATGTCTGGAAGTGAGTGCAAATTCATGGTTTCTGGACATAAAAACTGTACCATGTTACTGGTGTGCAACAGCAGTCAGACTCAAACCCTACTAACCTCACTTATAGCTGCTCTAACTTTCTAATCTTGCTTTACTAGAAAGGTAGAACAGCACCTGCTGCAAATACAGAAGCTGCAACCAATGTGCCTACCAAACATGTGCATTGAGCCCATCACAAAGAAATTCTAATGAAGCTGGCTTGTGTGTAAGGGGTCCCATCAGTCTTAGTGTTTATAGGAAAAATAAAATCTGAAAATAAGCTGCAGGTAAAAGTAAAGCCCTTATTCATCAGCAGATGACAAAATTGTATCTTTATTATTCATAGATGGCTACATTCTATGCCATTGGCTCCATTTTTTTTCTGCAAGACCGACAGGTTTTCCAACCTCTGATCCCAGAATACACTTCCTTCCCCGAAAACAATCACTGATAAGCTGGTGGGCAAAGAAAATTATAAAATTATTTTGTACATGCTTACAGAACAGTGAACTTTGTGCAGCAGTTAGTAATACAATTTGTAAATGTGCAAATAAACAAACAGCTTCAGATATGGATTGATTTAAATGAAACAGCTACTGCTTTCTCTGGTTGCTTTAGAAATGCCAAATGATACAGAAACAGCTATTGTAGGACATCCTGCTGGCCACAGAATGGAATAAGGCATCAGTTTCACACTGAACAGCCCTATCACAATGAAGTTTGATTGAAAATACATAGAACAAAACCCAGACAAAACTGCAGGGGATTCATTTACAAAGGCTATTTTCCAAACAGCCGTCAACTTCTGACATGACATTATTCCTCAATAGATGTAAGAAGTCAGACCATTACAGCCTCACTGTCCTGTGCATTTCTCTCTACAGGAGTAACGTTGATTTAAAAGCATGCAGGATGCTTTAGAGAACCAAGTAGAGTTTACAGGCTCACAGATTCCAGCAGGCAGTAAAAGGAAGGAAATAAACAGGAACAGGATCAGACAACTTTACAGAATAATTCAAAAATATTCTGTTTAAATTTAAATAATTTTTAGAGGATACTATGAAATAGGCAAGCTTTAAAGTAGTGGCCTCACACACAGATTTGGACACTGTAAACTAATATGAAGACGTTATGGTGTATTTTATAGGGACAAGACGAAAACCAGAAATGTCTGAGGACAAATTATCTCTGGTATTACTGACAGAAGTATAAACAGAGGAAAAGCTGCAAGCAATCAGATGTAAAAGCTGAATGCTTCTAACTAGTTTTTGAAGACATCTTTAAACTCAGCACAATGAAGGAAACAGAGTCAGTGAAGGATTTTTAAAAAAGAACCTTAAAATTTTCAGGTGGCAATGAAACACAACAGAAAATAGGTTTTTAAATGTTGTTGCTTAGATGGAATGCAAGGAAGTAACAAAAAGCAAGTGTCTCAAAAGAAAAAAGTGTCAAGAAGTGCATAAGGTGCAAAAATTAGGGAAACAAAGTAAAGATTTAATCTTTCATTTCTAATATTAAGATCCAATCCAAGTGCATCATCTTGTATCAATTTCAATGGCTTGAATACCCAAATAGCAGTACAGATGAACTTGCAGTACCAAAGCTCTGACATCAGGTACACAGGCTGGGACTGCATCTCAATATGGATGCAAATTATTGAGCTGGACACTGTGAACTACCAGGTAAATACAATTTTGGTTTACACACAATTAGTTTGTACAGGCCAGTGAACTTGGTTATCATCTTCTTTTTCCCTTGCCTTCAGTTGCACTTATGTGTTTTAAATTCACACACAGAATACCAGTCACATGATGGTTCCCATCTCCAATGCTAGGAATGCTTACTGGACTTAATAGACTGGATTCCAGTGTAGTAAACACTGGAAAGACTTGCAACATGAACAGATTCTATGCAATTATACAGATCCTTCTCCAGATTAGATCCATCCCTAAGTTACTGACTCAAGCAAAACCAGAAAAAAAAATTATCTATAAGGACATGTGATGGTAGAATCAAAAATATGCTATACCAAAACTAGTGCGATATGGGAGGTTTGCATGGTAAAACACAGGTCACTGGTTTCCTAAAAATCCCTGCTTTGGTACCAACCTAATGAAGCCTCTGTCTGAGGTTATGACCCCACAGAAAACATACAACTGCATGGTTTAGAGTGAAGATATGGTCAGGGGAAGTGTGTAATAGCAGCTATATGGAAACTTACTTTCTACCCCAATCAATTATGTTAAACCAAGTTAAGAGATACAGGCAGTAAAAATGCTTTCCTAAGTACAGAACTGTACCAGTGTCACAAAAAAAAAAAAAAAAAAAAAAAAAAAAAAAAATAA
>VXBR01002740.1:2553951-2579609 GCA_013400215.1 Cisticola juncidis
AAAAAAAAAAGATATTAAACCGATTTAACAGTCATAATTTTGTAATTAATCTGTGCTACATGGACATTAAAAAAAGGTGAGGTATTGGTGGTTCTTTTTCTTTTAAAAAGTCCCTACACCGAGCATCACTTCCCAGAAAAGTATCACATCTTCATAGAAAGACATTACCGTTAATGTTGTCACAGTAGTAAAAGTGTTCATCTTTTAGAGAGGGGCATGCAGAAACCAACTCCTGCAGGCCTGCACCAGTTACAGTGAGACAGCCCGAGAGGTTCAGGTGCTCCAGCTGTGGCAGTCCTCCTCCCAGAGTCAACGCCCTGTGGACACACACAACAGACAAGTTAGGAGCCTGCACGGCGTGGCACTGACGAGTCCCCACTACATCAGCACAGACCTACGGCACCTCTGACACCTCTAATGAACCATGGAGTTATAAACCTGGCACTCCTGTACTCTTTTAAAGGGGATTATCCCCAAAGCCACTCAACAGACCTGAAAAATGAACAGATTTCTACATGAGGTAACAATTACTGTAGACAGACTTTAGTGGGAAATCATTTTTTATATGGATGACACCAGAGATGACCAACTATTTCAAAGAACTACAAAGGCATTCTTCTTAAAAATCCCAATGCTTTTGTCAGCTCTTCCCAGGTGCAGCATATTAATCATCTCATGCTAAAACATGACACTCCCAAGTTTGGTGCATTATGCTTCCCAAAGTTTGACCCTTCTTTTTGTTAAACTTATTACGGAATCCAAATTTGTGTTTTCCTAGGGCTGACAGCAGAGCTTCTCTCTGCCAACACACCATCTTATTGCTCAAATGTAACTCTCTACCCTTCCTCTGAGTGCAAGAGAATTTGGCTGCTGATGCAATAGGCACATGGATGTACCACACCCCAGCAATTACTCCAGGTGACCCTGCCCTCTTCTCTGCAAGCTCACAGAGCAGCCAGCCCAAGATCAAGCAGAAACAAGCTCACTCACCTGAAAAAAACCCATCAGGCTTGAATTACCAAACTGCAGATTCAAGCCAGGACATAAAACTGAAGATGCCTTCAGAGCATCACTGTACAAGCTTCTCCTGTCAGCAGGCAATAGTAGAACTGCTGGCCACAAAACCAGCCATCAGGTAACAACTTATAGGCAATAAATGTACTGGGACATCTTTGTATTAGGGGGTTCCATTCCTTCCCCAGAGACTCCAAGTATTCTTGGGACTACAAGAAGCACTTGTTGCAACACTCTCAGCTCCTAAACATTCCTGCCCAAAAAGCAGCAATGGGAAACCAGCAATGCAATTAAACCCTCGCTGTGACTCAATGACCAAATTTCCCTTTGCTCCCACATTACTGAGTCATGAAACAGCAGACCAGTAATATGCAAAATACAGCACAACCTAATCAGCATGTAACAAAATTTGTCAGGACAAGTCCACTGCAACACTGGAACAGAAACAAGCTGTAACACAAAGCCCAGATATCTGAAGCATACCCTGAGGAAGGGTAACACTGGTGAGTGAAAGTGTCAGAGGAACCACAGGAGACTCTGAATAGCTGGTACTCTAGAACATCAAATGGGGACCAAATCTCAGGAGAGACAAATCCATGTGAGCAGTACCTCACACTATTCCTCTGTTTACTACAGCAAACCACACAGGTATGCTTGAAGTCTTGCCACTCCAAAAACATTTAATTAACTCTAAGTGTTGCAGCACATCTGAGCAGGAAGCTGCAAGTACCTCAGCCTCATCTCATTTTCAGTATGAAGCAGTAACTACATTTTTCTGACAGTACAAAGTATCAGAGGCAAACAGCAAACAGAAAATTCTGCAACTCATGAAACCATCTCAATGTTCAAGTCATTTTTTTCTCCTCCTTTAATTGTTACATGAGGCCATATTGAACATGTTGAATACAGATTTATAACAGAATCATTTGGGTTAGAAAGGACACTTGAGATAATCACATCCAACTGTTAACCCAGCACAGCCAAACCTACCACTAACATCAACAAGTGTCACATACTTTGAATACCTCCAGGTATGCCACTTCCCATGGTAGGCTCTTCCAATGCTCAAAAACCCTTTCAATGAAGATCTTTTTCCCAATGGCCAATCTAAACATCCCCTGGTGCAACTTGAGGCCATTTTCTCTTGTTACTTCAGAAAAGAGACTGATCCCACGTGGCTACAGCTTCCTTTCAGGTGGTTGTGAAGAGTGGGTAGACTGCCCCTGAGATTCCTTTCCTCCAGGCAGAGACACCCCACTCCTAACCAGATCTGTTCCAGACCCTTCCCCAGCTCCACTGCCCTTGTCTGGGTATAGTCTAGCCCCTCAACACCTTTCTTACAGTGAGGGGCCCAGAAGTGAGCACAGGACTTGAGGTGTGGCCTTATCAGTTCCAAGAACAAAGGGACAGTCACTGCCCTGGTCTTGTCACACTACTGCTGATACAGACCAGGTGCCACCTGGGCACACCCTGGCTCACGTTCAGTCACTGTCAAACAGCATCCTCAGGTCCTTTTCCACCAGGCTGCTTTCCAGCCTCTCTGTCCCCAGCCTGTAGCACAGCCTGGGGTTGTTGTGACACAAAGGGCAGGACCTGGCACTTCATCTCATAGAACAGACAATTGGCCTCAGCCCATTGATTCAGCCTGTCCATAAATTATATCGTCTTTCAGACAGGTTAATCAAGATGTTACTCCAGTTTCACAAAGTTTCAAGCATACTGGCAGGCATAATGAAAAAAAACGGTGAATCAGCACAATTTCTTAACAGGAAATCACTAAAGATCAAATCTAAAAGCATTAATAGTGTCTAGAACAACAAGTTTACAAAAATACTTGACTTCAGAAGACAGATATAAAAATCTCACTTATCTCCACAAGAAAAGCCGGAAAAGGTTTTCGAGTCTAGTACTGTAACTACTTAAGAAGCAAAGACCACTTAAAACTTACCAGTTTCTTCAATAGACATGTTTCTACTGAAATAAGGCAGATTCATCCCAGAATGGCCCAACAAATAAAATCAGAAAAAACATCCTGCAGCAAAATAGTTTGAAAATCTATTGAAAATCTCCTCACCTGAGAGCCCGGTCTGTTATCTGGTAACAGCCTGACAGACTGAGAAACTGAAGAACTCGTGCAGTCTCTTCATCTGTTTTGTCACTCCCAGAGTATGCAGAGTCTTTTTTCTCTGACTGCTTAGTCCTTATTGGTTTTTTACACAGTGCAGAGGACTCTGGAAGTGCTCGAATAGTTCTTAGTGCCGTCCCAGCACAACAAAATGAGTGACCGCAGTAAATCAAGTCAGTAGAAGCACAGTGCTGCTGCCACCCTCTAGTCCTTAACCCATAAATGTCTCTACCGTAGCACAATGCAGAACAATTAATGTGGGATGTTGGTTCCATGAGACAAAATCCTTCAACATTTCTGTGTCTCCACTCTGCAGCATCTTCAATGTCAGCTAAATCATCTGCATCTAGCATCCACACATAAGCAGAATTGAAGTTTTCTGAGTCGTCAGGTTTAGTCCAGTGCTGTTCACCATTTCCTCCCTGAATGAGATTTTCATTGCTGATTTCATGCAAACCATTATACTTCTTGTTGGACTGCAGAGTAATCTCTCTGTTTTTCCACAAAGTCTTAGCGTTCCTGTTCCTGCAGCTTTTCAGAATACCTCTGGTGTGATGAGTTGATATGATACCCAGTGCTCTGGAAATCCTCTCTATAGCCACATCTGTAATTTTTTCACATCCAGACAGATCAAGGTGGCGTAGATTTTGACAATACCCAACTGAACACCAACTGAAATCAGGGGGGGAAAAAAAAATGGTTTATTGGTGGTTGAGCTTTTTTAGTTTTTGCTGAGAAAAGCTGTTAAGGCTAAATATATGAAAGAACATTTCACAAGTAAATAACTTGTATTAATTCACATAATATTCAAAGAAGGTACTCCAAACAGAGTAGATTTGATAGTGCTCTACAAGTGCTCTACATACAACCAGAAAAATTATGTCTAGAGAAATGTGAAATCCTTCATGAACCAGTAACAGCTTATATTTTTTCATATACTGAGACTTAAAAGAAGTCCAAATTTGCTATATACTGAACAAATGTTTGAATACCAGATCAGCCTGCAAGCACCAAATACACACATAACAATTTCAAAAAACAAGTGCATTACACTCAACAAAAGCTACCAAGAGATATCTGAGTTACTAAACATCAAAGTTACTTCTCAAAAGGCTGAAAATACTGAACTAGCAAATTTCACCCATCCCCTCGCCCCACAAAATAGATCTGAGATTCCATATTCAGTTTGAAGTACTGTAACAGTTCTAAGATTTTGAGTTTCTCAAGCTTGGCAGTTTAGATATACTGAAATGCCAATGTATTTAGATCATATGTCCTCCTGTCCTTTTCCATTTCTTCCAGGAATGTTAGATGGATTCCTGAAACAGCTCCTGTATCTAATTAATCCATTAATTAGAAATTAAACCTTTTCATTTTAACAAAAGCTTACACTCTTAGTCTTACCTTTTTCAAGTGGAACAGAAATTTTATCTACAGTAATATTTTTCCATTATTAACTACAAAAGTATATAAGAGATTTAACTGATCTTTACCTATCCACAGTAAGTGTTACTATTATTTACTTTGTATACATGATTACTTATATTTAAAGCAAGCCAAACTCATTTTCTGAGTTACAATTTGGAATGCTGTAAATATAGATATATAAGGAGTGGCAAATAAGGTAAATTTTACTAGATATTGACAAAAGCTCACGAAGATTGACTTCTGAGCCCTGGAAAGTCTATAAAACTTTTATTTCAAATGAAATATGAATTTCTTATAAAAGCTGCAGGGTGTTGCTACCAGCATCCACGCTGTAAGATTTTCTGTGGTGTTCACACTACCCGAGAGCACTACATGATGTAAATGCAGAACACTGAAATACTTCCTGAGTTTCAACACCACAGTAAGACCTACTGGTGCAGGTTCTGCATCCACACACCATCCCACTGACATCAATGACATTCCTGCAGGCCTCAGTAAAACTCAGGAATACACAGACAATACACCCAAGCCTTGGAGCTTTGCCTACCATTTGATCTGGGTGTCTGGAATTGCAGTATTCCACACCCTATCAGCTGTAGCAGACCAAGAGAACTTCCTTAACTGAGCAACTCCATGAAAATCTATGGACAAGTTGTTAATACTAGAGCAAAACCACAACAATTGTTATGTAGAGCTATACACTGATAAGTAAAAAGCATTAGATAGTGAAGACAGAAAATTTTAAATTGTCACAACAAAGTTACATTTTTCACTTGGTATTTCAGTGATATGTTATTCTGGTTTAGTTCCTAGTCACAAGTCACATGGGAGTTATGAATTTGATTTCTCTTTGTTTCTTTCTTTCTTGGCAATGGACTAAGAAATGTTTGAATGCTCACCCCCCACACTCGAAAAGCTGGATTATATTTTTTTCTTTAAAGGAAACAACAATTATCTAACCTTTCAAATACAGAGTCTGAAATATCGGTTTGAGTGAGATCCAAATATTCCAAGTTGGGGCAAAGCTCTAAGATCTGTCTAACCTGAAAAAAGAAAGGAAAACAATCAGTAAAGATACAAGCCACTAAGGCTGCACACAGTGTCTAGAGACAAGTTACAAATTAGAATTCTTTCGGACTGCAACCCACTTACACTACCCAAACACGTCAGTAATTAATTAAAGACTGCACAGCCACAATTATTAAATGCACGTTTCAAATTACACACCATTTTGCTGGACGCTGCAGAACTGTAGGCCAGTACCAGTGTCTTCACTGAGGAGCCCACAAGCGGGAGGACATGATGAATTAGGCCATGAAGTAAACGTTTTTCCATTTGTGCTATATTAATGGCAAGTGAATCTTCAGCTGCTTCTTCTGCAAAATAAACCCAGAGAGCAAAACTTAAAAGCATTAAAGAAATTGGAGAAATATTTACTACTGATTATGTACTGCTCAGGGCAGCCCGGGGCAGCAGTTTCCACCAACTTGCTTTAGATATCAAAATACTATCTCACAGGGCATTTCTCATGTATATATATATAGCTGTGATTTAATAACTTCAGACAAATTTAAAATCAAGCCTAGAGTGCATCAGGATGCAAGATGACTCATCCAAACTTTCTGAAGAGATGAAGCCCAGCCTTTACCTTCAGACACATCCCAGTAACTCTTCTACCTGCTCTCATGTTTGCTCTTCCCTAGAGAAATTAATTCCAGTCATTAAAATCAGATGCCTGCTTCTCTCCTACCAACCTTCATCTCCCTTTTTTTCCACTCAGCTTGTTTCTTATAGTTGTGTCATGTTCAGGAAAAACAGTACACTTCACCAAAATCAATTTTACCTACCAGATTCATCTATGTCAGCATCTTCATCCCATTCCTGGAAAGCACGACTTTCATCTTTTCTATTTTTCACCCATTCCTCATCAGGTTCAGTCTCAGTATCTACTGCAGGACCACTATACCAATCACCTACTCACAGCCACCCCCAAAAAGAAGAAGAAAAAAAGTTAATAAAAATTTCTCACTGCAGCAGAAATCAGCACTGATAGCTTTTCAGTATACTGTGACCTGATTTAGGAGACATAAATGAATTTAGAATTCATCTCAACTAAGACTGGACTAAACCTTAAAATAATTCTTTGTTTGATCTTTATCCTTAAGCTTCAAAAGATTCTTGGAACAGTTTCAGTACCATTCCAGAACTCATAGCCTATTATGCCTGTCTGACTTGCCTACTGTCCTTATTTAATAGGGACCAATATGATCACAAAAGTAACAGAAACAATTATGGAATATTTGGACTGTCTAGGTGCTCAAGTTCCTTCTGGGAAAGAAATTATTCACCAGCTTTTAGTGTAACACTAGGTTGAAGATATCTCTCTTTTCCTCTGGAATATCACAAATACATCGTTAACCAGTCTGTTTTTCGTCCCTGCACATGACAACTCCAAGATCACAAAAACCAAATTCCAAAAGTATCCTACTTAAAACAGCTACCTAATACTTGCAACATACATATGACTTGTAACATACATATGACTCCAATGTTTTTAGAACATTTGGATGAATGTGAAGATCAGCAACAGCTCTGCTGTTTTAGCTGGTGGAGCTAAAACCCCTTTCCCCCTGGGGTTACTGCACAGGCATTAATTTACTTCTGCTTCTACTATCCAAATTTCTGGTTTGGATATATGGCAGTGTGGGCTCAGGATAAGCAGCTCTGCTGTCTCCCTCAATGTAGACATGCTGAGAAAGAAACCACCTTATTTAACTGTCTCACAGAAGGGAACCCTACTCTTCCTAAAGCAAGAGTGACTCCTATTGTATCTAAAGTATCTAAAAGAGTATCTAAAAAATTAAGGCTGCTTCTGTGAATAACACAATGACAATGAAATCCTAATTGACTGTCAACTGTGACGTTTTGGTAACATTTCTCACCATCTTTAAGCCATCTTCATATTACATAAGAAGCCTCAGAAACCTTCTGTATACTAGGAGGGGAAAAAAAGTTAAAAATTTAACTAAGCCTACATAAAACTACAATTCTTTTCCCCTCCCTGTGGCAGTACATCCCATCTGAGAAGCTTCCACCCAATTTAAAGCATTTCTGCACAAACAGCTGTAGTAGCACAAACAGTACATCATGAGATCAGCTTCCTGTTGTGCCAAACCAGGTTCAGAAGCACTCATTTTAAGTAGCTGCCAATTATTTTTTTATTTTGTGTGTCTGTGCAGCACTGAATTATCAAGACAACTACGTTGCAAATGCAAATTTAAGAATTTGAACTTTGGAGTCTTTCTACTCAAGTCTTTGGAAGCTCAGGAAGCAAACTACTGTTTTCAGGAAGGTTTACCCAAACAAACAAACAACAAAAAAAATTAAGACAAAAAAGTTATTTAATTTCTAAAATTTGTACAAGGCAGAGAGAAAACATAGGGAATATTCTAGTTTTTATGTATCTCTACGGCTAAGTTATATAAACACAGCTTTCTCTCAAAATCTTAAAGGCATACAAAAGACTTAATAAACAGCATACTTTCTCCTATCACTGAACTACACTGACACAGCAGCACTGTGAAGCCTGAAGTTCCATAGTCCAGTGATTCACATAAATATGGACAAAAAAGCTACAAATACATTCTGATGACTTGTAACTGGCCTCATTGGAATACCAAGTATTTTGTCTATTTGAACAGGTACTTCTGCAAAGGTCACACTTCTCAATAGGGAATTCTAATTAACAGAAGAGTTTGAGGAAAGAAGTTTTAAAAAACACTTACTGCAGTAGAAGTTACTGAAGTAATATACCTAAAAAATCAATACTAAAACTAAACATTTATTCAGTTTTCTTTGAGGCTTGACTAGACTGTGAGGAAACATTAGAACTCCACTTATTTTGAACTTCCTTTCTGGAGTTATGCATTTCTACCTAGTAATCTAAGAAAATAATTTTAGTGATACAAGTGTAACAGCAGCATTTAAAATTCAAAACTCCTTACATTAAGCAAAAAAGGGGTTTTTTTTTACCTCAGTAAAACTAGATAAACTGGATACAAAATGTACTCATGAGTTTCAAACAAGTCAACTCCTATTTTCTTAATTATACACGATGGAAGTATGTTTTGGGGATTTTTAACATTGAATCAAGTTTCAGGACACCACCATTGTCAGAAAAGTACACCTCCCATTCTCAGCTGTCAGGCTCAGCCTATACTAAAATACTCCTTTTTACAGGCTCAAAAATTCAAATAATTCATGTGCTTTCAAAGAAGCTAAATGTAACTTACCTCTAGCCCAGCGAACAGGGTAAAGATGCTTCCACAGAGATCCAGTTTTAGCCAACTGTGACCATTCAGTGCTTACTTGACTACACTGACATAACTCTTGTGGGTTAAGGTAACTGAAAATGGTCACCATTACTTCAGGAGGGAGGTTAGTAATGTTTGTGGTGTGCCCTGTTACTTCGGTTTCTGAAATACAGAAAGTGTGTGTTAAGTAAGCACAGCCTTTAAAAACAGTAGAGGAACACACATTTTGACTTGAACAATGAAAAAAATGTGTTGGAAAAAAATTTAGCGACCACTAAAGATAGGTATTGGTTTGGCTTTAAAAAGTTTTCACTGTAACAACACCTGGAACAACAACAAACCAGCTCAGTTTTCTGTTTGCCACTTTCTCATCTGGCTCATTCATTCAAAAAAAAAACAAAAGCGAATTAATGCTACTCAACCACAGAAAGATGAAAGCCATACCTGCTATAAATGAAATGCTTTAAGAAAAATTCTGCCTTCTGTTGCAGATGGTATCTGTACCTGGTCTGCCACAATCCCAGGAAACAGTACTAGCACGCAGAACCTACCAGCTGGGACCATTCTCGCTGGAAGCGCTCAGCCTCTTGACTGGGACACAGAAAAGTTCATGCTCAACTCTTTGCACCTGTCTTGAATTTTATATCCAGCTTTACCTGCTAGCATTGACAGTTTTAACTTCTGAATGGTGAGGAGCCATTCAGGCTGTAAAGTAATACCAAGATGAGAGACTAAAATTTGACCACTGTAATTAATACTTCAATGGATAGCAGTAAAAACTATTTCCAGCAGCTCTCCCTGATCCCCATACTGCATAAAGAGCTGCAAACTATATAAAATAAATTCAGAGCTTTGGTTAGGGAGACCTTTGGCTGTTTTAAGAAATTTTTAATGTTTTGTTTCAGAACAATTTCCTTGAAAAAATATTTCTAAAGGAGTTTTCAGGGGTCCTTAGAAATAGGTGGCTTTACAAATAGGAGAGTTTTACTTCTTAAGTGTTTAGAACTCTTACAGAGAGAGAAGCGTCAGATTTTTTTTTTGCAAAGAACTTCAGAAGTGAGCATAATGTGAACTTTACCACGAGATAAGCTATTGCCACTTAAAAAACATAATTAAACAGTTTCACTTGATGAACCAATGTATTTATTTGTACAACTAGCATGTTGCCACATGAATTACAGAGAATTTCATAGGAAAATGCAGTTAAGACTGCACAGGACGGCAAGCTACATTACTTTCTTCCCTTTCTAAAAAATGAATGCAAGACACATATTCTCCTCTCCCAATGTCTAAAACACAACAATTCTAGAACTACTACTGTCCCAAAGCTACTATTCCAGCTAGATTCAACAGCAAGTAATGCCACAAAGCTCTGTCTGTCACATTCATCTGTAAAGACTCAATAGTATTTCACAGAATGGACCATGATCTTTTCTGAAGGCTTCACCTGGAGGGCAGAAAACGACCAGTTGAGTAGTTCAGAGAAGTCAAGTTACATTAAAAAAATATGATTACAGAGTAATTCATCAAGTTTTTTCTAATGAGAGCAGCACATCTTATCAACATCACAAACTCAGTCCATGAGAGCTCGCTCTACAAATCAGATTCACATCAGCAATACACCTCTGGTGCACTAACTCCCCTTTCTTGGGGACTTACATCCTTTTTGTTAAGAGTGAAAACTGTAACCATTCAGGCTGCTTCAGCAGTCATAAAACAAGCCTGAAGTCTGCTTAAGTAGTTACCCATTTATTCTAAGTTTCACCAGAAAAGGTAGCTAGAGATAAATGCAAAATAAATATCCCTTTTCAGAACACACGTTTCATCTGACCTATTCACGGCTGCACAGATTCTTTCCCTTGCACTACTCCACACTCACAGGTCCTTTCTCATTCCTGAGCAGCCCAGGAAAGTTAGGTAGTGGAGCTGGGAAGGTGAATGTTTTTAATTTAAAATACTGCCACTTAGATAACTATTCTGTATTATTGAAACATCAACCCAAAAAGCTGACAAAGCTGTCCTAAAAACCAAGAATTGAATGCAGAGTCTGCAAATAGAAAATATAATTTCAATGGAAGCATTAAATTAGAAGGTAATTACATTTTCCATCTGTTTATTTATATCAAATATTGACACGGGAGGGAAGAGAACAGAAGAATGTTGAGGACATGTAAACAGTACTATTCTACATTACAACCTGACAAGATGCACATATCACACAATAAAGTTTCTGAAATTTCAAAACTGGTTTGCAGATATGCCCATTTTATACAAATTATTCTGTCTGCCTGCACATAACTTTAGGTACATCACTGGTGTGACTTTTTAGATAAAAACTGCAGTTTGAAAGTTACTTTAATTAGATACTTTACCTTGATCTGCCTTCTCATCCACAGAATACTTAAAGACCTTCTGAAGCTCTTCTGCTTGATTCCACTTACTGAGACCTCTAAATTCTGCAGCCTCTTTCTGTGAGCAGTGCTGTGCAATTACTTTCTTCTTAATATCTTTCAGCTCTTCATAAGTAAAGTATTCCATCAACATTGGCTGAAAAACCTAACACAAAGGGAAAAGGGAAAAAAATCTGGTGCTGACAGAAATAGTCAATAATGCTACACAGAACTACCAACACAGAATTTCCTATTTCAAATTCTCTCAAAGTAAAACATTTCATACATTAAATGAACCTAAGGACAGGACCATGGAAGTTTTAAATTCTACCCTCCTGCTTTTTAACAGAACACTGCACAGTATCAGGCAAGCTGTTTTAACTGTCTTCCCCACCAGAATAGGAAAGGGATTAAAGTTATTTAACCTATATAACTTACCAAGGTACTCACATGGAAGACAACGTAGCAAGGAAGAAAAACATGAGAAAAGAATTCCCATGGACAGGCTTCAGAAGATGCTTCCTAGTTTTTGGATACCCATAAATCATCAGACTGGCAGTACTAGTCTATGTTTCAAATATAGGTCAGAAGCTGTTTGGGAGTGTCAGTTTGAGTCATGAAGCACTGGTTTACAGGACCTCTCTTTTCTCATTTAAGTTTTGCTACATATCCATTTTAACTACTTGCTGCAAACAAATCCCAGCCCTGTACATCTTTTCCACAAGATTTTTTCAAGAATTAGAATTTCATCATAAACATCCTATATATTCCATTTCAGAACATGTCTTTCCAGTCAAAGAACTGAACAATGACACCACAGTCCTGAACATAAATTAGCATAGCAATAAAAAGAGAGAACCGAAAAAACAATGAACCTGTAAAAACAATTTGTCCTGTTCAGTTATTCCAAACCCCAAGGAAGATCTCCATCACATTTGAAGAAAATCTTTACGTACCTCTTCCTCCTCTTTCATATGAGGAAGGAAGTCCCTGGTAAAGGCTTCCAATCTCTCCTTCAGCTGCTTCGCATAGTTTAGCTGTTCATATTCATTCTGAAAAGAAAGCAAAGACTTCATGGTTACGCAATCTTACCCAGTCATGGAAGGACTGAACTGTCCAATAAAGCAGTGGTTCAAAGGAAAGCCCATTATGCCCTTCCCATGGATGCAGCAGGTTTGCTCTATTTCATGGTAAGAAAATGCTTGCTTAATGACAGTGACATTCTGTACTGGCCTGGTAGCAGGCAGGGGCAAAGAATTCCCTTCCTGCCTGACTCCAGTTTATTTTCTTAGTATATATTCATTTGCCTAATCCCATTTTTACTTTGGAGTAAAGAGTGAAATCTGCCAATCTACAATCTCACACAAAGTTCAAAGGTAGTAGACTAATTTAAATATATGCGTGGTTTCTATATAAGGTGTTCTAGGATACAACAAGTTCTGCTTCATCTTTTAACTAAATATACTTTACCTTAGTTTTTCTAAAATTCTAACTTCCAAACTATAATCAGAATTTTCAGTCAGACATGCTGTACAGATTTTTACTTCGGAAATTGAAAAACCTCTTAAATAAATATGCAACTTTGAAACATTCAAGTTAGTCCAACCTCATGTATCAATTTGTTAGCTTATTCTCTGAGTCACTATTAAGCTTATTCTGAAATCTGCCTAGAAATTGCAACATACTGAAGTTCCTCCTAACTCTTATTGTAAATCTTGTTTTTCTTTTGAAGCTTCTACAACATGAAGAAACCTTGATTTAAGCTTGACAGAGACAAGCTTAAGCCATCAGTTTAAATTGAACTAATGACTCCCTAAAAATAGTTAAATGTTAACTAAAGTTAATGTATCTAAAGAGAACTAAAGAAATCTGGTTCCACACATTTCAGAAATCAAGTAACAAAATAACACTAGCATCTTATCAGAGAAGGTGTAAAACAAAGCCAAGTGTTACATTTCCCTCTTTCCTTCATTTCCTGATTTGTTAATGGACAAAATACAAAATTTAACATTTATTATGCATAGGGAAAAAATTATATGTAGGGTTCCCACGCCCAGAAGAGGCTTAGATGGTAAAATGGAGTCAATCAACTGCATATTTAGTATTTTTTACTGAAAATCTGGACCACACATACTAAAAATGTAATGTGGGATGTCAAATGACTACTGGAGACTGTATTTCTTAGGGGGCAGGAAGGGGGAGTTGAATTGGGTACCCCAAGAGAAAGACACAGAAGAATTCAAGAATTCTACTGGAGAAGAGTCTGTGACTTAGAGATAAGTCACTGTCAAAAAAGCCAGCTGGAGAAATAATATTTAGTTCTTTGATGACTGGATCATGAGCAGAACTGCTGAGCTATGGATTACTGGAAAGAGTACATGAGTCACAGAATAAAACAATGCTGCTTTTCCTTGTAAGTCTCGGAATCATCTCCATTTGTGACTATACAATAACTGTGCTTCACAAAAATAAGATCCTCAAGGTTTCCTAACAAATTAATAAAACCCCATTATTTCTATAGCCAGAAACTTCTAACCATTTAGTAAAACAGTCTTTATATTTGAAACTTCCACACTATCTCTCCAAAACACCTCGAATTATACAGTGAAGACTGTCTGTCACAAAACACATCTCTCAAAAGAATTTTTACTAGAAATTTAATAATTGGGATGAATGGCAAAAGAAAGTATCAAAAAAACATAAAAGTTTCTTCTTCCTCTTCAGTTTATGCATAGAGAATATGAAGTCAAATCCAATTAATATATAACCACAGCATGTTTTCCTCAGGTCACAAATCTCTCATAGGCTACTTACCTTTACATTCTTTAGCCCTTTCTCAAAAAGGCTGAGCATCTCTGAGAGTTTGTTGTCCGAGTGCACATTGTACACTGTCCGGCTACGCTGCTGAAGCAAACCAATGATACACTCATTTTCAATCTGCTCATGCATCTTAAATTCCTTGAACGTGGCATAAAGAGATTGCAGCAGAGCCCGAAAATCATTGTTGTTGGAGAAGTTGGTCTTGGAAAGCTAGGAGAAAGAAAAGTTCATTAAAAAAACAATGAAAATCATGTCAAACTCAAGTTAATTTCTTAGAATAGGTATTAGCTCCAAGGGATTCATTGTTCCCCTTACTTATAAAACGTAAACAGTTTTTAACAAGTAAAAGCCAATAAAATCGAAGTTGTATTTAAGCAACATAAACCAAATCTTGTGAAACACTGAGGTAAGCAAATGCAGAAAGAATTCCTGGCAGACGCCAATGCAATCTCCCCAGCTCAGAAGATTGCTGACAGGCTTAGGCCTTTCCCAGTCCACATCTTTATCCACACCAAAAAGCCATTAACACAGGCCCCCGAGCCCATCCTTACGGATGTATAATATACAAGGAATACTGAGTCCTACCAGTGAACACAAACTACATTAGCTGTTGGAGAAGGTTTCCAGTGGAGCAAAACCCAACAAAACAAAACAGATCAAAATTCTAGGTAATGCAGTAGTGCCATTTTTACATGTGTACCGTCACCATCAGCAACAACACATTTTAAAACTGCATTTTACTTAAGTGAACAAAGAAAACCAGGGTCTTTTCCACTCTTAGGCTTTATTTCATGCACAGCTTCAAGCAGCATAGTTTACAGCAGTATACAAGAACAAGTATTCTAAAAGTTGACCTCAATTCAGAAAATAAGCTACCACTTATTATTATATTCACTCTAGAATTTATGGGTTTTTACAAGAAATGAGAATCTGAGACATACATATTCATACATAATACATCAAGAACAACTACAAATTGAGATATGCAAAACTCTTTTTCATTAAAAATCCCCAAATATACATACTCATTGTGACATTGCATTGCCACTTCCTGGCAGCCACCAGCAAAATGCAACTGAAACACGCTGGACACCTGCCAAATCCTTATGCAACTCCAAGTCAGCGGTGTATGCTGTGCATTACATGCTGTACATTACATGCTGTACATATGAGCAAAAGGACTCTCACTATGGAAAGACAAACTTATTTAGCCCCAGAAGATGGTGGGGTTTAAGAGGGTTTGGGTTTTGGGTTTTTTTTAGACCAATTAGACAGAAGTCAGAAAAAGTCTATGTCTGTAACACATTGTTGGGATTTGAAGCATATGTTGTTATGTTTCATTAATGGGTAAAGATCTTGGCTTCAAAGGCCATTTCAATCCCACACTATGCCCAGAGAATGCAGCACTAGGAGCAGTGGTATTACATGAAACCGAGGGCTTGACTTTCCACACTGAAAAGCAGAATCCAGAGCGAGCACAGGCGATGGGCACAGACACAACTCCTCAGGACAGTCTCCTGACCTCCCACCTGGGTCACATCTCAGTAACTAACTGTAGTTTCTCAGGTGACATTTCCTTTGATTAAGGACATTGTTGATACTGTTCATTGTACCCATAATGATCCACAAAGTGACTGGAGGCAGTACACAAAGACCCTCTTCCCTCCACGAATCCTACCTGCTCCCAAATGCTTAGCATTTTGATTGATTTAAAAAATGTAACACTGAAGTGGTTAACAGGAAGGTTACACAAATCTACTGTATTCTGCTGTTGGCTTTAAAAACAAATCATGAAATTGGTTCTGATAAAAAACTAGCATCTTATCATCTTGACTCAAGGCCTTTTCAAGACACAAAATGTTATGTTGAATCTACCTATTGTCATCCACAACTCTGGAATAAATAAATAATCTCTTTGTGCATGTGGTTTAAGAATGTCCATTAGAAATGGATTGCTACAAAGACACTGTAACATGAAGACTTTGTAAATTCACCTCTGCTACTCAGGCTTACAGCAGATATCCAGCAGATTAGGACCTATCAAGAGGATATTGAAGTTTAGTACCTATACTTGAATCAGAAATCACTATACTAAAAAGGTCAGCCAAAGCTGAGAACAACTGGCTTTTCAGAGGACAGGTAGCCTAGCAACAAAGTCACTTGGTCAGACCTGTAATTTCATTACCAGGATTGATGAAGTCTCATGATGGAGGGCCAAGACTATTAACAGACAGCTGCTACTCCATTCTGAGGTCCCGTTTTCACCAGCTCTAACAAGGAAAACTAGTGCAAGAGTTTAGTAGTGCAAGAAGAAAAACCACACACCCTCAAACTCAGAGAACACAAGGGGGAGGAAACGGACTGTACTATGGAATTTTGTTGACATCAAAAATATAAAGCATGGTGCATGTGAGAACCCTGAACAGGCTTGAAATACACTGCACTAACCCACAGCCAGCAGTGTTCAAGAGACTTGGGAGCTTCTGAAGACATTACATTTAAACAGCATTAAAGCACAACTGGTTTTGTGTTTGGGATGCAAACTTTAATTGAGGAGCAGTACCACAAGAGCAACAGTTTTAGTGGCTCCTGAAATTTAAGAATTATTCATAATCCAAACAGCCTGAGCAACTATCCAAACGACAGTCAGTCCTTTGTACTGCAAAGTCTGTTTGAAACACTTCAGAGACTTATGGCTGATGCAGGCGTCGTCTAGAAGTAGCCAGGAGCTTTTCATTTTGGTATTAACTTTAATTAGTAAACCTTTATTACAATAAAATAAATGATGTATTAAAGCACAGCCATACTTAAAAATCTTTGTAACTCAGACAGGTATATGCCAGTTTTAGGTGAGCGTCCAGCTTATTGGACTACAACAGAGCCATTAACACGGTCAAGATGGATGTACAGACTTGTAGCAAACATACATCTTTCTTACTGAAACACACTGTTTAGTTTTTGTGCCTTAAGAACAAGATACCAATAACTGGCAATATTAACAGCAACTGCTCATTGGACAGTGCTTCATGTTCACAATACTCAACTGAAATAACTCTACACTCAACTTTTGCATCTCCCTCATGGCTTTAGTGTTTTCATTAAAAAAATGAAGCTTTCTGTCTGATGAAGACAGAGACATTTCTATCTACAATGCTGTGAATAAGTAATGAAGCTCAAAACTGCTAATTAAATCACCAAACAAAACACAGTATTCAACTTGGTTTCTGGAAGTGCTTTATACATGTGCTAATATGGAAAAATGCCTTCCTAGAAAAAGGAAATTAGTTTTTCAGTAATGTTAGTTTACAGTGAGTAAACTGAAATAGTTTTTTCCTACTAACTATGCCAAAAATACATTTAAGGAGTGAAAAACATTTGCTTCTTCCTTCCAAGCACAATATGAACCAACAAGGAGAAAGGAGGAAAGAGGAATGAAGAAAAAATACACTGCTCTTATCAGACCAGCACAGCAGTAAGCAAAGTCTATGCTGCATGCTAATGTTCCCAGTTACAAGTATCTCTATTCTCAACTACAAACTGGAAAACTACAAAAATATGAGGAAGGAGAACAGGAGCAGAAAAAATTATTTTTCCACTCTCCCTCCAGATTTCACTAATTTAAAATGGAATAATTTCTCAAGGTTAAGAGAAGTTTAACATGGCCACAGATTCATAAACTGCCTAATTTCAAATGAAGGTTTTCCCTATCAGCACCTGAATTCTGAACAACCACTAACCTTAAAAATTCAGTCTGAAATCTCAAAAAAACTGGATATTATTTTCTTGCTCATCTTCTAGATCAACTGTTGTTCTTTTTCATGTGTCATACCAAGTTACATTTCTGACAGGTCATTCCACTATATTATACTTTCCATGTATAACTACGTTAAGACATACAATCAGCTGATAGCCACAGGATATGAAACAGAAGACATAATATTCCTGATAATCAATGTAGACTAGACTTCTACTACTAGTTAACTCAGCAGATTTAAAACTAACTTAAAACACAGTAAAATATTTTTCATTATGGAGCTGGTAGACCATTCTGATTAAAAGAAAAAAGATATCAGGATAAATATAGGAAAGTTTTTCACCCACAAGGTGGCTGGGAACTGGAACAGGCTCCACAAGTAAGTGCTCACAACACCAAACCTGACAGAGTTCAAGAAGCTTTGGACAACACTGTGAGACACATGGTGCAACTCTTGGGGCTGGGATCCTTGCATAAGGCCAGGAATTGGATTTGATGATCCTGAGGGGTCCCCTCCAACTCAGAATATTCTATGCTCATATTCTACAAGTCTATGAAAAAAAACAACTGATTTTTAGAATAGAATAGCACCAGGGTAAAAAAGGAGCAGGAATTACTAGTCGGCTGTATCTTCTCACCATTACATTTTTAGCTATTGGCACTCCACATATGCAGTGGCACTAAAATTCAAAGGACAAACCTGGACTCTGCAGAGGTATTTATCTCCATTTCAGGCACAAGAAAACGGAGGAAAAAAAACGTACCGAGGTGTGCCTGCATCAACAGCAAGAGCGTGTGGCTTCATGTTATACTTAATCTGCTGGAAATGAGGGTGTGTCTGTGGAGGAGGGAACACACCGAAGGAGCAGCCCTGCCTCTAACTGCACACTCCTGCTGCTTCCCTGGAACATGTGCTAGCAATCATGCAGCTGCAAGATGAACTCATCTGCTGTACTAATCCAAAGAGGAGCTCCACCTTTCAGTGGGTTCATTTTTCACCTGGTTGGAGCACTAGTAACACCCAGTTATAAGCCGTGTCTTACTTGGAAATCCCCAAGAAGTTCAGTCGATATTGTCCCCAAGGAAGAACTCGAGTGGTGACATCACCTCACCAAGAGAATGACTGTCCTCAGTGTCACCTCTCCTCGCCTTGCTCTTTGTGTAAAGGTATACGAGGTGAACAGTACGAGAATTAGCTAAACTGCATCACACTCCCACTTGTTTATGGGTATGAAGCCTTATATCAGGGGAGAAATCAGTTTTCTACTCTGGACACTTTTCTTGGCAATGGGTCAACCCCAAATAATAGCGATTAGTTAAGCACGAAGGACAGAAGGTGGCAGAACTCAATAAGAAATCCAAAGCTTTCAAATGCTCTTCTTTCTGTTGTCTTCTCAACGCAACCCCACCCTCTGTGTAATCTTCTAGTTGTTTTGCAGCATCATTAAAGTCTTGAAACAGCTTTTCAAAAACCCAACTAATCAAACAAAAATCCAAAACAAACAAAAAAGCCCACAAACCAAAACCAACCAACAAACAGAATACAAGATTCAGGCACACAAAATCACAAAATTATTTTGTTTTCAAAGAACACTGGCAAAAGGGAAGGTAAAACCTCATTCTATTTTCAAAGGCTAAGATCAAGCTGATAAATTCCAAGCATAAGGGAACAGTGAAAAAACTTCTCGTATTTCATTTTTATTGGTGTCTTCCATATCACTGTCTTTTACTACATCCACAGTTAAATTTTGTCTAATGAACATCTATAGATCAGGTTTTGAATCACGAAGAGCATTTCACAATGAGACATGAATAACAACATGGGACTAACTCAACCAAGATTTTCAGTGATGCAATTGCTACAAGCGTCAGATCCCCTTGGGGTTCACAGTAGAAAGCACAGCTCAAGATGCACTGATAAAAATCAGCTAAACCTCCTTCACCATGTGATTTTCACAGGTTGAAGCTTATCAAGACTGGAAGAACAAAGGTTGCCATCAGGTCTGTAAAGAAGAATCAACAAGAATTAAAAAAATTAAAACAAATTAAAAAGTAGTAAATATATGAGCTACAAGGGCCTTGAATGATGAACACTTGCAACTATGCTGTTATTTGTCTGTGTCACACTATTTTACATGCCATGAAGATTTCTTTCCTGTCTTATACCCTCAAGGATAGTAAGACCTGTACTAAGACCTGGTCCTCTGGCCTTCTGTAAGGTTGACCTGAAGTGCCAGAAGTGAAATCTCCCACTGCAGTAACTCACAAAACAAAATCACAGCAAAAATGTCTTTGCATCTGTGCATGTCTCATTACAAGTTCCTAACACAAAGGTGGGCACTGGAAAAATTCACAACTCCAGATAATCCATCTTGGCACTAAGTGCAAAAGCAAAAAAGCCAAGTCTCAAGAATTACAACTTGCAACATTTAATCAGTTAAAGCATAGCCACACAAAATCTGTACTAACACTGATCACCACTAATTACAGTTCCTGGATTTTTAGAAGGAATAAATTGTTGCTTAAAGCAGAGAAGGACAAAGGTGGGTTGTTACTGCTTTCCAGAGCAGACTAGGAGAGAGGATGAAAGATGAGGGCAGTTTGCGAAAGGTGAACAGAAAACTTTTTTCATACAACACAAGGGCAAAAATAGTTAATAAGCAATTACTTGGGAGAAAAACTGCTACCATGTCTGTCAGGCAAAAAGAATATATAAAAGCATCTGGTAAGTAAGAAAAAACAGCTGTTTTGATAAAATTAAAGAAATTATGGGAAGGTAGCAACAAGTGCTAGAATTATCCTAAAAAAAAAAGAGTGAAATCGTTATGCAGCTCTGAAAAATCTCAATAAAACCCCAAACATATTTTATAACTGTTATCCCTCATTTCGGACCTCCTGTAGCACTCAAAACACATTTATTTTAAAATGTAGATATTTAAAACATATTGTCACTTCCAGATTAATTTTCAAAGTATTTTTCTTCAGAAAAAAAAAAGAAATTCAAAGCTGCCATTTCCCAGATGGTATGGCAAAAAGCTACTGAATTATTCAGCATCCTGAAGCTACGATGGAAAGGTAACTGGTACAGCCCCTGATGAAACATACACAACAACATACTGCTCACCT
Source organism: Cisticola juncidis (assembly GCA_013400215.1). Lineage (NCBI taxonomy): Eukaryota > Metazoa > Chordata > Aves > Passeriformes > Cisticolidae > Cisticola > Cisticola juncidis. The sequence continues at coordinate 2,574,922 of VXBR01002740.1, forward strand.
GTCTCTGGATGCTAATGGGCAGATTTAATTTCCTTCTATCAATGAAGGAATTTTCTTCCATCTTTTGCCTGCATAAGCCTACCTAAGTTTGATAGCATAGCCCACCTAAGTTTGCAGACTTACTAGGACTAAACATCTCAAGTAGCTCTTTTATCCTAAACATAGGTGAAGGCAGATACTCAATGCTACAGAAATTAACTGGGAATAACCAAAAACTATTCATTTCTAAATCAACACACACCTACTTGAAGCAACATTGAAAATGAATGGCAGTGTACTGAAAAGGGATTTCAAAAGGAGAACAAAAGCTTTACCAACTTTTTTAATAAGAAACACAGATACACTTATGTTATTGGAACGGGCATTTTCTGTTCTCAAGAGCATCAAGGGAAAAACATTTCACTTTCAAACAGTAAGTTCTAAGTTAACAATTGGTTCAGTTTTCCAGATTTCAGTCCCCCTGGCTACCACAAAAAGTATGATCTTAATGTGGTCTATAATGCCCTGTCCAATGCTTTACAATGCCAAAACTTCATTCAGGAGTGTTTTTCACTCCTAAACGTTCATCATACTATGGATGACATGAGAAAGCCACAAATTTAACATATGAAAACAATTAATTTTCTTCAGCAGAAGCCAAAGCTAAGCACAGGTAAGTTGAACAGAACAGCATTTAGAATTCAAACTAGCAGGACAGAGAACACAGATTATAAGAGAAGTTATACTTTAAATCAACTATTTAACAGGAAAGGCAGATGACAACAGAAAAACCTAATACCTTCTTTGCTCAAGCCTGCATGAAAAAATTAATTAGGAAAAATATTTATGGCAATTAATTTTTAGCAGAGCCAGAAGTGCAGACTAGAAAAGAAAAATACTAGTTAAATATTTATGCAAGTTCAATGCATTCAAGTCACCAGAATATGACAAAATTGATCCAAATTTCCAGGAAGAACTAGCCAAAGCAATTACTGAACCATGAGAAATAACTGCAGAGATCTTTTGTAGAAAGATGAGATCACAGGAGACTGAAGTCAGGCAAACAAAAGGACCTTAGATGTTTTTGCTCAAACACCCAAAGGTTTCACAACAAAGCTGAGCTATTAAAGCAGCTGTTCCCTCTTGCCATGGTTCATCCTGTTCCCTCCCATACTGACAACCTGGTTCTGGGGCTTGTTTGACCTCTTAGTGAGCCAGTTTTACTGAATCTCCTTTCGCTTCAGTTCCCTAGATGAACTGGCTGCTCATCAAGGGGCCAGACAAGCACAAAGGATATCATCAGCAATTAACCCTTCCAGCAGCAGCCAGCTATTACATCCACTCAGTCACAGTATGAAGTCTCACACTAGTTTTGAGAGGCAGACAGAAAGACATGAGAACAAGCAGTCAAACACTTCATTATATCTTCATTACAGCATTTAAGAGCGTAACCATTTTTCCTGTTCCTAAAGCACCCTAAACTTGCTGGGTTTAGGAATTCTGTAACACAAAGATATGAAAACATGCTTTGGCTTGTAATTCCACAAGTGAGTAGGGAGTTTGAAATCCCATACTGGAAGACCACGTGTCTTGCTTCTGGGGAAGGCCTGGCCCAAATTTTATTACAGTCTGTATATCGACCAGAGTCTGCTACTTGAGTAGTCCCAACCTTGAAGCTGTAAGAAGTAACAATTGGCTAGCAGAGATTTGTTTAGAAAAAAGAATCTAGCTTCCTTCTGATAAGATAATCAAACTACTTAAAAGGAAAAGGACACACATTACATACAGATCATGATTTCTCTAAGGTTTTTGATATTGCTTTGCCTTACAGCGAAGTAACTGCATCTGCAGGAAATCGCAGGGTAGCTCAAGCACTTGCAAACAGTGCTCTCAAGCCCAAGCTATCAGTTTCCAGCCAAACCAAAATGAGATTTTCATTATCAGCTGAAATCTGTGTTGCTTCATTTGTGACAGATAAGATACTTTCAGACACAGCTAGGAAAGCTGGTATTACACAAGTGGCACATTCTCGAGGGCAGAAAACACAAGACCATAATGCAACAACAGAAGCTGCCTCACTGGACATCAGTATGCTGACTTGGATAAGCGCATACTTCTCCGTACAGGAAAGCAATCTAATGACAAAAATGAAAAGGAGTTTGAGCATCAGTCCTCAGAGAACCATGGGATTACAGAAGCACAAAGCAAGTATGCTGCTGTTAAAAAAAGAACTGCAGAACAACACATCTGCTCTACTCGACACCAGCATTGTCCCATTCTGCACAAGATTTCAGGAAAACACAGACATAATTAGGCTGAGGTTTCACAGTAGCTTCAGTCGATCTAGTTGCTGGCTGTCACAGTCCCACTCTCTGCCTCCCACTGGCTTCAGGACCGATTTGACCGGTGCTTGCTGGCAGCACTACATCAACAGAAAACCTACCCTGCTTCAGAAAAAAAAAATGTTTTCTGCCCGTCTGGAGCCTTTGTGAGTCACCTCAAGCACTGATGGGAGCCAGAGAGGCAGGCAGTCATAACAGCAGCATTCAGATAGCTTAAACTGTTAGAGAATGGCAGCTTAGATCTGACAAAAGCAACAAGTACGCTGAGGTACAGCAAGCGTGACCCATGCGATGAAGTAGAATGAATCTGATTGCTTAAGCCACAGAAAACATAACTAAGATGGAGGACACGACTACAGCTGCAAATTGGCACAGGATCTCTCTGAAAACGAAGAACAGTTTGGGAACAACAGAGCTGGGAAAACAGAATCTGCTCTATTTGTAGTGAAGATGACGTCAGGCATTAGGACAAGCATTTTAGTTATAAAGACTGTCTGCTGTAGCACTCCTCTACCTACAGGGGGGACATCCTCAGAGCTTAACGAATTTTCTTATCATCAGAGTAGGAGATAGTTTTGATAACAATGTGAATTTTCTTATTAAACATAATTCCAATTACTTGTATTATAAGTCCAATGCAGTCCAGTACACAACACAAATAAAAATGTCATTTAAGAATGCAGTAAAGGTACAGTGAGATCTTTGTTAGCAACAGCTAAAAGAGTAGGATAACTTTCCTAAAGCACCAAACAGCTTAAATGTCCAATTTCCTGTTCTGCCTCACACAAAGTCCTGGAAGAACAAAATAACTGTGTGTCTCTGTCCTAAAGGATTATTTAAGTGCCTATGTACTTAATCCATCAGAAACCCTGTTATTGTTCTCCTGAGAAGCAAAGCATGATGATGGATGAGCCCATTTCAATTTTGCTAACATTTGGTGGAATTTACTAAATTCAGACACTAGCAGCAACTATATTACAGTGTACAGGAAACCCAATGAACAGAGGTAACGTATCATTCACAAAATTAAAGAACCGTCAAAGTCAAACTAAACTTATAAAGACCATAGCTTTGGAGATTACATTGCCATGTAAGGAGAACTACAGATTGATCTAATTGCAGCATCTCAATCACACAAGAAGAAAATTCAAAAACAACTTGGAAGCTTTTCTGGTGCAAACCTGGCATTATAAAAGTTACAGACAAGGCACAAACCCCAAGTTCTGAAACAGGGTTAAAGGATGTAAAATTGAACACTTTTTTTTAAAAAGTGCCATTCCTTCATGCTGGCACTTATTCAAAGGAAAAAAGAAGCAAGCAAATTTCTGTATAAAAACTGTTACAAAATGAAAGATTATGAACATTATAAATGGGATAGTTTTTATCAAATTTTGCAATACTTAGGAAAACAGGTAATTGCTCCCCAGGAAGTTTTATCAGGAATGGTAAAATTGGTCAAAACTTTGTGGAAGGCTCAGTAAAAGTAGCAAAAATACCTCTCTAGGAACAAAACCCAAATGACTACAAAATCTGGAGGTTTAAATGAAACTTGTTCAGCTGTTGTCAACAACACATTGAAATGCCTACCAGGAGTCAGTGGGGGTGTTTGTTTCCATTTAAACAGAATCTACTCTTTTACAATATTACAAATTTTTCTGCTGTTGCAGATAAAGCTGATTGCAAATGTACAGATAGCAGGCAAAGTGAAAAAAACTACACGAGGTTTCCCTTTCTCATCCTGCCAGGCCCTGTGCTCAGCCTGTCCAGTTGGCAAATCCTGTAAAAAACAGCGCTAGGTTTGCTTTAACCTATTAGCAAATGGAAGAGGCACACGACAGAATCTGGTGAATCCCAGAGCAGTGCAAGGTGGCAGTGGAAATCGCGAAGGAAGGATAAACTCCCCCATGCTGCTGGCAGCAGTCCGCTATTATAACTGCCTCTCATGTAACTTCACCCTTCCTTTAAATGCCTGGAGCCAATCTGGTTCTCCAAACAGCCATTTATGCCCGGAGATGGGAGGCACAACTTCTTGCAGTAGGAGTGCTGGCTCTGAAGTATTTGCCCGAAACCCTCCCACAACACTCAGAGCTGCTGCAGGGAAGTTTGCCTTTCAGGTGACACACCAGCCTTGGTTACTTAACTACCCTGATGCAAGAATAAAAATTACTCTTGTCCACGAGAAAAACTACATATATTTAAAATGAAAGAACATACCTAGGGTATCTTTCCGCCACTGACCAGCTGAACGCTGCGCACAGAACCGCAAGCGCGGTCCCCGGCAGCCCGTGAGCGCCCCGCGCCCGTGCCCTGCCCGGCCGGGCTGACGGCAAACACGGCCGGGGCGCTGCCCGCGCAGGGAGCGCCAGG
>VXBR01002740.1:2579720-2616041 GCA_013400215.1 Cisticola juncidis
CCTGGGCCCGCGCGGCTCTGGCCGGGGAATTCCCGCTGTGGGAGGCGCTCCCGGAGTCACAGCCTTAGGCCCGTTGGGTGAGCCGCGGTACTGCACGGCTTCAGATCCCATGCACGGCTTCAGATCCCATGCACGGCTTCAGATCCCATGCACGGCTTCAGATCCCATGTCTTGGCAACGCCGAAGCAGCAGCTTGTGGGTGTAAAAAGATTTACAGAATCAGTGAGATTGGAAAAGACCTCCGAGGTCACGGAGTCCAACCTGTGACCGAACACCTTGTCTACGAGGCCACGGCACTGAGTGCCGCGTCCAGTCTGTCCTCAAACACCTCCAGGGATGGTGACTCTGCCACCTAATCAGCCTTCCTCTGGAGAAAGTCTTCCTGATGTTCAACCTACAACTTCTCTGGAGCAATTTAAAACGCTGTCTTCTTGTCCTATTGCTTTTTGCCTGGGAGAAACGACCGACCCTCACCTGGCTACACCCCCCTGCCAGGTGTTTGTAGGAGGAGTAGGGTCCCCTTTGAGTCTGCTCCAGGCTAAACAGCCCCAGCTCCCTCAGCTGCTCCTCACAGGACTTGTGCTCGGTTGCCCTTCTCTGGACATGCTCCAGCACCTCAGTGTCCTTCCTGAACTGAGGGGCACAGAACTACACAAAAAATTTGAAGTGTGACCTCATCAAGAAAAGTCCAAGAAAAGCTATTTTTATATGCTGCAGCAGGGAATCTGCACCCAGCCTTTTGCAGCATTTGTGCCAAACAAGTAAAGTTAAGCATGTTTGCTTAACATCCCAGGCAAATGGACTAGAAACACCTGCCTGTCCTACTGATCTGCTTGAGCAACATTTCAAAGTAAACAGGAACACTTGGCCAAGTTGAGATTGCACATCAATTTGACCAAAGCTGTAACTGGCAGCCAACATGCAGTGTAGTAAAACTGTCGACCAGCATTGCAATGTTCGGTAAATGTCACCGGTAAAACACACTGTCAAACACACAAAAGATGCAGCAGACCTTTCTGACCGAAAACTGTACAAAGTCTACGTTGCACATATTAAATATATTAGAGCTAGCAAGTTCATAGGTGTGAGCAATTCCTTGTAAACATGTTGAAATATTTTCAACAGTCACATGAGTTTTTAGTCTGGTATTTCTCAACAAACTAATGTTGGGAATAAAATGCTGGTAAAAGCAGTAAATTGTGAACTGAGCAGAAGAGATCATGTTATGAGTGTTATTTAGCAGATGCTGTGCGCGACAATCCTTTTATCTCTTTATCTAAGGAAATGAGTCTTAAGAAATTGCAGTATTGGGCGTTTCCTTTTCCACTAATCCTTTCCTCCTCCAAGGATTTTCAAACACACCTACCTTCCTAGCCACATTTGCAAATACGTATATACCTTGGAAGGTTAAATTCTTACAGCTTTTGTGTGGGAAAAAAAAAGCAGTTGCACAGGAGGGAAGAAAGGAAGGGGAAGCACAGGTGTTAGGCAGCTGGCTAGCCAGCACATTGTTGTGTTTATCACTTGTCTAGCAAGCAGAGCTCTGGGTTTGGCTTTGAGCGTGTCTTTCACAGAGAGTGTGCTCTGGCACACAAGGGAACTTGTGTCACTGCAGTAGGTAGACTTACGCACTGAAGACACAAAGCCTTAAGAAACAATGTTTGAAGTTCATTGCTTATGGACGAGCTCGTATGAGGTCCTGTTTCCAGGTCTAAAGCATGTAGTCATACAGAATAGAGATTATTCTGCCAGAAATTCATGCTTGAGTAGTAACAGGGGATTAACATTCCCACCTGTTACACCTTCCTACTGGAACTTACCTCTCCCATGTGATAGAAATAACAAGAGAGAACATGTTGGTTCCTCATTCTTTGGGGTTCAGAATGTAAACATATGCTGAATATCATGATTGTTTGGATTAATATTCAGTTTGTGAACTACAGTATCTCCAGAGCAGATGTGCTGCCAATTTTCTGACTTTTCTTCTTGGGCAACAACATCTTCTAGGACAGAGGGACAGAGAGCAAGGAACAGTGATCTGCATCCTCCATGAATTGCTAGACCTCAGCAGGCAAGATGGGCAGCCAGTTTGTGGCAGGGAATTACAATACTGCAACAGAAATTACCTGATAAAGATATTAAAATATTGAATTTTCATGGACTACATTAAGGGTAGACTTGGTAATTTTTTACAAGAATTTACATGGAGAGATGATTCTGAGACTGGATTTAACTAATTTAACAAAAAAAAAAAAAAAGGATATCATGAGATTCAGTGACTGGAAGCTAAAAGTAGACAAGTTCAGGCCAGGGTCAAGGTTTTGCTCTGAAAGCTGTCAAACCACTGGAACCCTGGAGGTTGTTAATTTAGCCCTCATGTGCAGTAGTTATAACAAAACTAGGAACACGATTTTATAATGGCTGTGCTAAGTCAGATCAGAGGCCCTTCTGGCCTGATGTTGTTTCTAGACGTTGCCAGGGAGGAAAGGAATCTTGACAGGAGTTGAAATAGGGATCCCAACAACTGTTGGATCCAGTTCCTCTGGGATGTTATGACAGGTTGTCTATCTGTTAGGGAACCCACATCTTCTTCCCCATGGTGCTGCATCCTAACCTAGTGTATACCTGGAGAAACACTCAGCATCTGTCTTTATAACTTCTTAAGTAATGCTATATATTTTAAGCAAAAAATTTAGCCTTGGTGCAAAAATCAGTGACAATTTCTGCACGTTTCTGTATAGAAGATCCCATCAGTGATGCTTCTGGTTTCTGTTCAACCCTGAAATTACTGAGCAAAGTTTGTTTGCAGGAAAGTTGATAATAAAAGAAAATGTTCAGTGACTTCCATGGACTATTGCACTCTCTAATCCTGAATTCAAAGTATTGGTTTGAAACCTTTCATTAATGTTCTGGTGCCCTATCAACATGGATACAGAGAGGTTAGGAAGAGAAATCAGAACAAAAAAAAAGCATTAGACAAGCAACAGGAGTAAGGTACATCATTTCCCATGTCTCCACCATATCAAGCACAACACTGCATATTTATTTCTGGGTAAAGATGGCTTTCCTGAAGACTCTGCTGCAGGTAGCAAACCAATTGGCTATCTTTTATCACATTTATAGCAGAACTCCATCATCAGGAATTTACTCAATGATTAGCAAGATTTTCCCCTCAGCAAAATCCACCAGCTAAGTACCACTGCATCAACAGAAGTGTGACACTACACAAATAAACACACAAAAAATAAAGTTATATATTCACTGAGGCACAGAAGAGAAAGAAAGAAAGAAAGAAAGAAAGAAAGAAAGAAAGAAAGAAGGAAGGAAAGAAAGAAGGAAAGAAAGAAGGAAAGAAAGAAGGAAAGAAGGAAAGAGAGAGAGAAAACGAGAAAGAAAGAAAGAGAGAACCAGCATGCTCATCAGAAACGTGAGTCCACAGACAAAATACTTGGAGGTTGATTTTTTTCAAGGGAAAAAATTTAATTTGATTGTATTTACAGCAGTGTGTACCAGAGAAAATTCTGAACATTAGATTGATTGGTGCATGTTGATATTCTACCAGAGTACTTGGGGAAAAGAACCTGAAGGAGAAGGACAGCAGAAGCTGAAGGCATTTGTTCAGTGCACAGGATATGTCTTAATCCTTGTGTTTCTCATTATGATCAATTCATGACTGCAAGGCAGTTTGGTTTTTTTTCACGAAGACATGATGCATATATCATCACACCAAAATGTCCCTGTCACTGTCCAGGGGAGAGATGGAAAAAGAGATGACTAATGTTACCCCTATGTGTGATACAAGATAACTCAAGGACTTGGGTATTTATACTGTAGTTGCTGTAACTGCGTATTTTAGATTTTAGAATTTTTTTCTTTTTTCTTTTTTCTTTTCTTTTTCTTTTTTCTTTTCTTTTTCTTTTTTCTTTTCTTTTTCTTTTTTCTTTTCTTTTTCTTTTTTCTTTTCTTTTTCTTTTTTCTTTTCTTTTTCTTTTTTCTTTTCTTTTTCTTTTTTCTTTTCTTTTTCTTTTTTCTTTTCTTTTTCTTTTTTCTTTTCTTTTTCTTTTTTCTTTTCTTTTTCTTTTTTCTTTTCTTTTTCTTTTTTCTTTTCTTTTTCTTTTTTCTTTTCTTTTTCTTTTTTCTTTTCTTTTTCTTTTTTCTTTTCTTTTTCTTTTTTCTTTTCTTTTTCTTTTTTCTTTTCTTTTTCTTTTTTCTTTTCTTTTTCTTTTTTCTTTTCTTTTTCTTTTTTCTTTTCTTTTTCTTTTTTCTTTTCTTTTTCTTTTTTCTTTTCTTTTTCTTTTTTCTTTTCTTTTTCTTTTTTCTTTTCTTTTTCTTTTTTCTTTTCTTTTTCTTTTTTCTTTTCTTTTTCTTTTTTCTTTTCTTTTTCTTTTTTCTTTTCTTTTTCTTTTTTCTTTTCTTTTTCTTTTTTCTTTTCTTTTTTCTTTTTTCTTTCTTTGTTTTTTGTTTTTGTTTTTTTTTTTGCTTGCAAGCATTTGTTGATGGTTTAGGAAAGTGTAGCACAGCAACAAGAGTATTAAGCCAACCAAAGGCATCCAAAGTATTCAAGTGGTAAGGGGTTTTCCCTCCCTTTACTGCAATGCTCCTCGTTTATCACGAGGTGGCCGTAAAAGTCTTGTTTTTCTGAAATGGGCAATAGTTAAGCACGAGGAAGTGATGTATCCCTGTGCTGCAGTCATTTCAGGAAACAGTTAGGTTATAGTTCCCGGCAAGGTTTATTTTTCTGTCTTTGTCTTGTGTACTGAGCTGTGGCTAGTACAGAAAATATTAAAAGTTGAGACTGCAGGTTTCCATTTAAATTGTATCATTGAAGTCTCCTTTTAATTTTGTTTTTTTCTTTTAAGATTTGGATTGTCAAGAATTCAGGATGATGAGCCTTTTTTTTCCTCTTTTATTTGTCTGTGTTCTGTGTATGAGCAGCTTCTCAGAAATGCAGGGAAAGAAATGGAAAGGTGAAGGTACTACTCAAAACCTGGAAAGCATTGTCATTGGAAGATGCTATGATTATATTAGAATTGTGAACCCTTCTGTTGGGTAAGTTTTGCTTGTTTCTGGATTAGTTTTTTATGTTCTGTACAAAATGGTTGTTAATCAGAAGCCTGATGTTATGCTTCTAGCTGTGAAAGTGACCCTTTTGAAGCCAATATGCTTGCAGCTATTAGGAAACAACAAAAATAACTTTGATGGATGCCATATTTAAATAGTGTAATTAAGGCAAGATTTTTAATCCTTTAATTCTTTATTTCTTATTTTTTTACCCCCCTCCACCTTACTTTCTGTAAGATGAACAACACACAGAAATGATAGGGATGGTGTTTTGGAAGTACCAAATCTGACAGCACTCCTGGGAAGACTAGCTTTGCCTTTGCTTGCCTGTATGCCAGCTTATGTAAGAAGGGGAACACCTCACTTTATAGCTATCCTGTGGTACTGAGGGACCCTGTTTAGCTCATCCATCTGAAAAAATCAAGTAATAATCAACTGCTCAAATAGGATTATCTGTGAGCTTTCATTGGCTGTGCTAGTTACGCAGAACTGGAGATAAATCACGTGCTTTGCTAAAATGAGGACTTTTCTGTCTTAGTTGCATTGTAAGGGCTTCAGTAAAAAGGAAGAAAGTAAGAACAGTCTCCTGGAGTTATGCCCTTTATTCTGCCACTAAAACTTTGTCCTAACAGGGTAAAGAGGTATTTGCAGAGGGGATCTGGCTGGGTTCCTGTAGCATTGAATTGCTGTCTTAAAATAGGGTTAGATAATATTGCTAATACCACCTCATTTCCACAACTTCCCATTTTCAGTTCCTATTGCAAAGAAGTTGCAATATATTGCAAAGAAGGAAGACAAAAGACTTAAAACAAATTTTTCACTTCAAAAAAAGGCAAAACAATATGTTTCTGCACAATAACACCTAACTTATCAGAAGTGTCTTCTTTCAAGTTTCTTATGAAGGAAAAAGATCATCCTAATGCAAATAACACAGTGCATGAATTTCAGTAGAACAGTTCAAGCTTGGAAAATGTATAAATGTGGCACAATGGAAGGTGAAAATAAACTTTAAGTGTAGATTTCTACATTCCTACTATATAATATATAATAATATATAATATATATAAAATATATAATAGAAAATAGAAAATATGTGCACTTAGTTAACATTTGTGTAGGTAATCTGGTTTTGCAGTAGGGTCTCGACAGGTAGAGCTCCTGCAGGACTCAACAGATGCCATTTCATCTATATCTGAAGCAGGACATCAATAACAATACAGAATATGCTAAAACAAGCACCATGAAGGATAGCTACTGTAAAAATTCTAACCATATCATTAACTGATTTGGACTTAAGAGATGTAAATGCAATATTCTGGAAACATTTCTGTATGTCTTGTGTTTATGATAGTTTTGTGAGCTAATTAATTCTGGTTACATTTTCACAGCATGATTTTAAAATTGAGAAGTTTGAACATGTTCATCAAAGTATTCTTGCTCAGGATAGCATGAAGCCAGTAGGACCACTTTCTTGAATTTAGATCAAAAATGACATTAATAAAAGAAGAGCTACACAACTGATTTCATATAATGTGGAGATTTTCCCTTAGGTCTATAAGCAAATAATGTAATCCAAACAAAATGTAGGTTTCATATTGCACGGGTGCAAAACAGATATTCTAATTATTAATAACCCTTTCCATTCATTGTCTGTTTCTTGATTGCCCCCTGGCTAGCTTTTGTAGAGACATGACCACCTGGATAGGTTTTGCTTCTGAATTTATGTGCAAAATTTCTAAAAATACTTTGCTAACTTAAAGGAAGCTAGTAAAACATGTCTTTACTCTGCAACATAGTTAAAACGTAAAGCCATTTATAGGAACATAAGAAAAAACTTTCCAACATGTTAAAACAGAATATGCAAAATGCCAGTCAAAAGAGGCATTTTATGAAATGCTGTAGTCATGTAGAAGTGAGGAATTTAAATTAAAATCATACCTGATATTTCCTAACAGGAATATGCTAAATAACACGAATGCTCCTGTTGTGCTTTTCCTCTGTATTTGTTTATTTGTAGTATCTCGTGGAAGCTTTGAAAACAATTTTTTTAATTAAATAGTGTGAAATTAATCTGACTTATTAGTGTCCACTAAGATTAGAAGGAATTGTCCTGCACTGCTGTCCTTCCCCACCCTCTAGTTTCAAAAAGTGTTTTTGCCAGCTAAGAAGCTTTGAGTGTTGGAGCATAATAATCCTTTTGATTTACAAACTGTCGAAACTTGGATGAGAAGTCATGCAAAAAAAAAAAAAAAGGCAATATGTGAATTAACCAGAAAATTACTGATGGATTTAACTGTCACGAAAGATGTTAAAAGTTCAGTTGATTGTAACTCACAAGTACTAACATAAGTGCTTCAAGTAGAAAGCTCTTTAGCAAAATGAGACCTAAATATATACAATTGTCCAAAGCCAAATTGTAACAGCTTGAAATCAGTAATCCAAATCCAAATCCTTTTATTAAGTGAATCTGTTTAAACCTTGAAAGTACTGATCAAGTATCATATTGTATCACTGAAAATTTTCAGGTCAAGATCCATATCTGCTTGAAGTATACAGAGAAATTTTATATAGTTGTTGGAAGCATGACCAGAGATGTCTGTAAGAAGATCTGTAGTCTGTTTCCTGAATGGCTCATCACAAGGGGTCCTTTAAAGTGTCTGTGAAATTCAATGTCACAAAGCAGCTCCCTGAACAACCTGTACCAGCAGAAACCATGCTGTCTATGGATGATATTAAAAGAGCAAAACACTGTAATGGCAAAGTTTGGTTTACTTATCAGGACTGCTCTTGTTCAAGCTAGAGCTTTGCAATGACAGCTATTCATGTTTAGGAATGCTATATGCCCATAACATAGTTATTCTGTTGTGCAGTGTTCCTGGCATAGACATTGTCACACTGTTATGTGGGGAAGGTACTGTGGAAAAGTGGTGAAAGCAGAAATTCCCTTCTTAATTTCTCCAGACAGGCTCAGAGCTGTGACAGGTGAGATGGTGAAAGTCCAAAGAGATAGGACACTGCCATCTGTAGACAGCCTGTCTTGTCCCTCCATGGAGGTTATCATCCCCAAGAGAGAGCTGGCAGAAGGGAAATGTTGGAGAGCACAGCACAGCATCTTGTTTCAGCACTTGAAGTGTTGAATACTAACAATATTCTTGTAGTTCTTGTAGCTACTGCATAGAGACAGTGTGTCCCACACAATCCCTGGTCACTGTACTCATTCCAGCAAGATAAAACTGCACAGTCCCAGGGCCTAGAAGCAGAAGACATCTCTTTGTCACAGTCATTATTCCACCATGGAAACTTTTTAGCAACTCACCCTGCATTTGAATCTGACATTTTAAGAGTAATATTGCATTCCAGCAGTGTTGGATATTTAGCTATGATTTATTTGAAATGGCTTTTTGAATCTGGAAAATTTCAAAGAAAGCTTTTTCTTCAGTATATCTACAGTGCTGGATAGCAAACTCACTGTGTATACTGTACCTACTAAGATTTTTGTTGAATCATATTGTGTTTCCAAGTCCACACTCTAAATGCTAATATTTTCCTTGCTACTTCTTCCTTATCTGCTGCAGTCATGACTCAGAAGACAAGATATCTGTGCTCTTCCTGAGCTACAAGTTTTTTACCACCCTGACTTCAGTTTTCTGCCTTAACTTTATAGGGATTTTAATTGGGGTATTTGAAGAAGTTGAAAATAAGTATCTTTCTTGCTTGGCTTTGAAAAAACATTTTTGCTATTTGTTTGTTTCAATGATTACAGTGAGAAGAATTGTTCACAGATATGGCAAGCATTTAAAAGTGCATTTATTAACAAGGATCCTTGCAGCATTCTACCTGAGGATTATGAATTATTTATCAACCTCACATTGCACACAATTCCACCTAACAAGGTAATAATTTTTATGTTAATTGCCCTGTGACATACAACAGATTTTACATGACACAGTTCAAAATTGATGAGTCATTCTGTAGCTGATTTGTGAGTCATTCTTTTTGACTGGTTAATAGTTTATAAACTAGACTCAGTAGTTTATAAACTAGACTCAGACTTGATAACATGTTTCAATGTGTTTGGCTCCATTTATTTTTTGCAGTAATTTCTCAGCAGTGTCTCTTTTCTACAGAGTTCCCCACCTTTCCTGCTGTGCTGGGACCTCTGCCATAGTCCCTGAACTTCCACTCCCACTTTTCCTTAAGTGAGGTGTTCTGCCTGCAAATGCTGTGCCTGCTATCATCTCTTGCTTTTACTCCTCACAGTTAAGTCTCCTGACAGTGACATGTTAAACATTGACACGCTGAACAAGCAAAAGCAGAAATGAGAGAGGGTGTTGTTCTATGCCAGAAAACGGTAGGGGTTTGATGTGCTGGCAGCTGCAAAGAACTGTGAACGTGCAAAAAACCATGGTCTTTTGAATGCAGTTTTTCCTCTAGCACAATTGTTCCTCATTTCTAAGTTATGCAAGCTAAACCAACAAATACTACTGTCAACAGAGCTTAATTCATGAGGAGTTCCACAAACACAGAAATAACATCTAGACATATGCGTTTTTTTCACACCATAATCCATAGCAACGTGAGAGATTTCTGGTAACATATATCCAGCTTACAAATAACTTACTTTTTCTCCTTCCCCTAAATCTGTCTGCTGAGGCAGGCAAAGCTAGGTTTAACTATATGTAAAATAGGACTATATCCCTTCTCATCAAACTAGTACTGTTCCTCAAATCACTTGTGATCAGAATTTATACCTCTGGAGAATAAAATCTTTAAAGAGATAGATAACATTTATGGTTATTAGCCTGATTTTGAAAGAAATACCAAAACATGTTTTGAACTGTTTTCAATACCCTATAATCTGATTGTGTCCACACCCAAGTGTCGGTACATTTCTTCTCCATGGTTTTTTTCTAGTCTCTTTTCTGGGAAAATAATCAGCTACTAGTCAATAGCTTTGCTGGCAGAGGACGTCGCTACATGTCTCTGGGGGATACTCTGTTTGGCTTCGTTGGAGATTTTCTGAACTGGTGTGGGCAGGCAGACAGCCCTGGTAAGACAATGAGCGCTGTGTTAAACATTTATCTGTAAAACCATAATGGAGACCAACTGCTGTGTTCTGGAGAAACTGGATTTGCTCTTACCCCATGAAAAATCAGGGATAGGTTCACTGTCTCAGTCTCTCTTGTATAATGTGAATATTTAACACTGCAGTCAGGGAGTACACAGTGAAATCTAAATAGGCCTGCAGTGGACATAAATCTCTTTCTCAGTTGTTTGAGCCCAGAGCTCCCTGCATCCCAGGAGCAGAGTTAGAACCATTTCAGCCAAATTACTGAGTCCTCAGAATGACACTATTTGTGTAAACAACAAAGGATGGAAAATTATTGAAAAAATACAACAGCTTTCAGTGCTATGTCAAATGATCATGTGAGTTCAATGAGTAATGCACAAATATATTTAGTTGCTTTCTAAAATCACTTTTTATAGTTATTGTCATCTCTCTAATAGCACAAATCCCATACCTTCCTACAGGACTGGACTATGAATCCTGCCCTACCACAGTGGAATGTGAAAACAATGCCGTGGAATCTTTCTGGAGGATGGCCTCAATCACTGTAAATATTGTATTAGTGCTGACTTCTTACATCTGCAAGTGTGTCTGGGGTGGTTCAGAAAACATTGCCAGTTCAGAACAGATTTAAACCTGTAACTCTGCTGGATTATTTTTCCTGATACAAATACAGTTTTAGACTGGCTGCAGTGTTTTAGCAAGAAGAACCTAACATTCACCTTAGCTAGATAATGTGTTAAAATGCTGTTAGCTTTGCTAATATGAAGCATATACTAAGCACAGTAAGCACACTGACTGTCTGCTGATTACAGGTCCTAAGTGACACTTGGCAGCCTTACTAAAACCCCTTTACTCACAGATCAAACTCAGCAGAGAAGGCCAAAATGCTTTCTTGTTGTGCTGAAGAAACTATTTATAAATGTGAGAAAATAGCTTGAGAAGAACCATTAAATTAAACTATGGGTTATTTGGTTCCTGTCCTTTATACTGCAGTGACTTGCTGGAATGCTAATCTTTTTTGCAGTTTTTGCAGTTCTGATATTCTTCATGTTAAAATTCTTTCCTTGGTCACTGTTGTTTGCAATAAAATACCAAGTTATATGGCAAATCTGTGAGATCTGAAAAGCATTGTTATCTATTGCAGTATGCACAGCACAGCTCTGGGGTGATACATGTCTTGCTGAATGGTTCTGCGGATGGAGGAGCTTACCCACAGCCAGGGTAAGAGAACTGACTGATTTCTGTGTAGAAAATGATGACAACTAAAAAGTCAACCAATTATTTGGGTCTTCTGCTGCACAAAGCGTGGGAAGTATAGCTGCAAGGACCTTTTGCATCAAAGTCTGCTGAGTTGTGTTAATAGAACCTGTTAATAGTTCCTAGCTGAAGGAATAATGTGTGGTGGATGGAAACAATCCTTTCAACTCATGCATTTTACAAACTGCTGTGGCAAGCACGGTTACTGCTCTGAAAGCTGCTCTAGATTCAGCCAATATACCATGGCAAAATGTCTATGTCTTCAAAAAGATGAGTGTTAGCAAAATTTCTCTTCAGGGACATGTCCAAGTAGAGGATATTGTTACAAGGAGTGTAGCTTTTGTCAGGCCTATGAGCAAATTTGTTAAGTTCTAAAGGGAAAGTATTTCTCCATGACAAAGAATGGACATAGTTTGAAATCCATTATGGTTTCAGAAAGAAAAAAAAGTTTGTTGAGGAGGATAATAGCAAAGATGAGCTTCCTCTTCTCTTTAGTTCCTTTTATATTAAGGACAGGTGTATTTTTCCTGATTCAGAGGTGTACCACTATGCAGAAGTTCATCTAAGCATACATTCAAAATTTATGCTGAAAGTAAACCCTTTAGGACTTCTACTATGTGTCTGTAGTGCCTACCTGTGGTAAAAAATGCACGCTTCATTACATCATCAACTGTCCTGTCAAAGGCAGATCAAAAATTACATCTTTTAAAAACCCATAGAAGAGATTTTCCTCCTCTGTATACACTGAGGACTAAAAATGACTATTGAAAAGGCAATTTTATCTCTGGATAAGAAAGAAACAAGACCCATCTTTTCCAAAACACATCCTACTTACCTCTGTCCCCCAAAACATCCATCTCCGTACACAGCTTTCAGCTAATCACAAAGACTTATACAGTCCCCTTGGCTTGGTCAAGTGGTCAGCTGGGATCATATCTTCTGCAGATGGTAACATCTGGCAGCAGACCAACACCCAGAATCTATTATAGATTCCTTACTTTAGAAATGGATTCATTATTTCTGTTAATTTATAGATTCCATATTTGAAGAACATTTCACATGCACATTAAAGCCACCAGTTCCCTGGGTTGCCAGTCTGGTGGTATTTTAACCAGTGAAATCACCACTGGAACTCAGCCTGCCGAGGGGAAAACAAAGCCAGTGACTCCATCTGTTTTCTTTGCTCTGTATCTTCTGGTCCATTTATGACTGAATTTGTTTGAGAGCTCATGTTTGAAAAAAAGCTGTAAGTTGAATAATAAGTAGCAGAAGGTAATCTGAAAGATCTGTCTTCCTAACCATCTCTCTGGTCTGCTTTCAAGTATTTCAAAGTCCCTTTCTAAGTCTATTCAGTTTTAAAGTTTGTACACTTAAATCATCATTAAGGCACCTCATATAATTTCAGTTAAGATTTATTTCTCACTTCATGGCAAAATAACTTTGCTCATTCACACAGCATGAATTTGGTTGGCATATTTCTTTAAAAATATTTCTTTAAAAAATTGTTTTACTGAATTCTGTTGTACATTGTTCCTAGAGGTTTCTGACACCTCTAGTTAAAGATTTCTCCAAATTTGGGAGCAAGCTTCTGTTTTTCTCTGGCAATAACATATGCATGACTGAGTAAATGAGTTGGAATCTTTTTTTTTTTTTATTACATTTTCACTATGTGTTGGACAGGCTTGGACACCCTGGACAGAAAGGCAAACCTGCTGTTGCTGTTACTGGTCTCTGGTCAGGCACCGCCATACCAGACTTGACCAGAGAAAACAGCTCTTGGTATCTGTCCTCCTGTTCCACTTCTCCAGAAATTTAAAATAATTTGCTAACTTCATGAATCAACAAACACTGGCAAGCAGCACATATCCTGTGCTTCCATGGCAGAGCCTGGTAGTTTGCCTGAAGGCACTGGGAGGACAGACCCACATTGCCAGTGCTGGTCCCATCCAAGAAGTGGCAACTAACAGTCCCTTATTTTCTGTCTCAGAACATTTAAAAGGGCTAAGAGACACTGTAGTGCTATACAGACATTTAAGAAGACACATGATAGGCAAATAGAAAACTAGAGGAGAGACCTAGGACCAGACTTGGACCAGGCATTCAGTGAGGACACAGCCCTTACAAGCTTTCTGAGGAAAAAAACCTAAAAGACTGGAAATCATAACTCTACGTCTGGTTAAAAGAACCCTTTCTGTGGCTTTGAAATGCCAGCATCTCACCAAAAAAATCAATCCAGAGACATTAAAATCAACATTTGGATTTCCTATCTTCTTAGATTAGATATTATAAGGAAGTATCAAATGCTTTTTGGTTTGTTTTGACATTTTTTTAAAGTTCATTCTGGTTCACTTTTAGTTGAATTCATTAATGCAGAGGAGGAAAAGACTGTTTAATTTTCATGTTCTTTATAGTTCATTTTTTTTTTCTTGAATCAGTTTTTTTGCAGATTATGAAATACCTAATCTCCAGAAACACAAAATCTCACAAATTATCATTTGGGTTGTGGATGATGTTGAAGGACCAGATAGGTAAGCTATGTCTTAAAAAAAAATTAGTTTCTCCCTTTTGGACCTGTTTTTAAAATTTCACCTGTTCTTTCTATTTGATTATATTTGCATACTACTTAAAGCAAAGTATTTTAGATGCTTTCGTGAACACAGAAGACACAACCTGCCATTCCCAGAGAGTATAGAAGTACTAGAATTAGAGAAAATATAAATAAATTCTAATATTATATCTAGAACCAACTCTTGGTTAGATGTGTGTGTGGATCTGAGACCCTGAATGAAGATAGAGCATGAACAGTTTTACTAAGAGTAAATCTGAATTTCAGATTAAGTGCTGATAAGTGATATTTCTTTCATCTGCCATATGCATTCTTTTCATTTTCACCTATCTTAACTGTTTGAAAAATTGTAGAAGCAGGCAAATGCCAAACAGCAGGTGGCTCTTTTTCTCTCAATAATTAATCCAACAATAAAATATAGACTTTAAAAGTGTCTAATTTTGCTGCTAATTTAATTAAAGCAAACAAACAAATAAGTAATAAACAAATATAACAAAACTGATGAGTCCAAACAGAATAGTCTGTTGTGTATTTTACCACAATGCTGTAGAGTCTACATAGCATAGGTCAGATAAGCATTTCTCAGCCTGTCTCTCTAAATCAAAGAATCATACCCTCCGGGAGACAAAAAACCCTACAGCTCATCTTTGCAAAAGTTGCCCTTTTTACAAAGAAAAGCTAAGACAAGAAATGAATGTCAGTTTATGTTTCAGTACATGGATGCATAGGAGTAATTGTATATTTTTATTAATTGTTTTCTACAATTACTTTTTTGGTCTCCATATGATTTCTTTAGTCACGGGTGTTTACTGACTAGCAGATAAGTAACACTGGCCTTAATGCTTTATGTTTGTTCAAGTTTAGAGATCTCACTAGGTTCTGTAAACTTTCTTATACTAATTGGAGTACAAATTAAAAAATCAGTGCTAGAAACCGGAGCTGTGTTTAGGATTTTTTCTGGGTTTTTTCTCTCTGTCTTTTTCTATTATTCAACATTCAAGAAAGAGAACAGGCTTCTAACAACAAGTATAATTCTCAGGTAATATCATGAGCTTATTCTGTAAAGACAAACAGCCTCAACTTTATCTCTACCTAAATAGTTGCCAAAGAATATTAAAAACAAAACACTTAATATTTTACAAAATTATTTAGGCCTTTTTCTGTCTAGTCAAATATTAAATGTGTGATTATTGGTGAATAGAATCTAAAATGTTACACTGGCTGAAGCTAATCTTCCAGACTCTATAAACTAAGGATAAATTGTGAAACAACAATAATGTAAGCAAATTAAACATAAATAGCAATGAACACCATTCTTCTGGAAGTGTTATGAAATGCAGAAGAGGCAAAGTATTGGGCATTTACTTTACTAATTCCATCAAGTTCAATGAAAATAAATTATTTAACAAAATATTTGCAATAATATTGAAATCCTTCCTTACAGAGAGTCCTGTGGAACTCATAGCGTAAAGACATTAGAAACCAGGCTGAAAACTCTTGGTTATGATATCATTTGCATTGACAATAACAAGTAAGTGAAAACCTTTTATTAATATGCTGTATTTGCAGAAGCATCTTATCTGTTTTGACTCTTACTGTTCAGTACTGAAGTGCCAATAGTGTTGTATCTTCAGGAAGGACTGATATGTTGGAGGGATGATGTCACATTTTTCAGACTTGGCATTTTTTTGGTCATAGATTAAGCAAAACACTACTTCTTATTGTATGATTGAGTGGAACACTGTACTTACTCAATATCAGACACAAAAGATGGCCTCCTGTATTTGGATTTAAAATCTAAACAACAGTTAAAAACACTATTAAATGTCTGCAGAATTACCAGTTATTCACAATAGGTTTCACAGCTCTAGTCATTCCCATAGATTGTAAGATAAATTCAATAAAGGGAAGATTTAAACATGATAGTACTGTGAATTTGTTTCATTTTTTCATGTTTTTTTCTCAGTTGTCTGCCTTAAAGGTGCTAAATAAATTGGTATTTTCACAGGTCTGTAATGTTCTTACTCTGCGTGGATAATCCTGATGATTCTAAGTGTGCCCTTGCATCGTAAGTAAAAGAAGTTCAACCTATCTTCAGTGTCATTACAGCTGAATAAATTATGCAGAAGTCAACAGTTCAGAAAATTCCACCTCTGCCACCTGTTGTATATTCTCCATATGCAGCACACAGTGGTCTTGAATTTGTTCCTTACTGTGGATGGAGTTAGCTTATAGTTTCTAATATAGTTTCTATTCACAAATTGTGCACAGCTGTCTGTGAGCATCTGCTGTTCAAAATTAGGTGTTAATGGGTTCTCATTGATCACACAGTAACACTGTATATCACTGATGATGTGAAGTTTGTACATATCACTGTTCTGATATAAAATCTATTAAAATTTTTGAAGCTGCTTACATTAGTATATTTTCTTGAATAATCAAAGTATAGATCAAATGGCAACAGATCAAAAAGACATTTCTTCCACTTCTGAAATTTTCAGTTCTAAATTTTGAGGAATTTTCCTTTTAATCTTCTATTTTGTGTGAAACTTAATCTCTATATTTTAATATATTTACCTAGGGCCATTGAGTTATCTACAAAGAACTCAGATTACATCCAAGACATGACTTTTTAATTAGCAACCATTGTTCCCAAATCCCCAAGTTATCCATATTTATCTATATTATACAAGCAGCATTAAGTTATTTTATTATGTATTTCAGTGAATTTATAGGAGAGATTAGTTTTCAATTCTGACTATATATCTTAATTTATATGCTGTTGCATATATAGGTAAACAATAAGATACTTGAACATCTGAATGAGAACTTCCTCACTGTTTGGAATGTTGTAGAATATATAGATACATAAACACTGCTTTGTAATTACATTCTTTTTATGGATAATCCATGCTTTATTTCTTACTGTCCTTTCTTCCCTATTCAAGCACAATCGAATTTTTGTTTAATACATGTGGGATATTGCAATGATAACTTCTGCTGTGAAAGTCCTGATTTGCTATCCCTGATTATTGCAGCAGAGAGGTGCAACTCCAGCTTGCCTGCCCCTGGGAGGGGCTGCAGGGCTTCATGCAGTACAGAAAAGGAGGTGGATATCACCTTCTGTAACATATGTCCAGTTTTTGGTACACACTTACAGAGGAAGGGAGTATTCCCTGTTCTTGCTGGCCACTGAAAACTTTCACTCATCTTGCAATGCAACATGTATTCTCACATGCAAATTATATCCTAGGAACAACATGCAAATGTCATGAAAGTGGTGAGTTTATAGATACCATTGATAGCTCCACACTTCTTCTAGGCAGTACATCAGAAAACAGACCTCCTGTTAGGGCTTTGATTGGTTACAAAATGCCACTTGCACAGTGGATTAAAATAGGGTTTCCTTGTTCTGCCATGGAATGGTGAGGGCTTTTTCACATGTCAAATGAAAATACAGTTATCCCCTTCAAAATAATAGCTATGAACATAGTGACAATATTAACAAACTGGAAAAAAAGCACTTCACAGGACTTTGAAAAATACAATATTGTACTGAGCTCATAATAGAAGCTTTTTCTCCTCTCCCAGGTTTTAAAGAAATTTCCTCAAAGTTTTGTGATGTGGATATGTTACTCACCTGAGGAAACCTGGATGAGAAGGTTTTTTGGAAATCATTAATGTGTTTTTCTTTCAGCTAAGGGATGAGCATGCAGTTCTGCAGTACTGCCACATGGCGTTTGCAGTGTGTAAGCAGGGGAGCAGCCGCCCCTTCCTTTCCATCCATGTCGGTACTCAAAGTAACATAATCCCTGGTGGTTTTGAAATACCAATTTCACACCCTCCTTGGGTAACTCCTGACCAACTCAGCTGTTCTCATCCTCCTTAGGAAAAGTTTCCTTGCTTGTTTCCTTCATGAGCACTGTATTACATACTGTATGCATGGCACTGTAACAAGTTTGATTCATTTCATACCTATCCCAAATCACAATAGAAATTCCCAATCTGAATGCAAGACTATGATTGCTTCTCCCTGGAATGTAACTTAAATAATTCAAGCCAATGAATACTTACATTCTTCCCCAAATCACTTAATTCTCTGCAGTAGATAACACCACTTCCATTGAAACTGTTTTCAGAAAGAGCCTTAAGCAGGTGCATATAAATGATTTGATGATTATCTTCTGAGGTACATTTTCTGTGTGGATGGATCCCTGTTCTGACCAGGGGGCAGTTTGGTCATTAGGGGTGTCACTAACTGCAGTGGGTATCTGTTAGGAAAAGTTTCCTTTGCAGAGTAGGTGCTCTCAGTGTTCATACTTCCATAGTAAACACTGTAACAGGCATGCAGGGTCTCATGCATTCCCTTTCACGAGGGCCATTTTCTATTGCAAGTCTGATAGCTGCCCTCTCAGCCTCCAGAAATAATGTCCTGAGCCCAAAATCAGAGTTGAACAAGTGATGTTCTATGTCACCACAACTCCTGTTACATTGGCATAGCAAAGGAGAGAGCTGGGTCAGGGTAGCAGAAGGATGGCCTAGAAGGTGCTGTAATGTACTTGAGACTTCTTGCATGGTGATGGTGCCTCTTAACTCCTCTCCAGACTTGAACTGTGTTCCTGCTGAGTCAAATTTGGACTTCGGCTTGTTAAGGTGACACCCTGATGTTAGTAAAAAATACCCACTAGAGGGCAGAGATGGCTTACAAATGTAAGCAGGAAGGCAGCCAGATGCAAGCTGTTAGTGTTGGTGTGTATTACTTGCATTATTGCCATGTCAGGGGCACATAGAAGTGGAACTGGATACTATTGCATCAAGAGCTGTAAAAATACAGTCCTCCTCATGCTCTGCTATCTAGAAGAGCCCTATAAAATCACAAGCATAAGGCCAGAGACAGCAAATGTATGTGGAGAGACAAGAAGGCTCTGGTGTAAAGGTAGAAAAAAAGAGTTCCCAGGGCTTTGCAAAGATATTCTGTTTATAGAAACATGACAGCCAAAGGGAATCTGTTGGCAGGCTTATATAAAGAAAGGCCACAAACTTCACCCTTGGCAACAAACCTCTGATATTTAAAAGAATCCTAACTCAGCTCTGTGCTGTGAACATCCTGTTTGTTTTCTCTTCTTCAGATCTGCAGCAGCAGCACAAAGAGGACCTATATCTTCAGACAGAGGAGGCAGCTGGAACAAGCTCATGTTTGTTTCTTTTGCAGGCTTTTTGTTCAGATTTGCTTTAGTGTACTAAGTTAATCAACTGAATCCATATCCTCTGTTTGCCTTAGCTGACTATAGATTTGGCTTCAGCTAATTTCTAACAGCAGCTTCACCCTACTTTAAGGACTGGAAGACCTTATTATATTAAAACCTTGCATACTAGATACTGGCTTCTTTTAGTATAAAAATTATTCCACTGCCGCTAGAAAGCCTCACCCTTCATTTTCTTTCTTTTTTCTAGAAGTTCATTGCTATTTTCTCTTCTCTTTATTCACCAGAATTAAACTGAGAATAATACTTCCTGCTCACATATTTCAGAAACAAAAATGATACTATGCCAGTCATGCATCACCCACAGAGATTACTTGTTTGTAAAACCATCCTAGCATCTGACTTTGGAAACTAAGTGATTGATTGTCGTGTTTTGGGAAGGCAAAACATTAATTCATGTGGGAGAGATCTTAGATTACTCACTTGATACAAGATGCAACAGGTAAGACAGTGGAAAATTAAACTCATTTTCATAAGTGGTCCAGGACATAGGCCAAACTTAAAAACAAGGGTCTGGCTGCATACTTGCATGCAGTATTTTACCACAAAATATCAATTGCTTCTTCATCCTCACAGCTGTTCCTCAGCTGGCTATTTCCTGGCCACTGGATAGCAAGTAGTCAGAAATACCAGGTCTAGAAAGTTCCACAGTTTTTCCACCACGTTGTGATTTATGGTATATCAAATTCAGATAAGAACCTGCCAAGTCAGACACTGGCCTGCTTGCAGTGAACTCGGATAGCAGGGTTCAGAACACGCTGAGGAGAGAGCAGATGCCAACCTGAAGGTTTCTTGAGTTACTTGTGTGAATTCCAGTGCTCCAACTAGATGCTCCTCTAAACCAAGACACCCAGCTACCAGGATGACACATAAATCTTCAGAAAAAAATAGTCATTCTACTAGAAAGTAACTTTGTGTTAGCTTCTGTATTACTTCTGTTTGTATTGACTGGTTGCCAGGAAACTTGGAGAGGATGTGCCTGTTATCTCAGCGAATCTGATTTCAGGGTCCATAGTAGATTTACATCCTTTCCATCCCTGATGCAACTGCATCATGTTGTATATTTGAAAGATAAAATATTTACAATATGTTGTAGTTGCTTATTTGTCTGCCTTCCCTGCCTGTAATAATATTTAACGTGATCCTAATGCAAACCTCTTTACATTGCACACATATTTGGGTTTGCCTAAGTCACAGGTTGGTTTAGGCTCCAGCTTGAAGGATTTTTGTATCTGTTTCAGACACAAAAAAGTACTGAAAGTATAAAAGTACTGAAACCAGAAGTTACACACCTTTGAAAATCTGGGCTGTATTATGCCTCATAATTGTTCCCTATCTGTGCTGTAACTTTAGTCCTTTGATTAGTTCCTTGAACATCCTCTTCATTTTTTATTGTTTTTTTTTTCATATATTATCTTTTACAGCAGCCCCCAGCGTAGTAAGATATCTGTGACACAGTCACATCTCAGATAACTAAAGCCAAGCAATTTTGATCAATCTTTTATTTGCCCACGGCAGATCACATCATGACACATTTTGGGCCACAGGCTGTAGAGATAGTGTGTGTGAGGCTCCCAGGTGTCCAAGCCATGATCAGGGCTGGTGTGTCCTACCTACAGACCTGTGTGGGAGATCCAGAGAGCAGCTTAATCCCATTAACCAGCCATGTGCCTCTTAGGCAACTTCCATCCACAAGCCAAGCATCCTGGCTGGCCAACTTTGGCTTTCCAACTTATGAAAGCTTTCCAGCCTCTGCATGTAATTGACTCCAGCAGCACAGTCAGTGCTGGCAGTTACACAGGGTACCAAACACTCTGTACAAAATGCTAAATAATTTGCTTTTGGGAAAAAAAAAAACCAACAAAACAATTAGGATAGCTACAATTTAAACAAAAGGCATAACCTTATGTCAAAAACATATTTCTTTATTTCTAATGTTCCTTCCTCTTTTCCCATTACTTCAACTCAGTAGCAAAGACAGCAATTTCTCTTTTAGTACCTCTTCAATAAAGTGTCTCAAACTTGCTTAAAAAACTTGGGAAGATCTGTAACGATTTTTAGCTAACCAACTAATACAGCTCGTAAAAAAAGCAACAAGGCAAAGCTCTAGGTGCATAGGTTTTCTAGATTTTCAGAGGCAGCAAACATCAAGCTGAGTGTGAATCATTTGTTCTGAGTTTAACATAATGGTTTTAATCTGTGCAAAGAGCAGTGGGACTGGAGTCTCGGAAGCTGAGGGGCAGGAGTGTCAGCAAAGCAAGAAACAATAAGGTAATTTGTTACTCCCAGAGAGAGAGAGAGATGAACATGTCTTTTTTATTTCTACATCCATAAGGATGTGAACAGTACTATTTACAGATATGTTCCACTTAAGTGGTGACAATCAGCCAGGTGAGCCTGTGCTATGTCTTGAACACTCAGGAAATGCTCTGATTAACAATGTCTCATGTAAGAGCTGTGTCAAATGTGGAGAAATCATACTGTCCAAAAGGCATCTGCTCTTTTTTTTAAACTCATTCAGGCCTGGTTAACCTCACAAATACAGATTCAAAATGTTTCAACCATTCATATTTGTACTAGCAGTATACTACAAAACAGCTGTCTCCAGATGTGAATTTGAGGGAGAAAATGTTTCAGATGAAAACAATAAGTGTATCACTTTATTTTGAGTCCTGTTGTATGCCAAAATCCTGTGTAAATCTATTAATATCCAGCTACTTATGGCAAATGAAAACATCATGTACAGGAGCATTACAAGGTGTTTGCATTTCTGCAGACACACCTGTGAAAGCTACTGAGACTAAAGAAGTATTTCCTGCTGTGCCCATTTTGTGGACCACTTAAGAACTCAGTTATCTCATACTATTCATTCCTATATAGAAGTTAATATAATCTCCCCTCCTGCTAACCTACATCTTTTTCTTTTTGCTACATGCATTTTAGTCATTGTATCTGACAGAAGCTGAACTCTGATTCAGAGTAGTTCCTTTTTCCAGCACATATGTGCATGCACACATATGCATCTGCTCACACCTGCTCTGTCTATTTTTAGATGTAAAGTCTTGAGTGCTCTGGAGTAAAACATTGTGAGAATAAAGTGAGGACAACTTGATCAGCTCTCTGCCCTTTTTATACTGCTGGTGTTTATTTTTGTCATATTAGTCTTGATGTGATATTCAGCAGACACAACCACGTTTTCAATCAACAATCTTAAATATAATGAAATGTTACCTGAAACCTCAAGAATTTGAATAATACTTTTTGTATGAAAGCTATCTCTTTTGATAGTGTTCTTCTCAGCTGAATTACCTAGAAATGATTCTGAAGTATTTTGCTTCAGCAATAGTGTGAAGTTGGAGAAGAGTGCTTTAGGCAGAACCAACAAGTTTGGTTTTAAATAGCTCAGCATGGGAAGGCACAGTATCTTCATTTAGCCAAATGTCAGGGTGGCTTAAACACTTCACAAGTTTTTTTTTTGATTTTCAGGTTTTTCCTAATTCCAGCTCCTGCCCAGTCTAAATTTACATGCAATTTTATGTAAGAGGCAAAGAATATAATCTGTCGAATTTTGCTTATAATCTGTAGGCATCTGATTTCCTAGCTTCCTGAAAATTATGAAAGGATCCTCCTTCCCTTACAGCAACAGCACAGTTCAAGTGCAGGCTGGCAGGGAGACTGCTGCAGGAAATTGGAGCCTGGGAGTGTGGCACATACGTCCCCTCACACTGTGCCAGAGTGGCCGTGCTGCCTGGCAGCCCCCTCCTCCTGCCTTCTCCCTTTCTCTGCAGCCACAGCCAAGGTGAACATTATCTCCCTTCAGATGAGCTACTTCGTATTTTTAGCAAAATATGTGAGCAGAAAACGATGTTGGAAATTCGGTAAGAGGAAAACAAAGGTGGAAATTAGAGTACACATTTCCTTCCAGCAGCAGGCAGTGCTGTGAAGTGAGTGGTCTCTCACTTGGGACTAGGAGCACCTGTGGAAGCAGTAAGCGTGGTGAATTCCATAAGTGCAGACAGAGATGATCCTCCAGAATTCCTCCAGTATGTCTGGAGTACCTTATGCCCTTCATTACAATACTTAACAAAGAAATATTTTTAACCCAGTAACTGCATTTGTCTGGGCATCTCTCAGTGATTAGACTTGATATGGTCTGGCATCAGGCATGAATGCTTTGCTAATAATTAACAAGGAATCTAAGTATTGTAGGCAGAAACCAGACTTATAAATCAAGACTGTGGTGAATTCTGGATTACCGAACTGCAGGAAAATTTTCTTTTTTTCCCCATTTGCAGCAGGTAAAGTCCAGAGTGTCAAAAAAATTACAGGCATTCTATCTACTACTCTGTGTCAAGGAACAGATGTGGAAAATCTCCTAGGTCACTTTGTGCAATTTTGAAGAACAGCAAGCAAAGAAGCAAATGACTAGAAATGAGTATCCCACGGAAATTTTAATCTTCTGATACCAGATTCCAGATCTAGGACATGCTGCCCTGTGTTGAGCTCCATTTTTACCTATCCTTTTGCTTTTAAGAAATGTACCAGAAAATCCAGAGCTGGTATTTCCACAACTCGGAATGTATGCTCTGGGCTTTCACCCAGAACTTTGTCACCATTGCACATCAGCATGAGGTTGTATGACATGTATCACTTGACAAATAGCACTTGAAAAGTAGTTATGGACAGTAAGCATAACCAATAGCCTTGTAAAATGCAGTGTCAAATCCCAGACAAATATTTCTGGACATGTGTACAAAAGCATATTTTACATATTGTCCAGTAGAGAGGATCTTTGTCAAATTTCTTGTGGTTTTGACCTTTGAGCCGTCACATTAAGCCTTTCCAAGTGGCATACCTACCCTGTATAGTTCTTTCAGAGGTAACTGTGCTATTCACGCATTCCTGGAGTTGGGGAGTCTAATTCTGTATCAACTTTGTTTCCTTGGCTGCCTCAGTGGGATGGGAGCCTTATGGGTATTTCTCTTCAGGATGTGTGAGCAGCATAGCAATTAGTACTGGCTAGAAAACAAGCACTCAGTTTCACGAAACTTGGTGGGATTGCTGCATGTGCTTTCCCTCTGCACTAAATTAAAACTTGAGAAATGCTTTGCACAAAAAAAAGTACATCAGCCTCATCAGAAATCACGGTAAGATCCCTCACTGATAGGATGGTACTTTGGTACAGCTCTTACTGACTTGCAAACTTGACTATCACAGCTGTTTCATTTTTTTTAATAAATTAAGTATGTCTTAAGTAAAAAGTATTTTCTTCATATCCCAATTCAGATAGAATGAATGACTCATTAAACATGAGTCTCCCACTCTGCAGAGCGGTGCTTTAAACAGTACACTTTGGATTGTGTTTTTCCAGTTTGCCTAGGACATCATTTTCTGACATGTCTCAATAGAAAGGCATAACAAAAAGCAGTGAAGGTGATACAAAAGAATGAAGTAATCTCTTTCCCCAAACTTCTCTGGAGCAACTCCACTCCCTCCCCACCACAGCAGCATGTTTGTATGTAGCTCTCTTGGCATGTTGCCTTGTTCCTTGACAAAATCAATGTGCAAATCCCAGCTATTGCTTTGTTACAAACCCACCACTTTGGCTAAAGAAGAAAGAAATTGGGAAATGCAAAATACAAGAAGCAGCAGTGGTGCAGCAGGAAATTCTTCAGGAACAGCAAAGGTCAGGATGCATCTGTAGAAGTGCCAGGCTCTCCAAGAGAAGGAGAAGGAGCAGATGGGATGACACAGAAGAGAACCAGCAGGGGAAACAAGCACAGAAATGGGAGGAAGACGCTTGGTCCAAAAAGGGAGAATGTTTTGGACCTTTGGGGATCTTTGTTTACAATAAACAAAGAAAAAATCAGTGGTTGGTGTCTGTTACCCTGTCTCACAGAGAACAGCACTGCCAGTGCTGTCGGGGCTCCAGCTGGAAACAAGCGAGCTCACACAGCCAACACAGGAGAGGCTGGGGCTGCTCAGACAAGGGAAAGGAACCAGGCTGTGCAAGTCTGTGTGGAGAATGATCAAGGAGCAGCTCTTTCCAAACAACCTTGCCCTGGACATGAGCTTTAAATGCACATCCAGTCATATTCTATTAATTCATAAGGCAGTCAAACCTGGATCAAAGTCAAATCAGAGCTGAAGGACAGATGTCACCCTTTCTGAGACTGCTCAGGGTATGTCTGTTCTTGTCAGTACATCTCACCCAGTTGCTTGATTCTGCTGAAATAATATGACTGTTCATAAATCACATCCCAATAAGAAACAATTTAAAATATGTAATTCCAGTGCCATTTCAGCAGAGCATAACACCAATGGAAAAATCAAGCAATTAATTCAGGAATCTTGAGCTCTGTTATTGGCCTTGAAAAGCTCTTATCTCTTATGCTGTCTCCATAACCTAGTGTGAAACAATGTCATATAAAAAATTTGAGGTAGTTTTCTCTGAGATGTCTGGTAGGAGTTTGCTGATTGGGAAGATTTTTACAGAAATTAACACACACACACAGACACACACACACACATATATATATAAAAAACCACTGACTTTTCAAAACATCCCATAACCATTGATTAAACAAGAACTTCACAGGAAAACAGGCAAACAGATATAACCATCCATGTGAAGATAAACATAAGTTACCAAACAATCAGAAGTATTTTCTAAGTTGATCTACTAATCAGGAAAATTTAGCACTTACTGATAAAAGATTTCTCCTCAATGCTATAATACAGTATTTGAAGAGGAAAAAAGATAATTTGCTTCCTTTCTTCTTCCAGTTGTGATCTTCCATGTGAAAGTAAGGACATTTGGAAGGACACAAATAAGGTAGGATGGAGATGGTATTCTAGGACTCAAGGACTCAGAGTCCACAACTTCTGCTTTACCAAATCCCTAATGGAAATAATTTTTGGGGAAAAAACCCTAATTTATCCTGATACAGCCATGCTGTAACTCTTTACTCCAGCTTCCCTTAGTCTCATCAATTTCTTCCAAAAATATTGATCTAAAAGCAAGCATTTCTTAAAAATCTTTACAAAATCATGTGGTGAGTGTCAGAATCTTGTAAAAATCTGAACACCACAGGTCTGCATGAGACACTTCTGTATGCTATAGTAACAAATTTTCCAAAAGAATATCAGAAAGTTATCCAGAAAGGATAATTTCTTCTACTATCTATAGTGCATTGACAAGAGGATGAAACTATACTCTTTTCCAGGGATGCATAGTGAAAAAACAAAGGATGATGGTCAAACAGTGAAGCAAGGCAAATTCTGACTAAACACCAAAAAAATAACCATGAGAGTGGGTTCCCAAAGAGATTCTTGACTCTTCATCCATAGAGGTAGAAGAGAAAAACTAAAGAACTGAAAAACCATCTCAAGAACCAAATCTAACTTATACTTACCCACAATTTGAGCAATTGCTGGGGCCAGATAATCTGTAGACATCCCTACATCATTCAGTGATGTTTTAAGTATTCCAAGAATGGCAGTGACTAAGTGTTTCCTTTCTGGAAGGGCCTGTCACACATTATTGTCCTCTTTTTTATCTCATGACACTAATGCCTAACTGGAAAGGCAAGGTTTTTTTAATAACATCCTTAGCCATAGAAATTTAGCAGTCATAATGGATGTATTTATTTTAAAACCTGATGCCTAATATATTTTATCAAGAGCACTTAAAATTCTAATTTAGGCAGCACAAATACTACTCCACAGCATATTGCATTCACAGTCAATCTTCAGCTACCTGGAGGTTTCTCTTATATATAATTGACTTCAGCCATTTTCTTCAATGAAACATTAGCAGTTTTCCATCTGTCTTCAATTCTGTAAATCCCAGTATCTTTGGGCAGCTGTCTGATAAAGTTCTTTAGTTCCACTAGTTGGTCATTAGAAAAAATTCTGCAAACCATTATCACAAAATGGTAGCCTCACAGAATCATAGGTTGAGGCACCTCTCAAAGACAAGAGTAGCTTTGCAGTGACATAAGCCAGCTTGTCCTTACGACCCTCAGACATATCTCATCTGGGACTCATATTCAACAAGCATGCTTCAATGGTCCATAGCTCAATCTTTACTATGGGTTGTCATTTTCTGCCCAAAATTCCTGTGTGAGTGTTGCAGGCACAAAGGCCCTAAGAGAAATGAGAACAGACCTTGCCAGTGAAGAGAAAAGTTTTTGAGTCACCTCTGCTTTATAAGTGTTCTTTGAGACTGTGTCCCCTACCCTGTTCAGCAGTGGGTCCATCTTTTTCTTGGTGTTTGCTCAGCTTTATGTGTGTCTGTGGAAGCTATTCCTGGTGCCCTTCCACACCTCACCAATTTTAACTTTGATTTAGGTTTGGCTTTCTTAATTTCTTCCCTGCTTGTTGGTCACACACGAGGGCCAGCTATGACTCCCCTGGTCCCATAGCTTCTGACTTCAGAGACATCCAGGTGTTGTTACATCCAGAATGGACCCTTAGAGACACATTCACCCCCTTGTTCCCAATGTCACCTGCTCACACAACCACTCCCACACTCACAGCCACCAGCACCAGGGGCACAGACCCACTGCTGTACTCACACTCCCTACACACCAGTGCACACTGACTGGAAAACCATGACCCAGGGAAGAGCTGGGAGGGAGCTGGAGAAGTCAAGACAGACTGACCGAATCAGGCACAGAGTACAGCCAAACCAACTGTGCTGGTTTGAAAGCAAAACCACTGAGAGACTCCAAGTCAAAAATACAATTTAATAGGAGGGGGGGAAAAAAAGTAAAATAAAATCAATAGTATAAAAGCCCACTACAGCCTGCCACCCTGTTAGTTAGGGTGGTGGTAGCAGGCCAGATGAAGCAGTCTTGTTGAAGCAGTGGTCCTGTAGAAAGGCCTGGTAGCTCTTGTCCTCTGTAAATCCAGTGGGTAAGGCCTCCTGTGCTGTCCCAAATCCCAGATTATATCCAGGTGGGAATGATTGGCTCCTCCTCCTGGGTGTAGCATCTCACAATGGGCTGGTATCATTCTATGAGTCCCACAGTGGGTCCTTGATTGCCCATTAAACAGAGAGAGCTCCAGAGAGCTCACATGACCTGTGAGTCATGGGCATTGACGGCCCATTAACAGAAGATAGTCTAGCGGGAGGGGGCAAGGGAAACACTGCCCCACCTGGTTCCAACACCTCCTAAAGATGGTGATAGAATACATACTTTGGGCACATCTTACATTGTAACCTAGGACACCAACTGACCAGACAATTCATATGCAGTTGCCCTTTTAAGTCCCTTACCTCTCTATTTTACCACTCTTGTTCCTCGCAATCTGCCTAAATCCCTCTTGTCCCACTTTTGCTTCCCCTCCTAAACATCTAAGTCTTCTGTGATCATGAACTGCTTTTCTCCTGCATTGCACAATATATCCCAGCAAGAATATGAGTTGATTTCCCGACCCTGCCATTGTCTTTCCAAGCTCCCTCGTGGGCATGCAGATAAGATTTGCCACATAATTTAACAGTCTGGGAAATGCTTCTACATTCCTCCCAGACAGTCCATCTCTGCTTCTGCTCTCCCCTTATTCTTTCTTCCAACATTTGAACTTGGTCAGGAATTCCTGATTTGGCCAAGTTGGACTCCTGCCACAGCTTTGTCTTCTTCCTGACCTTTGGAATAGGCTACTCTTGTGCTTTGATATTGTCCTTGAATCAATTTGTCCTCTTGGCCTCCTTTGATGTTCAATGGCTCCTGAACATCACACCCTGGGTCACACCCACCTGGTCTCTGGAGAAACCACAGTCATGCAGTCACAAATGTTTCTGTCACAGCAAACTTAGTGCATTTACAGTTCTGTTCTCCTTCATAAAGCCATTTTCCAACATTCCCAAAGCAGTAATTTTGACCAATAGTCTGTTCTGATCATAAAATTTCCCATCCTGCTGATTGACATCTAGAAATGGGTCACTGACTCCATGAGTTTTGAGAAAACTACTACAAGATCGATTCATCTCCCCTAAAACACAGGGGAGCACCACTTCTCTACTGTACCAGGTCACTGAAAGACAACCCAGCCACTGCTGGTGCCCAGCGCCAGAGCACTGGACTGATCTGCCCTGATCTGGTTGGTTTTGCACACAGAAACTTGCAGAAGTGGGGCAGAGGCAGAGAGCTGCAGAAGATTGCAAAAAAGCTGTGAGCATGGAGGGGGGATCTTCATGAGCAGCCCAAGCAGCTCCACTGGGCACTGTGTAAGCTTCTTCCCATTTGCAGATCTGACAGGTGATTGAAAGATGGACCAGACCATCCAGTGACTCACACAAGGATCAGCTAGCTTTGTGCTGGTCACCTTATGTCATCCCCCACCCTGCCCTTCAGCAGTGCCCAAGTATAACGTTTGTAAAGAGAAGGGAAAAGGAATGTAGGAAGGAGACTGGTGTGAGCCTGTGCAAATACAGGAGGGTTTTGTCTTGAATCAAGAGTTCTCATTTTAGATGTTGCTTTGTCACATGCTGTAGTGCTGGCTCTTTCTGGTTCTACAGCTCAAAATCGGTGCATCAGCCTTGGGATGCTGTCCAGTATTAAGCTCTTTATTCATGTATTTTTCCTCATTAGTTACACAGAAAGCAGAACCACTATCATATTTGTTAGATTTTATCTGTATTGCTATTTTTTCTTTCCTTATACCCACAACTTCCTGCTCAAGTTTTGAGAAGCAACTACATCCTGTATAGCCAGGCGTGCATGCAGGGTGATAAAAAGGTCACCAACAAAAGCTACAAGGCACAGTGGTGACATTTGGTCCTCCCACACTCTCCTCGTGTGAGAAGGCATAGAAAAAACACAGTCAGTTCCAGTCGAGAGAGCAGAGTGCATTACTGAGAGGACACAGGCTTTGTGCTCATCAGCATGGGCTGACCCAGCACTCTCATTTCCCCACCCCAACCCCTCCACAGTGCATGAAACAAAACAAATCAACTTCCACTTGGAAAAACAGGCTGCTTACAAGGGATACAGGTGAAAGACATGGAAAGCCCCAGCAGCCTGTAGTGGGTGAACTACAAATACTGACTCATCAATTTCTAGGATGAATTTCTGTGCCCTGGGTCCAGCAGCTTGAGCCTGTTGCTCTGTGTTCGTAGAATCACACAATCACTTAGGCTGGAAAGGCTTCTAAGATCATTGAATCCAACCATTAACCTAGCAGGTCAGGTGTGTCTGCTCTTGCCTGCAGCATTCCCTGGAGGATTTGTGCATGAAGCAGCCTGGATGACTTCCCAGTGCCAAACCCAAGGGGGTTAACCCCAAAACGTACCCTCAGCACAGAGCAATGTGTGTGCATCCACAACTAGAGGCAGTAATAACAGTGATGAGAGCTGGTGTTCTCCTGCCCAGGTGGTTGCAGGTATAGCAGCAGGTAATGGCAATGATCTGCCCCACACCTCTCCTTCTTCCTAAGGAAGGGTAATACTCATTATGCTGACCTTACTTGAAGCAAAAATAAGAGCAAAGTGGCCATTTTGAGAACACTCAGAGAGTGCATAATCACATTTGTGAATAATATAGGTATCTGGACTTGGGAAAGTAGTTTCACACCACTTTCTATACAGCAGTTCTTAAATATAAGGAAGACTAAGATCTGATAGTGTTTCTGTTTGCACTGAGAAGTCCTGGGTGCTTAAATACAAGTGCATTAGCAAGTCCACAAGTGTCCACTCAGAGGCAGATAGCAATTAAGTAATTACTGATTTTCCCAACAAATTAGTTGAGGAGCACCCCCTCACAAAAATTCAGTAGCAGTGAGACAGTGTACATGGCCCACCCACACACAGAAAGCATTTCTAGCTTCGAGGACTGGTGCACAACTAATTTCTCTTCAATTTTTCAGGGAACTTAGAAGAAGAGTTCAAGACTGAAATCTTAGAGATATGAAAAGCTGCAAGTGTCTAAAATAAAACAGTGAAAATGTAGTTACCTGTCTTTAAACTCAATGGTCAATTTTACATCTACATTAGTGATTGCTTCAGAGAACTACTTAGGACAGGTAAAAATTAAATCACCACTTGAAGGAGATAGGAATTCAATATAGTAGTCCAAAGTTATAAGACAAATGCAGCAAATCCTCAGCTTTAGTTGCTTGGAGGAAGCCAGGTCTGTCTCTACACTTGCTACACAATTTCATGCAGGGCAGCTGTGTCAAAGAGCCCTACACTTTGTATACAAACCACACAGGAAACACAAAAAGGCTTATGAGAGCATGGCACAAAGAGAAAAGCAGGCAATGTTCTTTCAAAGAATTGAAAAAAATGCTGAAGAGATTAAAATATTTAAAAATATTATGGAACATTGTAGTATCAGATTAGCTGGCAAAGGTCTGACAGCCAATTACCTCATCCATCAGGTAGATTTTATATTGCACGTGCAGCAAGTGGTGCCACTTATTTAGCACAGCACAGTACTTTGTGTCACTGCTGTTTGCAGCCTTGCAAGTGGGAGGAGAATTTCCAAGCCTGGTTTACAAAAGAAAGGAGTCCCATGCAATCATTTGGTTTGCTTCTCTGTTCCTCTGTCAGCCTTTTTCCCCCCAAATTCTTGTGAACTAATTAGCCACTTTCAACCAGAATCTTATGTACTGGGCTGCAGAAGCCCTGTTCTTGTTATTTCTGTGAATGGAAGCCACACTACCCTGTTCTGAAGGGATTAACCCTCCCTGATATCTGACACTTGGAGTTGAACATATAATGAAACATTTTGGCATCTGAAGTAATCTAAAAAAATTTACAGGAGAAGCAAGTGTAATTACAGTAGAAATCTGTGTGCAGTAACATCAAGTGATCAATAAAGACAATATGACAATACTGAAGAAGAAAACTATGTAACATCAACCAGGTGAACAAAAAAGATTTGGGGTTGGGAAGAGAATGCTGATGCTCAGACCAACTCCAGGAAGCTGATTTGGTAAGCAGGAGTGTATATATGTCCTGTCTTCCCAGCAGCAGATGTGGCTTTGCAGAAGACACAAATGGGGTATTTTTCATGTGCTTTAGATGGCCACAAGGGCAGGTTCAGAGATAAGGCACCACTGTCTCTCTGCCAGTCTCTTTTCCTGCCTATAGCTCTTGGTTAGGTGTAGTGGGGGCTGTCACCAGGAAATTAGAGAGCAACTTACAGGTTAAATAATTCCCATATGGTGCAGGTCATGCACTGGGCCCACAGCACAGCTGTCCAGGAAAAATTACATTTTAGCAACTGCAGAGGAGGTGAAAGAAGGAAGAGCTCAACTGGATGCCCAGACACTGAGTTACAAAGGCTTTTTTCTGCTGGAGCTGGTGTGTGTGATTAGATGGCACATATTTCTTCACAGCTGTCACTTTGTGCTAGCTGGTTTCCTTGTCCCAGCCCTTTTACCTACTTGTTTTCAGTGTTCATCTCAAACATTCTCTAAATGTTATGACAGTGTTTACCCTGTGAAATTGGGAAGCAGTGAGAAGACTGCAGTCATTGCTATTCCAACAAAATCCAGGAAAGATATAATTTCTTTAATTATTACAACAGCTTCTGCTCTTTTTAGATCAAATTGTCACATCTTTTTAGAGAAGTGACATCCAGAAATTACAGGTGTCCACAGTACTGGAAGTGTTTGGTGGCACTGTGGATATTGTGGTTGTTTTGGAAAGATTCAGTCACACCTTCTGCACACCACCTTTTATCAGCAATTTCTGCCATGGAGGACTCTTCTCAGCCATGCTTTGGGTGCCAGAACTATCTTCATTTGACAATGAAAAAAAAAAAAAGAAGATAATCAAAAGTTTGAGTGATCAGGCCTTGGGAATAACTGGAGGATGGTCTTTTATCCCTAGTTGCTTCAAAAATATCATCCACAGAACTCTCAGGTAGCAGTGGGAGCTTGCTGCTTTTGTCTTACAGTACTCCTATGCTGTTGGATAAATTGCTCTTAATACAGAACCACTTGTATTAAGTTCCCTGCTGCAATACACGGTGTCAAGGCAAAAGCTGGCAATTAGGTTCCTGAAGTATTTCTGTCTTCTGATCTTTTACCCACACTTTCTAATCATCTCACCTGAAGATTTAGTGTACAGGCTTTCAAAATGTACACACAACATTAAAAGATTTGTTTAGATTAGATATCTTGCAGTAACTGGAATTTTGCTATCAGTTTATGAGATACAGTGTTTTCAAAAACTGTGATTTTCCTTATAGAATGGAAGAATAAGCACTAGGAAAACAGTTCAAGAGTCATAGAGATTCATGAGCCCTTAACTGCAATCATGGGGGAAATCCTAAATTTGGATTTCAGTTAGGGTCCTGTTTACAGAACTGAATTCCTGTGGTATAAATTCATTCAGCCTAAGGTCATTGGCATTGGGAAAACTGCTTAGGGAAGAAGTGAAATCCAGCTCATTCCACAGACCTAAGGGAATGCAAGACCCTTGCTATTCTTTTCACCTCCCTTCAGCCCTCCTCATTCCACTTTCTGTTCTGTTCTTCCCTCCCATCCCATTCAGGGAATACTGTTTCATCTCCTCTTAGCTGAGGAACTTTTATTATTTTAATCATGCCTCTCATGGAAATGCTCAAGGGCCAAAAAATTTGCATTCATGCTGGGAAAGAATCTTCCACCTTCTGAAACACTGGGAGTACCAGCTTTTACTGTTTTTGAGTGCTGCCTGCTCAACTCTGAAGGTACTATTTATTCACCCTGGTTAGGCTGCCAAGGCTTGCTGAAAGGAGGCTTGACATTTACTTGTCTTTGACACTCCTTCTGTAGTTCAAAGTGTTACAAAATCAGCAGCAAGGACACCTTCCAGAGTCTCTGAGTCTGCACACACCTTATTTACTTATTCATTCTTGGTGAATCATTGTCATGTCTGAAGAGAAGAAAAAGCTTACACAAATAAAGCTACTGAAAACCAGCATTTTTTTAAGTTTTAAACTTAAATTAACTATTCTATCCTTCCACTCTTGAAGTGACTGTTACATTTACTGAAGCTATGTATCCTCAACACCCAGAGCAAGCAGAGATTGCAGTGGTACTGCATAAACTGCTTAGGATAACTAGCTGGTTTTCCCATCATATTTTCTTAGTTAATGAAATTAAAATCACAAGTAGAAACCACAGGAAAAAGAAAACACAACAAAACAAACCAAAAATATTAAGTTCAAAAACTTCTCTTGTATTTGTATATAATAAAATAGTTCACAGTTCAGCTTGCATTCAGAACCTTATGTTCACATTTAGAGGATGGTGAAAATAAAGAATAATCAATGAAGCCTATCAAGGAAAACCCACATACTTACTGAAAAAAATATGGGGAAGAACTTACTTTTTGAGTTAATTGTCACTGAACTGTCTCCTACAGATCTTCCTTTACTTTGTGCACTATCAGCAGTGGGGATCACAGGGGCCACAAGCAGTGGCATAGAGGAAATATCATTGTCTCTCTTATGAAGAGATGATACTGTTATAAATGCCTGACCACTTGGGGTCTGGCAGCCTAATATGTTACTTAAAACTGGGGTTTCAGTTCTGCCAAGTTCACATGATTTCTGGGAAAATGGAAGTAGAAAAATTCACATTATATGCTTAGCACTTGCAAGTGCAGAGTTTGGTTAGAGCATGGCATTTCTCAGGTCTTTCAGCACTGCTTAGGCCTGGCTGAGATGTGCCAAAAATGCCCTTTATCACATTCAATCTGTTAAAGACAGATGCTTGGTAAGTAATGATTAAAAATCTATGAAGAATTTATAGTAACACTCTGGAATTGCGTAGTTTCTTTTGTTAAGATTTTGAGATTTGAGTCTTATTCGGTTTTGACTTTTTGACTATGGAAGTAGAATTGCCCTCTTTGGAGTGTACAATAAGGAACTAACATCCCATGCAGAGATCACTTAATGTTACATTCCCCTGGGGAAATGGTTTCTCCCACCCTAGAGAACCCCCAGGGCCAGGACATGTAGTTGACCCTTCCTTCCCTTTCTGACCTCATTGGCTCTGTGCCAACTTGCTCCACCCCGGCAAGATCAGAGAAAAGGCCCTGTCCCCCTGTAAACGCTTTCTTTCCCTCTTCGCCCCCTGGAGAACATCTGGAATAAACATCTGACTGCAGCTAAGGGTGAGAGCCTCTCTTTTGGATCCTATACCTGTCTCTTGATATATTCCTCCTGGGCTGAGCTAGTCTAGACCCCTGAAGGGGATAGAAGGAGGATTTATATTCAACTTAATGCTTCCTTAGATGATTTCACACAGCCTCAAACACCCATAATTTACACATATATCTTAGAAATTCATGTGACACCTAATCCAAGCCTATGAGCAAGGGAGAGAGGTAAAATAACCCATTGTGAGTTGACAAACTATATTTTTATGACTACTGCAAAGCTGATTTTGCAAAGTTGCCTTCTCGCCTTAGGTAAAGTCAGATTCAGCACCTGTCTTGTACAAAACAATTAATTTAGGGCAAACAGACTGGGGTGGTTTGAATTCATCTTTTACTCACACGTTAGATGGAGCACGTCGCTGCAATTATTTGAAGGAGGACTCCGGGACCTTTATGAGTTATTTCCTGGGATTCACTTGTGTGCGTTACCACCGGTGACTTCCCGAAGTTTAACTCGGGGAGGTCTCGGCAAAGTAAGGCACAGAGGGCAAACAGCATCCAGGCTCTCACCCTCCCGCCCCGAGCCCCGAAAAGCCCTCGTTTGGCCCTAAAACCGGCGGGGCGGGGGCGGTGAGGAGCGGCCCCGCCGTCCGGACGCTGCCCCTCCGGACCCCTGGTGGCCGCGGTCATCGCCAAGCTCCTCGGTCAGCCCAGGGATCCAGGGACAGCCCGGGGATACTGGGACAGCCCAGGGATACTGGGACAGCTCGGGGACACTGGGGCAGCCCAGGGATCCGGGGACAGCCCAGGGATCCCCGGTCAGCCCAGGGATCCCCGGTCAGCCCAGGGATCTCGGCCAGCCCAGCTCTCTCCGGAAAGCCCAGCACTCCCAGGTCAGCCCAGGGATCTCGGGTCAGTCCAGCGCTCCCCGGTCAGTCCAACGCTCCCCGATCAGCCCAGCTCTTTCCGGACATCCCAGCGCTCCCCGGACAGCCCAGCA
>VXBR01002740.1:2616320-2741262 GCA_013400215.1 Cisticola juncidis
CGGCGCGATGCCGCTGCAGCAGGGCTCTGCCCGCATGCGGCAGCGCACGGTCCTGCTGGTGGGCATCGCGGTGCTGCTGGCCGCCCTCGTCCTCGCCGTCGTGCTGGCCTCTCTGCTGACCCACGGAAGGCACGAGGGCAGTCCCGAAATGCTGAAGTGGAAGGACAGGGGGACCACTAAGAACTTGAAAGAAGTCATCCTGGGAAGATGCTACAACTACATCACGGCGCAGCACCCGGAGCTGGGGTGAGTAGAGGTCTGGGTCGTGCCTCAGGTGGCAGGAGAACAGCACTGTCTCTGCCTCCACCTGGCTGCGACCACTGCGTGTGCAGTGCCAGGGGGAAATCGGGCTGTTAAGGACCCTTGTTTTGTAGAAAAATGTACAGACAGAAATTCGGTGCCCCAGTGGTGGCTTTTTAAAGAAACTACCGGCAGAGGCAATAAAAGTAACACTAACCCTAGGTCAAAGCAGAATCATAAATGGATTTTGCAACTTCCCTACTGCCAGCTGAAATAAAAGCTGAATTCTAACAGGTTCGAGTACATGGAGGTGAGGCAATTTGCTGTAAAGCTGATCTGACAAAATCCTGTAATGTGACACTGCAGTCCTGTTAGCAGAACTACGCAAGAGGAAGGGAAAGAGAAGGTTCAACACGGATTTATAGGACAGACAAAAATGTTAGAAAAACATTGAGAAGAATCTTGGGATTATACAAAACTGTTTCTAGCATTTGGACAAGACTTCTTGATGAGCTCAGAGAGCTTGCATGGAGAACTAGAGGTGGATCACAGTACCAGCTCAGCAGTCCCTGGAAACACCTTCCCCTGGAGGTGGTCCTTGCTCATCACAGCAGGTGACCTCATCACAGCAGGTAGTAGGACATCCCAGGCATCCCATCCCACCTCTCCTGAAGAAGAGATTCCATGGTCCCAGGTCTGCAACAGTGTGCTAGAGCTTAGAACTGATTTTCTGATCTCCTTCACTGGAGAGAAAGAGAAAGTATGGAATAAGGAGTTCCCTGGGCCCCCAGCAGATACTGGGAACACCCAGACCCTCAAGACAGGATCCAGAGCAGCCAGGGTTTCTCAGCAGGGAACCATCCATCCCTTCTGTGGCACCAGCTGCCTTGCTTTGTGTCTGCAGTGAGCCTCTGGCAGAATTTTCCATCACCCTGGGCTGAGAGATGTGGGGCTGCCCCGCACCTTGGCCGGGTGGCAGAGCCATCCTGGTTTTTGTCCCTAGAAAGGCAATTGCCACCTCTTGTTTTCATGACATTGAGCTGATGGGAACA
Organism: Cisticola juncidis; assembly: GCA_013400215.1. Lineage (NCBI taxonomy): Eukaryota > Metazoa > Chordata > Aves > Passeriformes > Cisticolidae > Cisticola > Cisticola juncidis. The sequence continues at coordinate 2,617,613 of VXBR01002740.1, forward strand.
AAGTATACAGTTTGCTTGCATTTGGGTTTCTTTTGGTTTTGTCCTGCACTGTATGAAAAAGCTGATCTGCAGTATTTGAAGGGTCATGTGTAAGACCATGGCCTGAGCACACAGAGACTTGTTCATGCTTTCTTTACATTAAATATTTGCATGGCTTTAGTGAGAGAAAGGAGGATTCCTTTGCAAATAAAATTTAAAAGCTCCTGAATCTTTCAAAACCATATACATGTTTCTAAAAGCATAAATTAATTTATTAAAGAATTATACACTCAATATTTAAATCTGAAATTGTTTTCAAACCTAATAGCCTTTATTACATGGGCTCATTTCATTCAAATTGGGGTGCTGAAGATGTTAAAACCACTTTTGTCTTAATGTGCTTTCAGCCACAGCCACGTGTTTTCACTGACAACACAGTCTGAATCTGTACCACAAATTTCTCTAGGAATGATTTGTTTAGGCAATTAATTCAAGGACGGTTTTAAAAATATCACAAATCCATAATCACAAGTTTTCTAAAAGTTTATTGGTACAAAGCACAATATTTTTGGCTATTCATAATCCAACAGTTCTTAATACCTTTGTGGCTGTCAACTCACTTTTTTCAGATTAAATGATTTCTATGTAGTAGAATCCCTTTTTGTTCCATTTTATTATCTAAGAGACAATTTCTTCTGAAGCATAGAGCACAGAAGAAGGAAAAATATGCTTGTTTATGTACATCTGAAATGTTCAGAGGTCTCCTGAATGGAGATTTAAATGCAGGAGCTTTTCTGGGAATCATACCCAAGATTGCTCATTTCTGGTTGCGCTGAGCTCTGTGCAATTTGTGATGTAACCAACCACTTCTGCCACTGGCACTTCCTGATAATGAGCTGGGTGCCTTTAGGATGCATCAGAGAGTGGGATCTTTCATCCCTCTCTCTTTCATCATTAATGTAGGCCTTGGATCTGCTGTTGTATGGGATCTGTGGCACACTTAATCAAAGAGAAGAGTAGGAACAGGGAACAGCAGGAACATGGGCAGTCTTATGAGCTGGGCAGTCTGTGCCCTATACTCTGCCAGGACTGTTCTTGCCACTACTTCCCACCACAGGAACTTCATTATCTTAGTTAGATATCTTCTCATATTCTCATAAATTCATCCATATTTTGTTCTTTCCCTTTTAATCTTACACTGACACTGCATTTTTTAAAAAAATATTTGCTTCTAGTAAACTCATGGACATTTCCATGAGTTTACTAAAATTTACTCAATTTTCAATGTATTTCTACATTTTTTATATCAGAGTCACCAGGTTCCACCTTTGATGATATTTTCTGAACAAAAAATCAATTAATTGTGGTAGTTAGTGACATTTACTACATTTTGGAATGTCATATTGCAAATTGGAATAGCTGGCAGGTTTGGAAAAAAAGGGGGACGGTTGACATATGACTGTGGATTTTATACTGTTCCTGACTATCACAGATGGATTTAACAGAGTTCTACAGCCTCCCTTTAGCTCTGCTTTTGCATTTGTGTGCTGTAAATAATTTAAGAAGGCCTCTGACATGGTACTGTACAGCTTCACTATCACAACTCTTTAATCCTTGAGGATACCTCCTTGCACTCTCCCTCATCTCCCTGGAGCCCTTACACCAAGCCCAGCCAGCTCGCTCTGGTCACGCTCTTCTCTTTTCCAATGCATTCTTGGGGCTGAACCCAAGCCCAGAGAGGCCAGTGAAAGGCTCTTGCTGTCTGCAGTCGAGTTTTGTAAACACTTCATGCAACCAGATTTTATCCTGTTGATTTGTTTATTCTTCAAATTCCTCAAAGCTCTGTATTGAGCTTGCTCACAAAAGGACATTTCTCTGGTACTGCATTACTGCATCTGCCAGTGATAATTTTGTTTAACTGCTTGCATGCAATACAATCCTCAGGTTTATTTCTGCTGCTGGCTGGCTGACTCTTAACATCTGTACACATGCAATTTCCTCAGTCTTCCTGCATAAACTTTGTCGTGACAAAGATCATGAGGAAGAGGAAGAGAATACCAAACATTTCAGTAAAGCATTTTCAATATTAACCCTATTTTTTTAGGAAGAAATGTGGATGGTGTAGCAGCAGGCTTTAGGGGGTTTGTTCCCTGCGTACAGACTCACACACCTACATACTGACAGTAAAGAATAATATTTCTCTTTTGAACTCCGTGGAAAATACTGACTCCAAAGCAATAGTTTATCACAGCTTGGTACTCTTACAGTTTTTTTTAACTTAAGAGAAGCTAGAAGTTCTGATTTCACTTGTAAAAATCCCGAGTGTCCATCAGTATGTACGGTAGTTTTGGCTGAATAAAGCCAAAAGCAGTTTGGTCTGGAGAAACAATTTGACCTCCAAGTGCATCGTCCTCTCCTTCCCAGTGATAGGGACTCCCTCTTGTGGCTGACAAACCGCTCGCAAGTCTCCCCTCGAGTCCCAGCAACGCGGAATTTCCAGAATTCATCTGCGGTCCGAGCAGAGCGGGGGGCGCAGCAGGCGCTGCGGGCTCACTGCACGGGTCAGGGATCCAGCAGATCCCTGAGGACAGAGACCGGCTGGGGTGACACGGTCACTCACCCATCACTGGCAGGAGGCTGCTCACCATGGTTTGGCACCTCTGTACCTGGTGGGGCAGAAAAAGAGGCAACAGCTGTAGCCGAAGTTAACTGGTTTAGGTTTCCTCTTCAGCACATTTGATTTGGCTGAGGTCAGGAACCAGCAGCACTCTGTGACCTGGGGGAGGAGTGAAAAGACACATTATCTTAAAGGTCGTAGTCACTAATGCCCAAAGTATAAATGATGCCCTTTTTGCATCTACAAATAACTGATTTTACATTTACAGCTTGAGAGAAGTTTTGTTCTGTTAGTGACTGCTCCCCCCTCACATCTGCAGTCACTTCTCAGGCTCCAATTCACAGAACCACGGGATGGGTCAGGTTTGAAGGGGCTACAGAAGGTCAGCTGGCCCAACCTCCATGCCCAAGCAGGATCATCCTAGAGCACATTACACACGGTTTTGTCCAGAGAAGCTGGCAAGGATCTACTATTTAAAGATTGTTTGAAGTCAAGCCAGCTTATTTTTTCTCTGGCTTCTGACAGGAAGGGAGCACCAAGGACACAGACAGGGACCAGTTTCGATAACACATGTGACTGCCAGGCCAAACAATGCCCCTGTGCCTAAGCAGTGCAAAAACCTGACTAAGCAGTGCAAAAACCTGATGATGAAGCTGAAAGTGTGGAACCTCAACACATTTTTCATGCAATCTTGTGTGGCACAGGATGTTTCCCTGATAAATGTAATTAGATCAACCAATGTTGTTTTTATTGTTAGTGGCAAGTTCTGTTGTAACAAATTTTAACAGTCTATAATTCCATTACATTTAGTAGGAGTTGGTGCATGTCCAGGAGAGCTCTGTCTCCTGGCTGTATAATCATGAATGCATTTTGCCTTCCCATTCCTTTGCAGCCTATGGAGATATATTTTGTCAAAAAGAACATATGGACCATGATTTTATGTGAGATACTATTGCATTCACAGCACAATTTCTTTCTGAAAGAAATCTGGGGCTTGTTGTGTGCTTACTATTGCATTTTGCCTTCATGCTTTACTAGACACTTTTAATCTAATTTCTTTGTGTTCGTTCACTGATTGTTAACACTTTCACATCAAGCATGGTACTAAATAACCATGATTTGATTCAATGTCACAAAAATCCTAGCTCTGTTTTTATAGCCACAATATTGTACTGAAACTTACCTGAGATTTTCTTTTTCATTGAGAAAATATGCCTTACATGAGAGAAACCATTACTGAACCAGTCTTCTGAAGAGTACAAAAGTAGTGCCCAATTGTAATCCATCAGATCCTCTTAGTGTGCTCTGCAGATTTCTAAAGCTTCCTAATTTGATATCCATCAAACTGCAGAGGACAGTGTTTCTTTGTTTGTGATAATACGCTTTCTAAAGAAAATCTCTTATCATTGCTGTGCCATCTTTTTTGGTCCCAGAGCAAACAAAAGGCTTTATTTGCACTGTCTGTGGAAAAGGACACAGGGGTCTGGTGACAAGCTGAATGTGACCCTTCAGTGTGCCCTTGTGACAAAAGCCAGTGGGCTGCATGAGAAGGAGCATTGGCAGCAGGGGGACAAAGGGGACCTTTCCCCTTGGCTGAGCCCTGGGTTGCTGGGTCCAGTTCTGGTCTTGTCACTACAAAGGAGTCAGGGACACACCTGGAACACATCTGGTGAAGGATCATGAGATACAGAGAGGTGTTGAGAGCACTGAGACTGCCCAGCCTGGAGAAGGAAAGGCTCAAGGTGATAAATACTATATGAGGGGGGTAAAGATCAGAGAGTCAAGCTTTTCTCAGTGGTATTCAGGTGCAGGACAAGAGGCAGTGGGCATTAATTAAGGTACAAAAAGTTCTGTTTAGACATAGGGGAGAAAAAAAGGGGTTTTTATGATGAGGATGATCAAAGACTGGAACAGGTTGACTGGAGACTTTGTGGAGGCTCTATCCTTGGAGACATTAAAACTAGATGGATCCTGGTCCTGAGCAACCTTCTCTGAGACAGACGTTGGACTGGATGATCAGCAGAAATGCCTTGTTTTTCATTTCTTAGGAAATTCTTTTAGACTTGTAAGAAATCCACTGGGAAAAAGGGACAAACAGAAATGAGGAAATGTTTTGACTCATCTCTAATGAAAATGATGTGGATATTTTGTTCCTACATCTGGTTTTTCTCTCAGCATTAAGATGGGCACTGTATCATCATAATAACACACTTCTTATTAGAATACCTAAGTCCTAACATTTGTGTATGCCATTAATGTTCCCCTCTCTATTTCATGTGTTTGTGTGCTGACTTTAATACCTTTTCTGTGTTAGCCTTTGTTATATGAAACCAGAATTGCTCTGCTTCTCATTTCTTCTGTCCTTCAATGGTTATAACAACGTTTTCTTTTACTATTGTTTTCCCCTATAATGTATACAAGTGACTTTGACTGTTCTTGTAATTTCTTGGTAGCAAAGATATCATTATAAATACTAACAATTGTTTGAGTCTTGCTTAAAAGTACACTTCTATTGAAATATGCCATACTGATCTCTAATAGGGAACTGGAATATAATGTTTAGTAGACACAAACAGACAGTGATTAGTTCTTGTGAATATAGAGGTAGGGTTACTGACTTTGCAGTTTGTTCTTCAAAAGAGTCCTCATGCTGCTTAAAGCTAGTTTCCATAACTACTCTGGGCTGTAAGGTAGGACTCTATTTAGGTTTTGTTGTCATCTCTTTCTAAAGGAAGTTCATTAGAAAGAATTAATTTTCTTTTAGCAAGAGACAAGTTCATAGGGCAGTGGGTAGCTATCATTTGTTTGTTCTTGAGATAATTAATCACTAAGATATATATTTCTGCTCTTCTGGAGTATAAATGCTGCTCTGAAAAGCCATCAGCTCTGTGCAAAGCTCAGGCTCAGTTCTGTGCTGAAAATCTACCCTGTCATGCTGTAACTCCACAGGCAACCCAAGGTCTGAGAGTCCAGCAAGTGTAAAGGGCAGAAGACAAAAGGTCCCTTGTCTTTTGTCCATGACCAACATCAATTTACTGCTAAGGTACAGAAACATTGCTGGGTCTGAATTTATCTCTCATTTGACAGCCATGTGTCAACTCACCTATCAGTTTTCTATATTGAGTTTTTATCATATAAAAATTGTTATTCAATGACTCTATATTTCTCATCTACACAAATATTTTACATTGATTTTACAGTGTATAGATATTTAATGGTTCTTACTGCAAGATTCCATAGGATTTCAAATAACTTTTCACATTTGGGTCAGTTTACACATATTGCATCACTATATTAAAATATCCTTGCAATCAATATCTCCTTTGGTTTTAATCCCAGATACTAGAGAGAATGTTATTCTGTCTGTACTGACTTTCTACATGTTAATCAGAAGTATTTGCTGATGGAATACTTTTCAACTTAGTTTTTCACTGTAACTCTTTACAGGTATTTTAGTCAGTTAGATCCTGTACTTTACCTTCTCTCTTGTTTATTGATTTTATAGACTTGACTCTACAGGGCAATGTCTCGTGGCTGTCTAAATTACAGCACCACCCTAGGATTGAAATTTTCAAATGTTTTTATGAGCTTGTTGCTGAAAGGGGGAATACTGTTCTCTCCTACTTTTCCCTGCTTCTTTTCTCCAGTAACATTTGCAGAGATGTCTGAAAACACCCCACACCTCAGAGGTGATATCATTCAGCTGTCATTACCAAGGTATGGTTAAAACACAAGAGCTGCTTCACACCTCAGAACACCATGAGGAAATATAACTCTAGGTATACCTAGGGATAGGAGGAATAGATCCTTTTTCTCTCTAGGGTTAAATGAAAGTCTGTGTCAAGTGTCCAAGGAAAAAACATGCTAAAAATCCATTCTGTCTTCCCAGGAGATGACCAAAAAGGAAGTAATTATCAAGGATCTCATTCACAGATGTACTAAATCTCTGATCTGTTCCCTTGTCTGTGTCCTCCTGACTGAGCCCACCCTTGATGCAAAGACTCCTCCCAAATTACTGCATTTACACCACATCCAAGCAGCTTTAGTTCTATTAAAAACAAACAAGCAAAACAAACCAAAACAAAACAGAACAAAACAAAGTAGTGCAAGTTCATGTCATGGGTGGGAAAAAGTGAAAGTGCATTAAGCCATTGAATATTTCCCTGTATGTACTTAAATTTAGATCACTGTTATAGAAGTGTTCTTAGAAGTTTAATATTAATATTAAAACTCTACTACAAATACCCTTTCTGATCAAATTTATTCCCTCTATATCTGTTGCTGACATGGCCCTCACTTGGAAGCTTAAACGATAGAGCAACTATGAGCCTTTCAAAATGCAGTCCAGGTGAGACTTCTGCCCTTCTAGAGGCTCTGTTCCCCTTACAGAGCATCTCTGAAAACACCATCTGCTTTAGCAGCTTGTTTTCTCACCTAAGGAGGCTAAAATCCGGGCAGCAAAACAATCTGCTTGTGTAGATGAACCCTTCAGTGGTTACAGCTGCCACCTCTTGGCTCAGCCCTTCCCAGAAGGGTGATAAGGCTCAGTTGTCCTGCAGCACCAATTCCCGACTCACATAAAACACTCCAGGAGCTGTAAACCAAAGCCAACAACATTCCTGCCCTTAAAACCTCCTTATTGCTGCCAAAGGTGAAGGACTGGTGTGATGAGGAGCTGTCACTTGCTCCAGGTTATTTGCTGTACAGGAGCATACAAAGTCCTGAGGTGCACCCAGCAGCAATCTCACTCAGTATTTCTTTTTCCAGACCTCCAGGCTGTCCCTCTTTGCCATGCAGAGTTTAATTGCTCTGCCTACAGGCAACCTTTCCAGAAGTCATCTTCCTCTGAGGGGGGGCTCTGGATCTCCCTCTCTATGCCCAGTCAGTTCTCCCAATGCTTTGTTTATTGACTTTTGAACTATTTAATTAGCAGAAAGCAATACTTAACAAACCAAGCTGTCCAAAAAATCAAGCATGTCATTTCCATGTTGACAAAAAGTCTGTTACTGTCAGTGATATGGTTTGCACTAATTAAACTAAAAGGAAACGAGAGGCTTGTGCTTATTGAAGACACTGAGCTTGACAGGTCTGATTTTTTTTCCTTCATCTTTTTCTCTGATAATTTTCCCCCTTTCCATTATCCTAATGCTAAAACCAGCAGGCAGTAGTGTCCTCAAATCCTCAGCAAAGGCAATAGTTTGACTGACCTCTCTTAATTCATATATGCCTGATTTTTAGGACAGAGCTGGCTGGTGGGAGGCTTTGGGTGATATGAATGAAGCCCATCCATTGCATGCACATTCCTTTTCCAGCTCCGTGCCCTGGGAATGGGTCCTGGCAGGAGAAACCCTCTCCTTTGGGGCTGGGCTCGGCTGCTCTCCCGAGAGCTCCTTGTCCCACCTGAGGGCAGTGTTCAGCAAGGAGAAAAAAACATGCTCCAAAGCAGCACTGAGACACGGCAAGGCTGGAAGTAGGGAAGGGAAAGCTGAAGAAACAAAACCCCAGAAATATTTAGGGCAGAAAAGGTAGCAAAAGGATTCTGAGTTACAGAGGGATTCCTCTCAACACAGGAATAAACATTGTATAATTTCTGACATAAAGACGTAGCTGCACATAAACTCACATGAAAAAACAGATTGACTATGGATATATAAACTTCACTGCTGTCTACAGCCATCACAGCTTACCACAATGCAGCAGGTAGATTGACACAGACAAAGATGAGTCTGTTAGGTGCAGAAATGTTGCTACACCATTTGGTTCCTTTGATATGTATTCTCCTTCTGAGATACTTGGGCTTTTACAGGTGAAGCCCATGCCTTAGATCCCCAGAAGAGTGAAAACTGGCTCAAAGGTCTTTAAGGAGCTGTGTTATAACCACAAACATCTTCCTGACTTTTTGAAAGTCATATTTCTGACTGCTTAGGTTCATCACAGATTTGGCCAGTGATGGAAGCAAATGAGAAGGATTTTCTGATACAAATTGCAGAGGTTTGATCACTGCACAGGTTAGGTACTCGGGTTCAAGGGACTTTTTCCTGCTGTAACTTCAGAGCTTCACCACAGGGCCACAATTAAAACTCAGGCTGGCCTGAAGACATTGCAGTGTTTTAGAAATAAAATTCTGGACTTTGGAAAAATCTGATACTGATTGCAGGGGAAAACAGGTGTCACCAGAAAAGTGTCTCTGCCTGGAAGGGTGACTTAAAAACATGGGCAGAGACGGTTGAGTTCCCCAGAACAAAGTCTGGAAGTAATTCTTTACTTGTAAATTTGTAATGGGTCTCATACTTTAAGCATCTCTCTCAAATTCATAAGTAGAAAACTAGAGGCAACACAGCCCAAGGGAACACTGCCCTTCTTAAGATGTTTTGAGCATTCAGTGTCAATCCAGTGCTGAACTGAAACAAAAATGTTGTTCATGGTGTAACTGAAATGAGTGGGGAAGAACCTTATCTTGATATTATACCAATTAAATCAGTTTCAATTGGGGATGAATTTGCTCCCTCATGTCCAGTTAGAGAAAAAAAAAAGAATAAAATTGTAAAGCAAAGAAAAATAATCTATAATAACAATGATTTACTGGACACTTCAATGCAATCCTGTTCCTTTCAGTGTAAGGATATTCCTTCAAGGTTAGCCAGACCAGTGTATAGATATGAAAGAAATAATGATGCACAAGCTGTCCATTTTTCTAATATGCACATTAAAATTTGGCTGCTGGGATAGATGCTAATGGAAATATTTTTGGCCCCAGCTTTCGCTTGATAGATTAATGTGATATTCATATACAAGGCAAATGGATAGAAATACTCAAATTTATTGGAAAATGCAATTTCTACCCCAATGTAAGGACAAATGGAGGGTATGCTTTGCAGTATGTATAACATTTGGATTTAATAAGGAAAAGTTTATTTGTATCCCAAACCCAACTGTATGCTATACTGAGTTCAGGATGAAGTCTCTGGCTCAAAAAGGTCTTAAGGCAAATTCTTCAACCCTTGTTTTTCCAGAGAAATGTTTCAGTTTTTAAGTTTACAGAAAATTTCTTGTGTTCTTTCTGTTAGTTATTATTCAGGTTTACCAGCATTGCCCAAACTCTACTCATAAAAATAAAACTTGAAAAAATTAAACACAAATTATAGTATATGTATGCTACATATCACTGAATTTGGATACAATATTTCAGAGTCTTTAGTAGAATAAAATGCCTTAGATATTTCAGCATAAACAAAGCTAGCCTCAAAGGAAGAAGTCCATTATGCCTGAAGAGATTATATGGTATTTGCAGATAGGATGTGGAATTAGTTCCTATACAACCCAAAATACACAAACAAAAGCCAGGAAAATAGGGTGTCCAAGGCCCACAGCAGTGTGGGAAATAAAAGTATTCCCCAGAATTACCTGAATTAGATAAATTTAATTAACTGGTAGAGAAATTATCTCTTTTTCAGCCTTTATTTCTTCCATAAATCCAGAAGGAACAATAAAACAACACATCCTATGACTTGGGATAAGCTTTAAGAGAAAAGTTTGTTTCTTGGCAATTTTTTTTGGCAAGGCATATGTTCTTGTTTCAGCCTGAAGCTGTTCTTGCTGGAATTTTTAGCATACCGTGTGCCAGCAAACTTCTCATACTGTTTCAGAAGGCCCAGAGCTACAGAAAGTCTCTGCCCTCACCTCTGCTGGGTGTGAGTTAATGCTGCACACCAGACAAGTATTTTCTTTCTGTGTTGGTAAAAGGTCAGGTGAAAATTTTGTAACAGAATTTAAATCAACAGTGAGACTGGAAAGAATGGCACATCTTCCTGGAGTGGGGTTTGCAGGTCCTCAAGTCTTCTCACTGGTTATCATCAGTAAACCAAAATCACAGTTCTATGTGCCTGGTAATCTCTTTAGAATGTGAGACACAAGTCTGTGCTTCATATCAGAGAAATAGCTTTCCAGTGGCAAATCAATGATTTATTATTATTCATTTGTAAAAAAATCCCCCATGTTGATAGGTGAGGAAAGCAAAAAGAAGAGGTTGTTTAGCATTTTTATGCATTTTTTTTACATTGGTGATCTGTATTTTTATTTCTAAAACAATGCTGAAGTTGCCTAATCTCCCTAAAAGCCCATCTTCATGACTTACCATTCTTCCCTGTGATACAACCACAGTACCACACCCATTAGCAGCTGCAGAAGAGCCTCCCTCACTTGCAGGCTAAGACCTACCAGCTTTATGACACTAAAGATACAATTTGGCTCAGCTCTGCCAGGTCTGTGCATAAAGACTCCTCTCTCAGATATTGGTGCCATTGATACACATTGTCCAGTGCTGAGTTTGGTGTCTTGAAAGGATAAAACCTTAATGCTTTGGATTATTGGTTTAGCAATCCATTTTGGGATGATCATGAATCACCTTGATTGTTTTCTTTATATTGTGTCTATCTCCTACCTCTCTGCTTTGGAAATAAAAAAATATGGGGTTTTTTATGGTTTCTTGAAGAATATTTTATCTTCTGAAACCAGTCATATAAACTTTGCCATATGAAAGGATATTCAGGAGTAGCTTAAAAAAAAAGAAAAAAAAGTCCTGCCTGGAGGACAAATCATTGGACAAATTAGAAAGTGTGACTATATAAATGTTTGTGAGATGTGCCTGTGCTTACAGCCAAACTGTACAAATTGTCTTTGTGATACCATTGACTGTGCAGAGCAAAGGGGACAGCTGCCTATTCTGTAAAGTCACCCCTCAATCAGCAGGAGCCCTCTCTCCTGGATGATTCAGGGTGTCCATGTTGTAATCCTTAGTGGCAGGAAGAGGTATTTACATCTTCCTAACCCCTAAATAAAGTACCAGAGTTTGGAGTGTGGTCTCTGTGGGTTATTTATCCTTTGCAGCCAGAGAAATGTTCCTCCAGGAGAAAATTTAATGCACCCAAGTTAAGTCCTGCTAAATAAAACATGAATTCTTGCTGACACAAGAGTGCAACAGCATAACAATGACTGTGCTTCCTGCAGCACCCACAGTTTGGCTTCTTATTTCTACAGTGATGTAACTGAAAGTGTGTTTAGGCTCTTGAATGAAAGATAATAGTCCTGTTAAAAATCATCATTTTTATTCATCTTTATCCACCAAGAGGTAAATTTGGTTCATGTAAACAAGAGATGTGGTCCTTAATGCAACTGGGGCTGGCCCTGTGACAGACAACATGACATGACAGGAAATTTGGGACGTGCCAGGGCTGCCTCAGTTGGCCACTTAGCTGCAAACCCTCCAGGCTGACGTGCCCTGTCTCTGCTCCCAGGCTCAGTTTCAGACAGCATTGTACATGGCACCTGATCTGGATCTTGGTTATATGTGTGCAAATCAACTGTGCCTCTAGCAAAGTCAACAGCTGCAAATTAGTGCTTAAATAAAAATAATCTCGGGCCCCAAACAGCTAAATCGCTGCTCTTGTTTTAGATAAAATTACAGTATCAAACTCTCTGCAGGGAGATCCATGACCATATTTTTGCCTTGCTGTACCTGAGGGGACAATATCCTTTGACCATACTTTTAAAATGTACAACCCATAGTCTGAGAAGTTATTTGCTTCTCTTGATTTGGTGAATAATGAATAATCAAGAAATTTGATCTTTTGGTTATATAAAATCAGCACTGATCATTTTAAGGGGCAAAAACCTAGATGACATTTGGATATTACAATAAACTAATTTGAAATGCAGGAAAGAGAGATAGATCATTTTGAGCTGTTTATTCCCCAGTATATACTTCATCTGCTGAAAATATACTCTGCTTTTGTAATGGATCATATATTTGGTGCCTGAGCATAGTTGGAATTCTTCTAACATCCAGTCCAGAGTGTTTGACCACAACAGAGAATGAACCTTTCACAGGCATAAATACTCAGAAATATTTATTAACTATGTTTTGATCTCTTGGCAGAGATAAGGATTGTCAAAAAATATGGGAATCATTAAAAGATGCGTTTATTTACAAGAACCCCTGCAATATCACACCAGAAGATTACCAGCCTTTAATGGAGCTTGCCAGCCATCCTATACCCTGTAACAAGGTAACAGTGCAGGGTGGGCTGTGGTGGGACATCAGGTCTGGGCAGTGCTCTGAGCAGTGGGATCTCCCCCATAACAGCTCTGGGGGTCTGTAGGTTGGTGAGGATGGCTTTTTATTTTTGTACTTAGTGCAACAGTGCTGCAGTTACACATTTGGACCCCTGTCCATACTCTGTCACTGGGAATCATCCCTGTGTAAGGCTTGCCTTAGGCCAGGATCATCCCACTAAATGACAGGGATGTCCCCATTCCCTGAGTATCTGGCTCTCTGTAAGGAGCATGTCATCATGCTACAGAGGGGCACTGCTTCCAAAAAGCTGTTCTTCCATGAGCAGCTCAAAAGCAAACAACAAATTTGGTATATATCCTGTGAACACTAGTCAAACCTTTCTTTCAAAATCCTTTAAAAGCTAAACACAGATGTCCCTTTTCACAAAAACAACAAAAAACCCACACCCAAAATATTCTGCAAATGAGAGTGTTCAAATAAGAACTGACCCACTTGTGTGAACTTGCTGCATTTCAATATAACTAAAATTTCTTTGTTATTCTGAACTTTCTTGTTTTCTCCAGAAAAACTTTCTGAGCAGCTGTAGTATAGCTATCACTTACCAGACATTGTACCTTATTTCACAGTCACTGTTTTGGAGCAAGACAGGTGACCTTGTTCATCGTTATACAAAATCCAATCAAAATTTCCTTACCTTGGAGGACACCTTGTTGGGTTATATGGCTGATAGAATTTCATGGTGTGGAGACCCCTCTGCCCCAGGTAATCTACACCTAAACACAATCCTTTTCACATTATTTTCTTGTGAATTAGTTTAGAACTTTAACTGCCCAATATTTTGAAGTCTGAAAATAATACCCATTTCTCAGGTTAAATTAAAAATCCCAATTTTGTGTGTTTTTTGACACCAAGTTGTTGCTTGAACTAATGGGCACATCTAGCCCCCTTTACTTTGCTTGCTTCCACGCTGTGGTTCCTATGGGAAAACCTGCAAAGCAGGAATGTAATTCAAAAAGGACCTGGCAGTGGCCAGTCAAAGTTCTGGGGCAGTGTGCAGGTACCTCGGGGGTATTGCTGCCCATGTGACTCCTGGGTTGGTGCTTAAGGCCAGGAACCTTTAAACTGGGCTGGAATTTCTGAAAATGTTGGGCAAAGTCTAATTTCTCAATGCAATCAGACCTTACTTGTCAAGAGCCAATCTGCTTTTCACATTTGGGACTGTGTGTTGTCCCTTCTCAGTTTTCTGAGAATTATTTGTGATATGAGATTTGCAAATGCCTCCCGGAACGACTGTGAGCAAACAGGAAGAAAGACTTTGAACAGATGCAAATTGCTTTTCCTTTTAGAGCCCTCTCCCCATTTAGCCTTGCAAAAATATTCCCTCTAACCTTAGCTATTCTATAAATGTATTTTTTCTAGGAATCAACTATGAATCTTGTCCAAAACGAAGTGAATGTGAGAGCAATCCTGGCTCTGTGTTCTGGAAAATGGCATCCAAGATGGTAAGATCTAGACTAAATATCCCTGAATCCAAAAGCAAGGAAAGGCACTAAGTTCCTGACATTGTCAAAAAAATTGATTTTGCAGACTGGGCTTAAAAGATGGAATAGTACAAGTTGACAAAAGCTTTAGCTCCAGGTGTTAAAAATCATGGTGTTGGAATCCAAGGTCCCATATTTTATGTACAACATTTTATGTCCTTGTAGTTTGGGCATTCTTTTTGTGGCCAGAGTCTGTGTCAGTGTCTAGAACAAGCCTTGGCAGAGAGCTGGAGCTCTGCAAGTAATACAATTATAACAATCACCTTAATTAAATCACAGAACATAAATTGCCAAAGTAAAATCTGTTTTAGCGTGGTAATGTGGAAAAGAGCACCCAGATTGGCACAGACCTTTTCCAAGAGGCCGAAAATCCCCTTGCACTTCCCGGCATAGACCTGCAGAGCACATCCTCCCTCACTGGCAGCTGGCAGGGTTCCTGTGATGTCCCCACCCACAGACAAATGCCAACTCCCATCACAGGAATGAGATCCTGCTAGTCCCAGTTAAGCAATTGCCCTGGCTTTGTTGAATCAGCACTTTACAGGAACAAACTGCCAGAGAAGAGCCTGATGTCCTGTGTAACTTTCATTTCACACATCTCTCAAGATTTCACCCTTGGTATGACTGTTATAGATGACTGCCCAGGTGGAAAACAAGCATTCCTGTATGCTCCAGCTCTCATGCATGTAAGAAAAGTCTACTCACCATTAAAAAAATTGTTTTGTGGGTAAACTAGGAGTGAAAATGGTTCCGTTCCAGAGTCTGTGAGAGATACAACTACATAAAGACTCAGGTTTGCTCAGCTCCAAGCTTCCTTTGCTGCAAGGCACTAAATATTAATATATTTATTAAAGATAAATATAAATTCAAACTCATGCTTATTACATTTGAAAGTTATGCATAATGAAACCTCCTAAAACTTTGCAGCTCTCAATATCTGAGTTTGAGCCACATTGTTCAAGAGAACATGAAAGATTTGATAAATAGAGTCACCTCCATTAAGCTTTTTAAAAATTCTTTGCTTTACCAACAGATTATATATCTAGAGTAGGTACTTTATAGATCTTAGTAGTCTTTAAATATTTGGATATGAGTGTTAAAGAATAAAAATGCAGTGATTACATGATCCAGTATATTAAAAATCAAATCAATCAAAACTCAGTGATAATTTTACTAAAATATTAAGAGAGAAAAATCCCACAAAAGCCACAAAAGAACACAGAGTATGAGTCACAAGCAAACAAGGATGCAATGGTCTATGTGTCTTTAAAATTAAAGAGATACCTCTGTTCTGGCTTGTTCTTATTTTCTGAGCTAAAGCACTCTGAGGATTACTGTGAGCTACTACAGAGAGCTGCAGATGTAGGGGCTCTGGAAAGCCCTACAAAAACTGAAACCAGACAAGCTGCTGTACAGTCCCATGCAACCTTAGACTGCCAGTTCATAGCTGTCTAATGATGCTTTTATCACAGTTTTGCCATAACCTTCAGAAGCCTTTTTTTTTTCACTGAAATATTCTGCAAAAATACTGCCCAGATCCTCTGCTTGTATTAAACAGTTTGGAGGACATCAATGATTTCCACCAGCCCCAAGTGTGCCATGGCACTGCATGTAGTGTCAGAGTGTAATGTGTATTTGTTTGACTCAGTTTGCAGAAGCAGCATGTGGTGTTGTTCAAGTGATGCTCAATGGGTCAGTAGAAGCTGGAGCTTTCAAGAGCAGCAGGTATTCACTCAACACACAACCATTCATGTTTCTGTGGGGCTGCTTGTGGCTGTCTTCCTGGAATCCCAGTACAGAAGGGATTTTGGTAAACTCACCCCTGGCTGTTGTCATTCTTTTCACTCCTTCTATACAGAAACTGCAACTGAAATCCTATGAGGGTGTGAGGGTGGGATGTCTTACTGCTTCAAGTAACTTGATTATTACACTTTCTTTGATTTTACTTCACTAGACTTGGCTATCTGGCTGTAGTGCAGTCTTGAATAATATCAAAAGATGAATATGTTTTCTGGGAACAGCTGTGGTCATTTCCCTGGCACCAAACCAAATCAATAGCCAGAAAACTGAACAGGAGAAGAGGCACCAAAGATGGCAAACTTCAGCTTGTTTCTGTCTGCAGGCAGTTTCAAAAGTTCTCCTGAAAGCAAAATAAGTATGGGGACACAACATTTGATCATAAGGCAATTAAATAGTTTGTGAAAATCCAGACTAGATAATGTCAAGATAATGTTCTCTCTCAGAGCATTATAGGAGCACAAATAAGCACTAATATTTGGGGAACATATTCTCTACATCTTTCTGAGATAACTGAGAGTGTTTTGCTGTTTCATGTTCCATTCTTACAGCATTTTTGGAAGTATTGAGATCTTTAACCTAGATCCAGATAAAGTCTCTGAAGTACACATTTGGCTTATGCAGGACATTGGTGGGCCTCAAAGGTAAGTACTCATGAGATCTGCTTTGCACTCAACTTCTAGGTGTTTACTTCACCAGAAAAAATATTGCCAGAAAAACATTCGTATGTTGTTTCCTCTAGTATTTTTTGTAGGTACTGCTGAACAGTTATAGGTAAAACAATGATATTCCCCTTGCTTCCAAGGAGTCCCATGACCTTTAAGTTGCTTTCAACTCCACTGAGGTCTACAGACCTTTGCTATGGGTGCAGCACTGAAGTCAGAGACCAGGCTATGCCTGCAAGGATGTATCCATCCAAACATGGATATGTTTGTTCACAGGAATGATATAATTATGCTGAGCACAGCAATTTTTGAATGACAGAACAGGTTGTGGAGTGTCCTTCTGTGAACATCCTCAAAACCTAACTGGGACCTGGGCAAACTTTTCCAGCTCATATTGGTTTGACTAGGTAATCTCAAGAAATCTCTTCTTACCTAAATGATTCTGTGGTTTTTAAAAACAGTAGTTCAATCAACTGTGGTTGAAATGCTTACCATGGAATTACTGATACCAGAACAGCAACCTCAAATCACATCTGAGCCTTTCTGAGTGATATTTTTATCCCAGATTCATTTGCAGATTTACCACATTTGAAACACTAAGCATGAGGCTCTGTGCCTTTGACCCCTCCTTTGAGAGCCACTTCTGTGGCTCACATGAACATAATGCAGTGCCACAGTTTTTCCCTTTCTTGATGATCTCCACAACAGGAGCAGCAGCTTTGGTGCCATGGATCAGGAAGCAGGCTGTGATGGTGCAGTCCAGCTGAGGAAGGATGTGCACCTTGCTCAGACAGCCTCACTTTCTGACACAGATGTTGCAGCTCCTCCCTTGGCCCAGACTCCCAGAGGTGTCCCCTTTCCACATGAGCTGACACACCTGCCATGGCTCACAGTTGTGCATCTATGCTGGGGGCAGCACACCAGACTCAGTCTTGTGGTCCTCTGCATAAAGGTTTCCTGGAGAAAAGGACATTGAGTAATCTTTACAACAGTTTCCCCAGACATGACCCTAGATCCTTTGTCCCACCATCAGAAAAGCCACCATGTTCCCCCTCAACACCTTCAACAAGGCAGTGCCCTGCCAGCCCTCTTTCTGGACACATCTTCCTCCTGTGACAAGTCCATAGCAATTTCCTTTTTATCTTCTGCTTGCTTCTAAGGAGAGAGTGGGGGATTAGCCCCAATAGTGTCTATTCCTTGTATCTTCTGATTTGTATTCCATGTTGAATCACTGATAACTTGTCAAGTCTAGTGAACAAAAAAGAGCTGGCAGTGCTCTCCACTAATGTCATATGTTAGGAACTGGATTTGTCCCCAGTAGTAGAAGTAAGTCCTATACTCTGGATGAGGAGATGATTTTTACCTTGAGGTAACAAGTTTTTTCTGTGTCTCTGTCTCTGCCTGTGACATTTGTCAAACCTCTCACTACAGCTTTGGAGCACTTGGGCTATTAAATTAAACATAGAGATAAAGATCTTGAAGGTATGGGAGTGCTACATGCTTCTTGAAACCTTTATCTGCATGGGAGAGAAATACACAAGGGTGGGCTCCTAGACTGAAATAAAAAATTGTTGAAACAGCCCCTTGTCAAAATAAAGCAGAGGCAGCAGCAGCAGCCATAAACTGAGTCAAACAAACAGGAGGTGCTCATAGGCTGCTTCCTCCCCTGCTTTCTATCAGTTTCCTCCTGTCTTACTTCCTACCTGGGACTTAGCTGCTGGCTTTCATGCTTGGCCTTTTGTCATCACACAGAGGACTTGACCCTTTTGCCCTTTTTCAATTTCAGTAAGCCTTGTATTGTGCTGCTGTGGGGGAAGCCACAGCAGCAATGGAGCAGTTCTAGAGCACCCTGAACTGGGAATGGGGCTGAGTCCTGTCCCACAGAGCTCCTCCTGCACAAAGCTCTCATGCAAGATGCACAGCTGAACATAACAAATAGTTTCTACCAGCAAGGGCCCAATGGTAGCCAAAGGACACAATGGACTTTACAGCACATTAGCAAACAAGCTTTTATAGAATGTTACCTAAAATAAAGCAGTGCCATAGTGTGGAATTTAGGTGAGCATTTTCTACAGTAACTGAAGTCTTCTCTTGACAGTGAATCCTGCTCAGGTCATTCCATTCAGAGGTTAATAAGCATTTTGGAAGAGCGAAACTTTAAGATCATCTGTGAAGACAATTACAGGTAATTATCCACTCTTATTGGTGATGACTTTGCTAACATAAAACTAATATTGCAGGTTTACAGTGAGCTGGAGCAGATTTCCTCCTTACTGCCATGACATCCCTCCAGTGAGCCTGGGTCTCTCCTGGGGGCTTCCAGCCCTGGCTTTGGCTGGGTCTGGGAATTGCTCTCTGCCCTGCACTTCCCATTGAGTATGTTCATTTTTCAGGGAGTGAGCAATCCACCTGCCTGATTTGCTTCTGACTGGGCTTTTACCTAACATAATCTGAACCAAACAGGCAGATTTCCTCTCTGCTGCATATAGATAAGGCAGCATGCCAAGGGTGGTCCTTCTTTCCTTCACCATAGTTTGAGTGTGCATTCTGTCCTGCTGCTTTGTCAGAGAGCAAGGCATGAGACACAATAAGCATTATTAATTACTATAATTTACCACTGTCAGAAGTGAAAAACAGGAGCCTAGGAAACAGCAGCCCAAGTCCTGAGTTGCCTGAAATCTCCATCTTCCTGCTGAGGAAATAAAAAGCCAGAGACTCTTTATCCCTATGTGTGGGTTCAGAGACCTTCACACAGAGCAAAATTGTTCTTTAGCGACATTAGAAAAGCAAACATTCAATATTGGTTGTATCTTATCTGTCAGGAAGAGCTTTTCAGTGTCAAGGACTCATACTTGGATAAGAATATCTCCAAAGTAAACATTGATTTCTATGAACTTCTGAGTTTGTGACAATAGTTTAAGTAAGGAAAAATTGGTCTGCAAAGGAGAAAAATGATAGGTCTTTAAATCTGAAGGCAGAGCAATATATTCCTGTCTGAGTATTGCTGAACCTGATCAATGGGTGCTCTGCACATTGTGAAAAAGTTAACTCTGGTGTGGTGCATTCATCTGCCATATCCAGTGCTGACTTTCTCTTTGGATAAATGGAGCCTTTAATCAACACTCCCAGGACCTGTAAGCAGGCACAAATTATTTCAGCCTATGATGAAATAAGCTGTGGGGTGGGGCAGAAAGGGGAAACACATCTTAGCTTAGACCCCTTGTGGCTTAGCATGGGGAGGAACCTGGCACTCACTGCTGTGTCTCACAGCTTGGCTGTGAAGGTGAAGTAACAAGAAGGGCTTTTGGTCAAAGCTCAACTAACACACATGTAAACAACCGGGTTGGGCAACATGGACAATTAATGTTTTATATGCAGAATAATAATAAAATAAGAAATTTACAGGTAAAGCCAAACTTCTGGATAGAAAAATTGGCTTCACTCCCCTGAAGTAATTGCAAACAGAACCGTGTGGGTCTCTATCAGCTGAGCAGCTGACTTTGCATGCCAGGTAGCGACTGGTTCTGGACATTTTCTCTGGCTTTTGTCCATGTCAACAGTATCTTCCATAAGTAACTCTAAAAACTGGAGTCACTGGATGCATGAGGAAAAATCTCATATCTGACATTCACAGCAACAGCTTCTGTTGTGGCAGTAGGGTTTACCAGTGAGTAAGACAGAGGTGAACTTCCAGCATGGCAGGAATTCCACAGTCTATGCAAGAGATCTTTCTTCTTTATTGTAATTTTTTTTAATATTGCAACGTAGCTGACATGCTGGGAGGTCAGACCCTACTTTGTTTTGTACTGATTTGCCCTTGTCCCTAAAACACCAGAGTTACCTTTTCTGCAGCAAGATCAAAAAGAATTTCTCTAAGAAAAGCCATCTACTTGATCAGCATGGATGTAAAATGCAATTTGTTTTTCACATTGCATTCAGGAGCTGTGAAGAAATTCTGTTGTACTTGCAGAGCAATTATTAAATATTTGTTTGGGTTTGTGTCTTATTTCAGGCCTGTTCAGCTCCTTCAGTGTGTGAACAACCCTGACCACACAGACTGCAGGCTTTGCACCAACAGCACAGCAATTCCATGAAACAGCTACTGAAGGATTTCATTACTTGTGTGTAAAGCTGGAGGAGATGTGGCTCTGTAGCTAAGAGTGATAACAGTAGCATGGTGTGTGCTGAGGCCATAACCAGAAGTCCTTGCTGTGATACTAACAGCCAGATAGCAGGAGATGATACCTGAGGTGTGCTCTGTGCACACACACACACAAACACTGTTTGAGATGGCCCGGGGCTGTGGTCAGCCATTGAAGGCAGCGGCTTTGCCCTGGTTTGCTCCCTCCTATACAGCTCCCCCTGGGGCATGAACAGAGAAGAAAGAGACTTTCCAGGAGAGGCAGAACTCACCCAGATCAGAGCTCACCTTCCTTCCTGCAGAAAGGTTAAGCAGGAAATGACCGGGGCATGCTCCACTTTCCCTGCAGCCCAGTGCAACCTGTCCCAGGGGGAACACTGCCCAGTGACACAAAGGATAAATCATGGCTTTCCCAGGTTCTGTGACACTTCTGACCAGGCAAAGCAAGAAATGGAATAGGCAGAGCAGTTCTTGACTTTTAATGGGTATCACAGTAAGCAGCTGGTGGGAAGACAGCTGAGCAGAGCCAAGAAAAAAAACCAGAAACTGCTCAGAGGGCTGCCGGCACCTGTAAGAACTGCTGAGTGTGCAGCTGGGAGAGAAAATAGTGAGGCTGACTCAGACAGCTCCATTAAAATCTTACTGAATATACCACTGCTGGTCAGATTACATTTTGTTCTTAATATAGCACAAACATTAGCCTTCCAACTTTGATAAAAGGTCCCTCAGGCCACGGCTTGGCCATCCACTGGAATAGAAACAAACATCAAACAGTTGCCACAACAAGAAGTCTCTCTTGACCTCAGTTTCTTCAGTGAAAGGTGATGCCTTGAGGTGTATAATTCATGAGCACCAACACACCATAGTGCACTGGAGCAGCAGGTTTCACTGATTCCCTTTGATTTCTATTTTACCAGTCTCAAGTACAGTGTTTATAGCAAAACAAATGTCTGAGGCCAGCTTGTGGCCACGGCTGTAGTGCCTCTCTGCAGTGCCATTGACACTAAGGGAACAGAGCAGGCTTTGCTACAGACAGGCTCCTTGGTGCTGAGGTGACAGTGTGACCAGCAGTTGCCAAATCTTTAGGCAGACTGGTGTTTCCATGATCCCACAGGTCATACTGCACATGTTTTAGTGACCACCCAGAGTGCAAAACATGGTTATGGAACACACAAGCTGGTGTAATTTTGAGCATTTCTAGATAAACCTCATCTCTTTATGAGCAATAGAAGGCCTGCACTGAGCTTGGCTGGACCAACCCAAGACCTCACCCATAATGTTTACATTAAATGAAATGTATTTTTATTTCCAAACTGTTATGTAACTACTTAGATCAATCAACATAGACACATAGCAATACTTTCAAATAGATTATTTTTGACTATCACTTAAAAGTTTGTCTTCATGCTCACTTTTGTACCTCTTCTGTTGCAATATAAAATATTCACTGTAAAATCAAGATCTATAATAAAATTGCTGATGACAAATGTTCTTAATTCAGTTTCACATTGTACGTAACCCCAGAAGGTTAAGAAAGAAAGATTCTCAGAAGACCAAAATAGGCCACTTCCTAAAAACAACTCAGAAACCTGTTCAATGCATGAAACACTACATGCAACCACCCAGGGGAGCAGGGAAACAGAGCACATCCTCCCCAGGCTGCATTCTCCATCTGATACAGAGAAGTCATTGTCTTTGTAGGTGCCTGGAAATGAAGCATCCTGAGCCTTTATCTTGAGCATAGATTGTTCCTGGCCATAACAGTTAAGAAAAATGGCTGTTGTTGTCAGTGGTTATGTAGCAAGGTGCTCAGAAGCAAACTGTGCTTTTGGAAGCCGAGGTAAATACAATTAATTAAAGCACAATTAATATGGGCAGCTGTGCTGGAGGAGTAAGTGGTGGCTTTGTGATGCAGGTGGCTGACAAGTCTGGGCTGCTGGGATCACATGCATGGCAGAACATGAGCAAGCTCATTTCCAACACACATTTTTATTATGCATGATCACACATCTGAAATGCCATGCAGACATGCCCTACCAGAAAAGTATACTTGCAAATTTTACTGTTTGGCTGAAGACTTATCAAAAAGTCTTCAAAAAGCCCACGCAAACCAATACAAAGTATTCTACATTCACAGAAAATAAATAAAAGGAAAAATAACTATGCATTTTCCCCACTATTTGGAGTAAATGTGTCTTAATCTGTTTTGGAAAATGTTGGGTTTGGAGAATATGCTTTTAGTCTGAAAAGCTAACTCTCTTAATTTGTTCAAGGTAAATAGGCTGGCTTGTGCCTCAGGCCCACATCAAACACTGCAAAAGAGTGCTGCCCAGAAACATGAGAGGAATCTGAGTTACTGTGTGATAAGGTGATATCAGTGTTATCACTCCCAGAACCACACAGAGCTGGAAAAGCAACTTCTGTGACCCTATCACAACTGCACTGCTGCTCCCCTTTGATGCACTTCACCTGACCAGAGCCTGCAATCATTAACCTCATTAGGAAACAAAGGAAATATAGAAAGATTTGTTCTCCTTGGCAGCCAGCACTTGGCCTTATGTCTGATTTCATATAGGATAGAATGCTTTGGGTTGGGAGGGGCTTTAAAGATCACATAGCTCCAACCCCCCAGCCATGGGCAGGAACACCTTGCACTGGACCAGCTTGCTCAAAGCCCCATTCAGCCTGGCCTTGAGCATGGTAATATGGGGGAAAATCTTTGAGGAGGGATTTGATTTGTTTCTATGTATATTGGCACCATATTTGCAGTGGGCCTGGGTCCCCCTGGACTGTGGCATCAGGGGAGAGGTTTTGGATGGAACCTGAGGCAGTGGCAGCACTGCAGTGCCTATCAGTATGAGGCAGAAATTTCCCCTTACTTTTTTTTGGCTACCCTTCGTGCAGTTACCTGGCAAGACTCTCTGATACTCAAAACAGTGACCCTCAGACATTGTCTTGCATAAAGGAGCTCAGTAGAAAGAATAGAAAAATGAGATCAGCAAGCCTGCAGGTAGGAAACCCAATTTCAGAAACTTTCTCTTAACAGCAGTATCATTTACAGGCTTAAAATGACAATTAAATGGACTGGGAGGCTGATCCTTCCTATTAAACAGTTTGAAAGGAGCAATGGCTAATCTAAAGAAAACTCTTTGTATGTAAAATACGAAGGCTTGTGAAAAGATTAAAAACTAATAGTATATCTGAGTGGTTATCCCTCTGCTTTGCCAACAGAAATTGCATTAAATTCCTGATGAACCAAGAAAGGCAAATAGTATGGGATAATACTTTTGCCTTGCTTAGAAAAAAAAAGATCTTATATCTAGTGGAAAAAAGGCTTTATGGTTTGAAGAGCATTTTTATTTTCAGCCCTGCACTGTGAAGCAGGAGAGGGGAGCTGCCTGCTTGCTGTTCCTCCCCTCTTGTGAGGCAGAGGCTGCCCAAATCAGAAAACACAAAAAGCACAAAGAGCAGCATGTGCTCCACAGCAGCATATTTCACATCAGTACAGATACTTTACCCTTAATTCACCTAATTACTGGGGTTTGGGTGTGCATGGAGGGAGAGTAGAGCAGAGAGGGCTAAAATCCATGCTAAATTCTTTAGATAGGATTCCTACTATTTAAGGTTAGTCACTTGATAGTACAGACTTTCTCTATGAACAAAAGGACAATCCAGGCACCTCCTGCAAGCACTGAGCCTGCTCTGCAGCAGGGAGGGCAGCACAACAGGGATGATGTGCACTCCAACACAAGATCCTTATCTGTCTCCACTCCCTATGAAAATTTCCTAGATTATCAGCTCAAATTCATAAAATTAGCTTCCGGGTGGATAAAGTTGCAGAAAATTAACCTCAGATATATTTCCCTGGGAGAAATATTGCAAAGCAGCAAAGGACATCTAAGCATCCTCTCAAATGCAGCAGATAAAAGGGTTTTGCAAAATATTTAAACATTATAATTTCACAATCCATTTTCTGAGTATCTAAAGCCACATAAAATTTGCTGACAGTTTCAGGAACTGACTGTGTGATAATGAAATCTTTTGAGCATATAAAATGCAGTCAGTTAGAAAATCTGCATTCTGCTAGAGAAAAACAAATTGTTATTAATCTGCTCACTCTATTTCATATCTTTTTTTTCTGTTGACTGGCTGAATTTCCAAGAGTGAGATTACATTTGCTTGATTTAGGGTTTTCTTTTCCTGCACATAACATACTTGCTTAGATTTTTGGCCCTTTTTTCCCAGTTCAGTTATAGGAGCAGAGGAAAAATTGTGTATGAAACTGTCATGGAAAAAAAATCTTACCATTTCTTTCCTATGCCCTAGGGGAGTAAAAATGCAACAGGTGTGAATTGTATTTACACCTTAAATAGCTTAAAGGGTAGCTTTAAAAAGGGGGCTGGGGGGAGGTGGGTGGTTTCTCAATGAATCTAGAAATTAATTAGTCAATACAACAACATGACAATAATGGTTTGCAGAGGACTGTGAACACTCTGGGGAAAACATTTTTTCCATTCCTACTCTTTTTGGAATACTAAACAAATCAATAGCTCTCTGTTACAATTAGACCTGAGACCTCTGAGTTCTGAATCTTCAGGGAATGAACAGAAGGCCTCTTGCTGATGAAAATATCAGCAAAGTTATGATCTGTGTGGGTCAGAGGAGTGTGTAACCCACTGAACAGCCATTTGGAGCCACACTGGGATGGATGATGAACTTCTTCATACATAACTTTAATATCTCATAGGCTACATTAGGCTACACCCAACATTAGGTCACCAGAAGGAGCCAGCTTTGCTCCCCTAAGTCAGACTTTCAGCAACATCAGTTTGTGGTTGTGTGCTTGGTTTACAGTTGGGAAACATTAAGACTAAGAAGTGGTCTAGACAGAGATGAATTATAGAAATAAACACAATTGTAACTCAGATTACTCATTCCCTGTGCTAAAAATGCTACTAAAAATAGGAAGCAGTTACAGTCTCCAAATTTTTTTATGCTCCAAATTTTCTTGAGTAATGTCAGACACTGCTGATTCGTGGTATGTGGGGCTGCTTCATGTGAAGAAGTAAAATAATAATGCATGGCTTGATAAGTTTAAGCAGGTCCTGGTACACTTAAGTCTTTTTTTCATTAATCAACCACATTTCTGTCGAGCTGTAGCTCTATTGAAAGTACTGTGTAGGCAGGGATTAATTTCTATGGCTACTTGGGACTTGCTATGGAACACTGGGCAAACATTTTATTTTTCATATTTGAGATTTCCTGCCCGAATGGGTGGCATGATAAGATGATATTTTACAATTTTAAGATCAGAGGGGTTATCACAATGCCTAAACT
Organism: Cisticola juncidis; assembly: GCA_013400215.1. NCBI lineage: Eukaryota > Metazoa > Chordata > Aves > Passeriformes > Cisticolidae > Cisticola > Cisticola juncidis. The sequence goes on from VXBR01002740.1 coordinate 2,643,762, forward strand.
GATCTTATGAATATTACAGCTTTTTAGTTTCAGCCTATGCCATGCCTCTATTTTATCCTCACATTGTGCTTTAGGTAATGCAGATTTTGCAGAGCAGCACTGGTCTCATGCTCTCTGATAACATGAAGCAGTGAAGCACTTTTCATCACAGGCTGTTCCAGTAATTGCCTGCCACCATTACTGTAAATTAATTTATAGTTTGCCTATATTGGCCAGGTTGGACAGAGCTCTGAGCTCTGGCCCAGTGAAAGGTGTTCCAGTCCACAGCATGGGAGTTGGAATTAGATGATCATTAAGGCAACTTCCAATTCAGGCCATCCTATCATTTATTCTATGGTTATTCTCAGGTGTTAACAACTTCCTCTTGTATCCTGTGTTAAAGATAATTTCTTCTGTGGGAAAGGGCAGTTTCTCTTCCTGATAGGAATTCTTAATCCAGGCAATTCTTATGCTCTTTTCCTGGTGAACTAGAGAGATCAACCTTTGTAAACTTTTCAGGATGATGCATTTGCTCGAATCTATAGGTTTTTTCTTCCCCCTCTCCCATTCTTTATTTTTCTTTAATGCAAAGATTCATCTTGTATTCCCTGTGGCCTTTTAACTGACACAGCTAGACTGAAATGCAGTCCCTACTTTTACTGTGTTTATCAGTAACAACTTATAATAATATGATTACAGAAAGAATTCACAAGTTTGCTGGGGCAAAGTTGAGAGGCCAATTCTCTGCTGTATAAAACCAACCCAGTTGTTATAATAACCAGCAGAAGTGGGTGGACATTGTAGTTAAAATACTTGGCTGCAGGGATGTTTCCAGATACCTCTCTTTCAAGTATCTTTCATTTGATCTATGTCACACATTATTTTTCATAATGTAACATCATGGCATCAATTAACACATTATAGTAGGCAAGATTTTTTTTCAAATTTACACCAGAATACTCTCTTATCATTTGACCATGGTTAATTGATTACAAAGTAACCTTTCCCTTTAATTATTAGCCCAAACATTCTAGTTTAACAGAACTATAACAAGTTTATTTTTTTCTAATCCAGACTTTTTGTCCCTCCATCCTCCTTGAGAAAAAGAATGCTACACAGTAATATACCTTGAAGTACAAATTATATGTGTCAAGCTTTACTTATTAGCCTTCCTTAAAGCCTGAAAGATTTTACCAGCATCAATATTTCTCTGTGTCAATTTAGCAGCAGAAAAAGAGTGAGCCTGGGAAATTAAAGACTTCTTTACCAATGTCTGAGTTATCTCCTGATTTGAATACTAAGTTGAAGCACAGAAAATCATGGAAACATAGCTGTAGATGTGATGATGCTCTACAGCCACCTTTAACTTCCCAACCCTGCTCAAGTGCCACACTTGTGTTCTGTAAGTGTTCCTCAACTGTTCCATTTGGCCATGATTCCACACATTTTTCTTGTTTATGCTGTTTTTTCTCAGTTCTCCAGTAAAACAGGGATGTCCACAAGTAAGGTAAATGGAGGGCACAGCACATGGACTGTGGGATATAACCAAACATTGAAGGCAAAAAGAGATGATCTACATTTCAAAGAAAAGGAGTAAAATCTCTTAATATTTGATGTCCTTTTGGTTTGGACTGTTTGTGTGCACAGTTTCACAGTATTGTCTCAAAGGAACAGAGATAATTTATTGGGAGATGACTGATTTTGATCTTGGGATGTGCAGCATGACAAATCATGCCAGTTTAAAGGTAATTGCTTTTTAATAACAATATCAAAAATTATACAATCCCACAGTAGAAACATCCCAGTCTGCCTCTCTAAAATTGCCTTTCACTCTTTTCACTAACACAATCTTCAATTAGTTCAGGAGAGGTTACTGCGGTCACGACTTGACGTGATAAAGCTTGATGTAGTAAATTAAAAATTAATAGGAAATTGTTCAAATCTCACTCCGTGTATTATTTCCAGCAGCAGGTGATTTGCACTGAATATTTGTACTGAGTTTTAGTGCCTGGGCTGTCCCGTGAGCTGACAGGCACCTGTGGGTCAGTGAACCCACGGCAGAGTCTGTTGCAAAACATCCCTACCCAGAGATAAGAACGTTGCTGTTACCTGAATTCTGTTACAACCCTGGTTAGTATTGACTGGATATTCCAGTTAATCATTACTGAGACAGAGCCCAGCCTTTTGTGCTGCTTTGTTCCCAGTTCCCAGCCCAGCCAGGAAACAGCCCAGCCCTGTGCACGGGGATGGAGCAGAGACTTTGGTGTCCTGACTGTCCTACAACCCATGGCATGCCAGGACTCCTGAAGAACACCACTGCAAAGAGCAGGGCTGACGCTGGGAGACCACCCAGAGAAGGAGAATTTCAGCCATTCCCTGGGCCTGCTCAAGAAGCTCCAACATGAGGAAGAGGAAACAAGGACCACAGCAGGGAGAAAGGCCCACTATGGCTGGATAGGAGCCCTGTCACTGGAGACCCAGCATTTCCCAGAAAAAAAGAGCTGTAGGACAGTGAAGAAATATGACGCATCATTGGCAGTGGTGAATTTTTATTCCCTGTGTGACTGCCAGGATTTTTGATTGCCCTAAAAAGTCAGTGCTTGGTAAAAACATTGAAATCTCTGAGAGGTTTCACTATGCAGCCTGCAGCTGAGAGTGCAGCCAGAGGAGAGGGGGATTAGCCAGCTTCTCTGACCACACTCAGCAGCCAGCAAAGCTCTCCAAACACCCACAATTTTTTGATGCTCAGAAAATGCATCTCTTTTTTAAAATACATGTCTTTTTAAAATCAAAAGTCATTGCTTGAACTAAATAACACATATTTATTGGTAATTTACACACATTACTAATTATGATGATGGACTAGCATAATAAAGAACTTTTAATATTGTAATTATGCATTTCCCTGTCATGGATACAGTATCTTAACACAGGTCTCAACAAAACCACAGCTCTTGTTACCAGCTGAAGCAGAACAAACTGTTCCCTATAGAAATATTGCTTCATGGGATGCTGCTGCCTGCAAAATCTGCAAGATAGCCTCAGGTAACGGCTCTTTTCCTGCCTATAGAGCTAAGCAAACAAAAACTGATTGATGTTGGATTTTGACCTGTCAGCTTCAGTTTTAATTTTTTTAATTTTCTGCAATCAGCAGGTTCTGTGGGAAGCATGCTGCTTGGAAGCCATAGGGTTAGTTTGGGCGAGTCTTTCAATGAAGTAACACAGCAGTAACAGTAACAGAAACTCAATCTGTGACCTGTAGGACGTTGGACAATGGCACACATCAAAGGCACGTGTCTAAGCTGCAAGAAGCACAGATAAGATTAGCATTGGTGTCACACACTTCTAGAGCTGCTGAGAGTTTGTCTCTTCTCTATGTGACCTCTGAGAAAAGTAACATACTTCACTGTGGTTTTAGCAGGCATGTGAAATGACACAGGTCTGTCCAAAATATATTAATATACTATGCATTGTAGTTTTCTTCAGCTATGTTTAAACTATTGGGGTGTCCAGGATCCTGGGTGAATTCCTCAGAGAAAATCCAGGACTACATTTCTTGATGAAAAATAGATGAAGTTCAGACAAGGCCATGCACATTGGTTTTATGGTTTAATTCCCCAAAGGAAAATCATGCTGCAACACAATTCTCTTTCCCCCAATCTTTATAGTTTTTATTGTAGCAGGTTGTTGCTGTTACTAGCAAGCAAAGTATTGAACACCCTCAGATAGGATGAGAGTGCCTGTGCAGGGCTGCTGGAGAGTTGAGCCCGTGCAACCTGTCCCATCACCTTCTGCTGCACTGCCCATTGCTGTTGCTCTGCTGCTACTCTTTATTTCCCATCTTATTCTTCTCCCAGCTCTTGCTTTTGCTGATCCAAAACACCAGCTTGCCCCGTTGGGGTGCTCTGTACTGCTACTGTAACTAAGCACAGCAAATATTTGGTTACATGCAGTGAAACACGTCCCTCACATCCCGAGGCACTTCATCTTTCTTCATTAACAGATGATAGAGAATGAAAGAGTAGAGAATAACTGTAGGCTTTTGACTAAACTGAAGGCTTAGGTGTGACTGTTTGAATATTTCATTACACACTTGATCCACCTCGTCATATGAATGGCTGTTAAATGAAATGTCTAGCACCAGGTACCACTACTCGATTCTATTGTTACATTATTTGATTTTTCCAGAGATTTGGGTGAAGGCAAATATTTTGTATGTAGAGCTTTGTGATAACTGAGGTGTATTCCAAAGGCATTTAACTTGAATTCATGTTTTCCAAGTTCAGCTGTAAGATGTGTGAAAGGGATTAACCTCCATCTCTGGGATCTTCCTCGGAATGTGGTGTTTTGCCTCCAAGGCAGGATGAATGCTGCAGAGCTATCAGTGTAGTCTAGAAATCCAAAGAAACAGTGAGGCCATGGAAGTTATTCCTTGCAAAATACAGATTTCAGTAATTTAAATGTGGATGTAAAAGATATGGAACTTTTTAAATTTTGTAGGAAATTGTAGCTTTTGCATGAGCATTTTAAAAGACTGCACACAGTGGTGACTGGGATTTCTGACTTATTTAATTTATTGCACACATTGGTTATGGAGTTGGAGATGCTGCCCACAAAAGAGACCCATGTATTTCCTGATGGGTGAAAAAGGGTATTTTCAAACTCTTTTTCCAAACTGAACTTTACCTAGGAGCTCACCACATAGAGTGAGTGATACCTTCATCAGACAGACTTCACTTCCTATTAGCCTCACAGTGAGACATCTCCTTAAATCTCAGTAAAGCAAACTAAACTCTGGGAATAGCAAAGAAAGCATTGCTCATATGTCCTACTTGTTGCCAGACAGATACATATCCAAAGTGAAATAAATCTACTAGGTACAAAAGGAGCATTGGTAATTGTTTTTCTGCAATGATTTTCAAAAGAGACTTCTTCATAACTCCAGTCTGGAGCCCCTGAAGCTCCTGAATGGTCTGCCCTGCGATGCACTGCCCAGATTGTGCCTGTTATTTGTTGTTTTCTGTGCACCAGCAGTATGTCTGTTTAGTACCATGTGACTAAATGGAACACAGGAGAAAGAGAACTAAACAGCCTCCATCAGAACTCTGAAGCACAATACAGGTTCCTCCAATTCATCATCTGATGGATCAAACCCAGAGACTCCCATATTACACAAAAATATATTTTCTTATGGCATTAAGAGTTCAGAGGTCAAGTTTTAGAGTGTGTTGATTGACATCTGAGAACCAGAGGGATTTGGAAACACCATCACCCCAAATAAAGGAGAGCAAACAAGACCATGAAATTGCCCAGTCTCAAAGATGTCTCTTACAAACATCAGATATGTTGTAGTCTCTTGCACACCTGCAATTGGTGGATGAAATCTGAGGTGACTGTGACGAGCAGTAACTCGTCATAGGTGGTTGCAGTAACAAGAACATTTAAACTAGTGAGGACATGCCTAAAGAAAGCAAACATTTCAAGTGCTGCTGCAAACAGGGAAGTTTGTTTCTGTTTGTATTTAAATTAGGAGGAATACTGTGACAGCAGCCACCCGAACTACTGCTCACCACCAATGACCAGTTGAACTCTGTGCTGCAGGAGAGCAACACCCCAAAGAACATCCCACAGCAGGAGTCCCCAGCCCAAGAGTGGGAATAACACTCCATGATAAGTGGATGTCCCAGTCACAAAACCAGCCAGAATGAACAGTTTTGGATCTTTTTAGGCAGATTGTGGGTCCCTATCAATCAGATTAGGTACATTACCTCTAGGCACCAGTGGTGTGATATTGATTGGAGTGTGTGCTGAACTCCTGCAGCAGTTGTGTCTTGTATTCACAAAGAAGCCTAAAATACATGACACATGAGGGTGTGGAAAGAGAGAGCTGTTGATAGACATTGATTGTGCCTCTGCTACCTTCTCCTTTGATCCTGTTTTCAATTTTTCAATTAATTCTATTTGTAAGCACCTAATTATTTGGCCTCCTCTGACTTAATCATCAATAGTAAATTATAGTAGCTATTTCAAAAGATAAAATTAATCCTAATGATAGCCAAAGTCACTTCTGAGCTGTGCTTATGCAAGTCCAGAGGAGCATCATTAGCACTGAATAGATATATGTCCTTGAAAACAGTGCTCTTGTAAATGGCTGGAGCCCAGCAGGAAAACACAAGGCCACTCAAGGAACACAAATGCAAAGAGAAGCCAAACTCAGCATTCGAGGGATAGGAGGGGTGATATGTAGACTGGTGGTGTAAAGAAAGTAAGACAGCTTTAATCTCCAAATACCTTCCTATGCTTCCAGAGGGTGAAGCCAACACACTCATGGAAATGTCAGCTGTACTCTTGCCATACCTGTCTAAGGAGCAAGTAAAGGGCAAATTCAGATGGCCATGCTGGTAGGATCACAAGCTCCTACATCACCAGCCTCTGTTTTCTGCAAATTACACATTTATTAACCACTAAGTATCACTCCCACAGAATCTCATGTGATCATTTCTTAACATTTCTTTTGCAGGTACAATTTCAATCTCTTCTTTTCAAAAAGTCAGCTTTTCAAATGTAACTTGTACTAATACTGCTCACATCTCATTGCCTGGTATCACTCCTCACAGTGTAAAGTACTCAAAAGTTGTGGATCACTCTTTCGAGATCAGGTTAGAAAGCAATTTTTAAGGTAATAATAAATAGGGGGCTCTTTGTGTTTGGAATTTGGCTTTTGAACTGCTGATGCAGACTTGATTTATGTTTTTAAGCCTTACACTGTGAGGGCAAAGATATATTTTCATAGGATTCGGTGGACTGTAGTATAAATGAAACATCAAGCACAAGGATGTACAAGATAAAACCACTGGATAAGAAAATTACGTTTCTAATTGTTAATATTAAATCTACCTCTCTGAAAACAACAAATTTTCTGCTTTTATTTTTAAACCATCACTTTTAATTATTTTTTAAAATATCTTCTCTCTAAATAACAGTTGAAAATTGCCTTAATTACTGATCTTCCTTCAGACCTGGGGGACTTTAGAAAATATTATTCCAGCCCCCTGCCTACATGAGATCAGCACACCAGAGTATTCACATTCAGAGCACAAAGCATTTTAGGACAGTGAAGAAAGCTGCATCTGACTGAAATTCTGAGAAGAGCTTGGGCAGCAATTGTAATTGCCTCTCTGGACAGTGGCCAGGACATCACCAGCTGATGTCCTCACTTGCAGTGAGAGTGGCCTGGGAGCTCTAGAGACCCTGTACAAGCAGCAACCTGATCACTAACCCAGATGGGGACTGTGCACCCCAACACCCCTCCTGCACCAGCACCTGCAGCCCACGCATCACGGTTCCTTTGGAGACAACATTTCCTCTGGAACTGCACAAAACCCAGCATTCCCACTGTTCCAACTGCTGCCTGTCTCTGAGCTTACTCTTCAGCTCCCTTCTGTGTCATTTGCACGTGTAAGTGAGGAACAGAGCATTTCTGAGCTCAACACTTACCTGGAGGTCTCCCTGCCGGACACTGAGGGCTGCAGACTTTGAACAAGCAGCAGGAACAAAACTGCCATGGCACGAACATCTGTAGGGATCAGCTGATGTGGAGTGGCCCAAAAGCAGAGCAGGATCTTTCAGGGAACCACACCACCTCTGGAGTGGCTCTAGAGACAACAGCACCTTCAGGCAAAAGATGTAAAAGTAACTCATATTATTTAAATAATGTTCTACTATCTAAGCACACTTATTACATATAATTAGTGCACATATTATGGATGTATGGAAGACATTCCTGTTACAGATAATATTATAATTCCTTCATTTTAAGAATAATTTTAACATCAAACGTTCTGGCTGGCTGAAACAACTCTCTTCTTTGGCACACACAAAACACCACAGAGTACTTATGTGTGCACACTGGTGGATGGTTCTGAACATGTCACAGGCTCTCATTATATAATGAAGTCCCTTTGATGTGTCTGTTGCTTGGAAGTCAGTGTAAGACACGTTCCACTGGGAGCTTTGGGTTAATGAGGTTTATAATTTCCTTGTGGGGCCTGGTATGATCTGTGGCCAAGGCAGGCAGGTAACATTGTCTTGATGGGAACATTTCACTGTTTTCCCACTAACTCATTATCACTTCTTTAAAAACCAGGTATTTCCAGTGGGGTTGATAAGCAAGTTTGGAAGAAATTCTGCTACATAAAACATATACTTTGCATGCATAGCAGTATGTTTCCAAATAAATCCCTTATGTATCAATCCTTGTTAAAGAGTTAAGCTGGGCCTTAATGAATCCTTTCCTGCTAAAAAGTTCTACAAACAGGCAAAAATCATTATGACATGGGAGTCCACTCTCTTTATCTGTGAATGTGTGTTGTCTCACTGTAGTAATAGCAATGGAAGGAGCAGGAGAGACAGAGACATTCCTCTGAGCCCTGCAGGTGTTCAGTGTCTGATAACCCCAATCCTGCTAGGAGTCTTGCATCCTGCCTTCTCCCCTGTGGCTCTTTGAAGAGAGGTGGTGACTGCAGCCAGGGTTCAGAGCTCCCTTGCTTGGTTGAGGGAGCAGGATGAAATTCCAGGATGTTAGAACACAGAAATGCCCTAGGATTTGCAGCATTTATGGAGATAACAGGCAGAGGACATGTATGCTCTCGTTAGGAGCATCATCCAAGTGACAAGATTGCAAGGAGACCCTGCAGGCTGCAACTTGCTGAATTTCCCACCCTTGAAGCTGGATTTTCCCTTTTGATCAATTCCTGTTACGGTCTCACTCTTGGAATAGCCTGGAGGAGCAAACTATATAACATATTGAATTGGAATGCAAACCTAGCAAAGGTAGGGGTGAGGTGCAGCAGCAGCCAACAAGTGTTGAGCTGCCTCGCTCAGGGCAGCATCAGAAAAAACAAGGCAAAAGTGGAAAAGGGAGGGGAATTTATTATCTGGGTTCCGCTCTGTCGACACAGAAGGAGCATGGCAGTGTGAAATGTGTGTTGTCTGAACACAGTCCCCAGCAGGGTTGGTCTGCTCCAGGTGAGGTGATTTCAGGTGGCAGATGCCCATTGGCCCCCTTGGGGGAAGAGGAGGGTGGGGAACTCCTGGAAGCAGGAAGGCTGAGTCACTGGGCTCTGTTCTCCTTCAAGCAGTCAAGCAACATATGAGATTAGATATGTAATCTGTCCTGTTGCCAAAGTGGTAAATGAATAAGGGAGGTTGCAAAAGGAACGGAAACTCATTCAAATGAAATTGGGTATGGAAGTGGGCATAAAATACACTGAATAAATAGTAATGAATAAAACTTTCAAGGAGCTGAAATTTTACAGATTCTCAGGTAGTGCTGCACTGCCAGAGGTATTTGCTGGGCATTAAAAATGTTTTGTAATTCCCTAGTGAATACAAAGAAATATGTAACATTTTCCATATAAAACCATCATACATTAGGAGATAACTGTTGGAAAAATTCCAAATTCGCCTCTTCTCTTTTTAAAATAAAACTGATTTTTGACTCTCCTAAGTTTGAGGAGAGTTTAAGAATTTGTGGGAGTATGTGGGAGTTGGGTCCCTCTAAGAAGATCACCAATCATCTAAAGCATTTTCCAATATGTATTCCATATTGCAGGAGAAGACAAACTCCCTAAAACTTCATCTCTGAAGCCAAAATGAGTTTCCTGTCTTCAAAAGCCCTCTCTTTCTTCCCAAGTAAATATTCGAATTATAACACCCAGGGTTGTCTGGAAAACAAATTATGTTGCCTAGAAAGTAATCTAATTTTTTCACCAAGATACTCCTAATAATTTTAAAATACCTAGAAGTTAGCTGGATATCTTCAAGAACAAATCCATGCAATTCCTTTGTGGAATGGTCTAATCACAAGGCATGGGAGAAGGGAGCCACTGGAACTTTAGACCTCTGTTGCTGATCCAGCCTCTGATACTCTTCCCATGCTTTGTCAAGGGCATCCAGCCTTCCTTTGTTTTCCCAGGTGTAAAACAGGGCTGATTATTCCATAACTCAGGTTAACACTAAGAAGGCTGGGATGGTTAGGTTTTCAATATGGTAGGACAGAGAACTTGCACACCCTCAGAATTTAAACCTATTCATTGTTTTCCTACACTGCAGTCCTGTCTGCCCTGCTAGAAGAGGTGTTAAAAAGTCACTACCATCAAGTTCTTCAAACATTAAGTTCTGACACAATGACAACTGCTGCACCTGTAACAAAGAGAGACTAGAGTTCAGCTGTGAACTTTTTCATAACAAGCAGAGGTCCTGGGATGAACAATACCAGGAAATGTTTATTGATGCCAAGTACCTTGACTCAACAATTACTAGAGTTATACTAACTTCAATAACTCTGTAAATGCCCCCAAAAAAGTCTCTGTGTGACTGCTGTCAAGTGATTCCTTGTGGATGTTGGCTGAAAAAGGCTTGCTAAGTGCAACGAGATCTTAGACCATCTTAGCCACTGAGTTGTGGTCAGCACAATCATAAAACAGGCTGTAATGAAGTTATACTCCAGATATATTTGCCTCAGACCCTGCTATTCCTAATTGCACTCTTCTGAAGAACATTCAAAATTACACACTCATGGAGGTAAAAAATTCCATACTTCGGCTGAGACAGTTTTGAGATCTTCACTCTCACATTAGGCCACTTTCTGAGGAAAAAGGCTGCACAGAGTTCTCCTTTTTCTCCTGATGCTCCTCACTGTCCTTGTACACCTGCATCCACTGAAGGCAAAATGCCCCCATGAACTGCTGAGAATGAATGAGCTTGTTTGTCTCCTGCAAAGAGCTACACGTGAAGATAAAATTCAGCCCTGAATGGAAACAAGATGAGGCAGAAGAAATATAATGCACCTTGGAGAGGAACGTGCAACTGCAGCACGTGGGTCCAGGTGCGGACAGTCCTGCACATGGAGATGTAGCTCACAGATCCAGAATCCCGGGCTGGAATTTGCTCTGGGATATGTCAGTGGCCCAGTGTGCCTGGTTGGCTGGCAGCCACAGGGAGAGCAGTGCTTTCTGGCAACCCAGAGCACAGTGATTGTGCTCCAGGCAACAAAGTCCTCACCACAGCACTCCCGAGAGTACCAGCAGCTAAGGGTAGGTAGGACTGGATGTTTTCCAAATTATCTGGAGCAAGTAAGTCTCTTAAGTCAGGCCTGCCCAGTGCTCTTGTTATAATTTGGAACTAATAGAAGGGTGTCTGTATACCAGAGTAGGTATTAATAATTAATTACTGCAGTGTTTGATTGCTTGGGCCAAATAAAGCTCCTAATACTTCCTCTGCATTTTTGACTTACTGATTGCAATCATCTCCTAACATGAAGAGGTGTAGGCCAACACACAAAGTGTCCAGCAGCTGCAACTTACCTGCTCTTTCAGTATTTATGTAATAATAAAGAGCTGGTAACTGTTTTCCCAATCTACTTGGCACCAAAATGGCCATTTCTTCCAGCCTCATAGGTGTTAATGTTAATGTTGATTTACCAGAAAAGTCTAAGTTGTATTTTGCAGTTCTTCCAGCTGAATTTTCAAAAATCAGCAAAGATCGGCTGTCATTGTTTAGATTTACATTTTCTAAAATCTTTGCTCTTGGAGTTTTGGGTGGGGTTTTTATATCATGAGTTTTTGTTTGTTTGTTTGGGTTTTTTAACACAGACGAAGTTTAAAATATTTGTGTCCTCCATACAGAAAGATAAAAGAACATGGAATCAAAAAAACCCACAAAAAAAAAAAAACCCAAAAAACCCCAAAAAACCCCCACACAACCCCCCCCCCAAAAAAAAAAACCCCACAAAACAACAACAACAACAAAAAAAAAAAACCTCAAAAAAACCCCAACAAACAAAAACAAACAAACATGCAGGCAGTGTTGAATATGAGCTCTTTATTTGTTGAATAAGGGATCTAGTCCTGGGCCTATATACAAACCTGTATAACTCATTCTATCCCCTTGTCTCTGTTTACCTACTAGAAAGTTTGTACCATGTGCTTCAGACTGTAGGAGAAAAGAGGGAATTGATGTTTTCAAAGTGTTCTGACATCCTTTGGTGAGATTAAGAACTGAAAATTTGCACACTTATTGACAAATCAGAAAATCTTGTTGCCTTTCATTACTACAATGATGAAAATCTAATGATAATGTAGCACATTATCAAAAGCTGAAGTCTGCAATGCTGCAGAAGAATTTTTATAACTACTTTATAAACAACACTTCACCTAGATATTGTGAAAGATCATTCTTTGACAAAAGTTGAGCACTTACAGAGAAATCTTTTAAAACACACACACACACACACAGAGGGAATACTTTTAATGTATTTCAAAGTTTATTTTTCTTAATAATCTTTTAGGTCAAAAGCATTGTACATAACCAAGAAGTGCATGGCACTGAATTCATCACTTTGGCTAGCACAGCTCAAAGAGGGCCAAGGAGCTCACTGATGCACTTCTGCTCAGAGTACGTAACATCCACTGGTAACACACCCATTGGGGAGCAATCTACATAACATCTACAACATCTTCAACTAGTTTGTGTATATACAAAATCAGAAAAATATATTCCTTCTTGCTTATATACACTATATAACATGAGAATAAAATCTGGAATGGTTTGCAGTAGCTTAAAAGAGACCTGACTTTCATGATTCAGAGCTTTAGAAACACCTCCTCAGCATCGTTTGTCTTGGACCATTGTGATAAAAAAGTTGCAGAAAGAAAGCCAGCCTTCTGGACAGTATTCCTCAGCCACCTTTTTCTGGTCAATGTAATCTACATCTTCTACACAGTCTTGAGGACTCTGTTCAGGCCTTTTTTCAGTCACAGAGGCATCTGCTGGAGTCTGAACAACTTCTTTTGTGTGATGTGCTGTGTTCTCTTTGGCAGGACCCACTGCTGTCAACAGGCTTGAGTGAGTCAGCCTGAGGTGAGCACTTTGTGGGCCTTTCCTACATAATTTAGATTTTAGTACACTTTTGGGGTCTTGACAAATCTGCTTCTGCTTCTTTAGGGATCGGGAGACTTGTTTCCAGTAGGATTTCTGGTTTGCTGCATACTGTGCACAGCTAGAAGGATCTCCAGAGAATTCACACCAGAACTCACTGTCACCCTGCTTGCACTGCACGTGCACAGTCACAGCGTTTGTGTGCGTCACTGACCACGTGCACTCAGCATTTTCTTTGGTTTCAAACTTGCCTTTGGGAGATGATTTTCCTCCTTTTGACCTCTGCCCTTTTTCTTTTCCTTGGCTAGATTCCTTTTGGTTTTTTCCACCATGCTCTATGCCTTGTCTTCCTTTTTTTCTTTCCTTCTGTCTTTCACAGTTGGCTAGTAGCATCTGGGAGAGCAGCATCAACACACAAAGGAGTCCAAATCTTTTGATCCTCATGGTCTCTGTTCTGCTTTTGATCTGTTTTCAAAGCAAACAAACAAATAAACAAAAGGATTAAAAACATTTTCACTTAATGCTGTATTACATTTGACAGTTGAAGTTTTTCAGACATGGCATTGCACTGCTCTTTGGTACCTATTAAAGTGATGTTATCAGCAAAATGATCTGTCCTTTGTGTAAATTATATCTGGTTTAAATACCATTGTGAATTATCCTTTTTGGAGGCTGTGGACAAACTTTGATTTACTTTGTTTTCTGTGCAAGGGGGAACAGAAGAATCACTGCCAGGACATGCTACTGCCCAGTGACTGAAGTACTTTAATTAAAATCTCTTCTTCAGTCAGAGAAGGAATTTGAACCTGGGATTTGTCAATCTGAGATGGATATCTTAAATTATAACAACAAAGCAGTTGTTCCCACAATCTCTCATTTTGTAAAATGACTCATAAGCATTTTTGACTCCAACCTCTGGCTGTTCTTCAAAAATATGCCAGACAGAAAGGAAACTGGTTCAAGTTGAGGAAAACTATTTTATAGGCATTCTGAAAATCCTTGTAGTTCACTGGTTATGCCAGTATTTCAAATTTGCTCTGAGAAAAAGTTGTGGTTGTCTTTCCAGACAGCAAAAAGTAACTATTGATGCATTCTTTTCCATCTTGACTGCTAAAGAAACAGAACTATCTTTTTGCTGTTGAAGATAACCTGCAGTGTACTGGACTGTGTTTAAAGCCACCAAACTCCAGGCACAAATGTGCAACTTCAATTTTGAAATGTAGCTAGCTAGCAAATTATTATCATGGTGATCTCTGCATCTGCACAGAGCATGCTTATTTCTGTAGGTGCTTGCCTTTATAAAGCAGCTTTTGGGATCACAGAGGGGTTTAAACTTGGCATTTTGATGATTAAATACCTACATGTATTTTTTAGATGTTTCCATCATTGTTATCTCTGCAGACAAGTTTTTATGTTAGAAAGCAGAAATTCCTGTGCAGCCACGCTAACAAAGAATCTATTTCAACATTCAGTTATCTGCAAATATCTTTAGTTACACGAGTTTAGAATGTAGAATGCACAGCAGCTTATGTGAGCAGGCTCTACTTAGTTCTTACTCAGCTTGCTTCATGCCTTACACTGCACACAAATTTTCACAAAACCCTCTTTAGGGAACCTCACATGGTATTCACAGCTCTGTTGCAAACAAGGCAAATAACATTAAAAAGGGATAACAATTTGACAGTAACCTCCTGCTGCAAGTGGAATGGTGCAAAGGTAAGATAACTAAAATTCATACCTTGCAGAGGACTCCGAGACACCCAAGCAAGTCCTGATGCAATTCCCCTCTTTCGGAAGAGCCGGAGCTGGCTGGAAGAGCAGCTCGGTGTTTATAAAGGCAGGGACACACCTTGGGCTCTGCAGAGAGACTGTTACAACACAATAGGATACTTCAGTGCCATGTTCACCTACCTCTGACACACCTCCTGGAAAGGGGCCAGTTCTCATTCTTAGCACAAAAAAGCACCGGGCTATGGGGGTGACAAGGTGAGCTTGCGTAACTGAGGTGTTCCTGTAGCCAAGTCCTTCCCCCCTCTTGAACAACGATAAGAACTTTTTCAGATCATGGGCTTCTCTGAGATTCTCTCACCAGCTATTGAGGGATGTATCCTGCAATGCCCTCAACAGGTTGCACTATCGTTGTGTTTAGCACAATTTGATAAAGATAATGGAAACAATTCCACAAAGCATTTTAAAGCTACCTTTGGAGCTTTTTGTTACCATGTGCCACAACAAATGGTATTGAAGAACTTCAAACATCCAAAGTAAGTAACTATTTGAGTAGTAAGGAATACCAGTCCAGAGAGGGGGTCACTAAGTTGATCAGAGGGCACCTCTCCTGTGAATGCAGAGGCAGGCAAGTCAGCCTGGAGAAGAGAAGGCTCCAGTAAGAGGTTCCAGCAGCCTTTCAGTGCCTAAAGGGAGGCTACAAGAGAGCCAGAGAACAACTTTGTACGAGGCATGTAGTGACAGGACAGGGGGTGATGGCTTTAAACTGAAAGAGGTTAGGATTAGATGAAATATAAAGAAGAATTTTTTTATGATGATGGTGGCAAGACACTGGATAGCTTATTACCCTGAGGACAGCTTATTACCCTGATGGACTTCCCATCCCTGGGAATGTTCAAGGTCAGGCTGGATGGGATTCTGAGCAAACTGGCCTCATGGAAGATTCCCTGCCCATGGCAGGGGTTGGAGGTAGATGGTATTTAAAGGTCCCTTCTAATCCAAACCATTCTAGGATTCTCTGATTATATGACTGCATTTAGGACAGTGTTCATAAGCATGAAACTCAGAAACAAATTCAAGCTCCTGCAGAATTAATGACAGAGAGGTCTAAGGTTTATCTGCACAACAATGATTTATGTTCCCCCCTCTCTGCCAAATTTGTGTGTGTAAAGTTGTGGGTTACATCATGAGTGCTCATTACGGGACCAGCTTGAAAGAAAAACCATCAGATAAATCTAAAAACACATTCAGAGCTGGGCATAGGCATCACTCTTTGTAGCTTGGTTGCTTCAGGTGGTTTTACTGAAGAAATGTGAGGCATTTGTTGTATATGCGTGGGGAATATCAGAATAAAAGAAGGATGCAAGCAGGAAAATAAAAAGAGAGAAAAGCAGAAACCAATGTATGATATAGACAGGTATTCCTCTTTGGCTCTTTCCCATGTAAAGTAAACAGAATGATACAAAGGGATGTGGCTATAGGCAAGGCATTGTATGGAGGAGACAACTTCCTTTTAAAAGGTCACAAACAAAAATTAGGAAGAAAATTGCAATTCTGCAGCACATACAGGACCGAAATGCAGAGAATGGGATTCATTTACTTGAAAGCCAAAGGATTTGATCTGTATATCAGGACTATCTCCCAAGATATGCCTGCCTTTAATTGAGGTCAGCCATCAGATGTGTGTTGTACACTTTTGGTTGGCACGAGTATGTATGAAAGTATTTGCAACAGTCCACTGAATGTGAAAGATTTGTAGTTAACCCTGGCAATGCATTAGGGGCAGGGATCAGAAAATATATAGGAATGTGTGGTGGAAGGGAATCAGAGAAGTAGGACAATGTAAGAGTAAGTAAGGGAGGCACTGTCATGCTCAGGAATCCCAAACTAATACCTCATAGTAGGCACAGTACCATCTGAAGGATTTAGTATTTAGCTGGGATCCTCAAAACTGTGCAGCTGCCTTAGTTTGGCTGTGTGCTGTAGCTAATGAGCCTCTCATCAGGGCTGATTACTCTGGGGACAGCATAAAGCCAAAGGGCCATGCTAACCTCATGTTCTGGTACTAATTTAGGTAGAGTTTTAACATGCTCAATTGCTTGGGTGAACATACTATAATTCGAAATATTTTGACAGATGAGGGTTTAGGTTCAGCTATGAGAGCTTTGAGCAAGCTGCTCTTTTGGCAAGGAACTGCCAAAGCCAAAAACCTCTCCAGACCAACTCATGCCTTCCTAATTTGGCTGAACTGTGTCTCCATTCACTAGATCTCCTAGTGAATATGTTGTTGATGATGTTGCAATGATTTTTTTTTTTTGTCAGTGTTTAAAAAATACCATTTATTGGTGAAACCAGCCACAAGGTATTGAAAATAGTTAAGCACTCCATCTATCACATCCAAAATTCCCTGTTTTGGTGTCTTTGACAAGCAAAATAAGTTTCAATGTCAGTCTCAGTTCAGCTGCCCCATCAGCCTAGTCCCACTAATTCATAAAAATGGGTGAGGACAGCCAAAGAAAAGGCTGCAAAAGTGAAGATCTGCTTTCTGCTGCTTTGGTACTCCCTCCCTGAGGCTGTGGCAAGTCAGTTCTTCCTGTCCTTAGTGTGTAGAAGCTTCTGTAGAGAGTTCTGCACTCAAGTTTGTTGACATGGGTGCTATCATCTTTGAGATAATCTGTTTTGAGCCAGCTGGAGCTCTTGCCTGATCTACCTAGATGATTTCAAAATCTCATAAACCAAGATTTCCATATTTAGGTGCATAAAAAACATCCTCAGACTATGGAGGTTGGTCTGAACATCAGGCAGTTTTATTGCTATGCCCTCAGAATATCTTTTTGGTTTGTTTTGTTATCATTAGATATGAACTGTTTTTTTCTGGATGTCTTCTACTTACCTGGGCATATGGTATGTATGCATCCTGTACCTCAGAAATCCTTCTGGGAACTGTCTTATCAGGTGATCTGAACAGTCACTTTCTTCTACTTTCATCTTGAAAAGAAAGTACACAAAATTAAAGTATGAGATCATTTCTTAGATGCTTAATTAGCACCTAATTGCCAACAAAAGTTGCTGCAAAAACCTGTTTATGTTATGATTTCCAAAAAAGCATTTTTTTTCTTTCTGTCATGCACATTTTAAAATCCACCTTAGTTGTGCCCTTTGCTGAGCTGAAATGCTGTTTGCTTGTAAACAACATGGACAGTTTTGCCACAGAACAAACAATGCAGACAATTCATCAAAGACAATTTGATCCATGCAACAAATGAGAGACCTGAACAGCTAATTTGGCAAGGCAAAACTTATGGAGACTTGTTTAGTTATTAAAATAAAAAGACATAGGAAAAAAATGGCAACATTAGCAAAGAAAGGTAGCCATTGAGAATTACAAACATGGATCACCAAATCCCAATTCCACATTCTCTATGAAAAATCTCAGTCCAGAGATACTCCTGTGCCTTTTGACTGAAACTTCAGACAGGTAATTGGCATCTTTAGTTTTTCATCAGAACTGTTATGATTAAATCAATAATTAAATTCTGCTGTTGAGCAAAGAGAAGAGGTTTTATCCTTATTCTTAGTTATGATCTACTGGTGTGGAAGAAGTATCGTATTTTCTCAGTTAGTTCTTATTTCTGCTTAAATATTATCCACATATATGTATTTTTATATAGGAAATTATTATCATTTATACTATTAGTTGCAGTGGTGCATTATTTACAAACTGCAGCTCCTTGTGGTGTCACCTCTGTGACATCAAGAGGCTCCTGTTCGTTCATTTTGTTCATTCACAGAATAAAAACTAACTTTTATATACAAACAGTAAAACTTTAATTTAATTTATGAAGAGCAAATGATTGATTGAACTCCTTTTACCACCTAAAAATAGGGCTCCATAGGATATCAGCTATTTGCCAGTCGTACACGTGGACAACAGGATGCTTTTCTCTGTGCAAATGCTCAGGCAGAGCAAATTAAAACAGATCCAGCATCAGTGATGTGAAGAGCTGCTTACCTTTCAAATGAAGGTCTATCAGTACTGTCCTGCAGCATTCAAACAATTTTGGTGTATGGGTACCCACATCACCAATGTGGAATTCTTCCTGTAGTTAAAACAAAGCAGCCTGTTCTTGTGCTGTTCACTGACAAGATAGAATCAGGCACAGGCTGTAGGTGTTCATCATTTCCCTAGGAATACCTGCTGGAAGACTGAGAGTGGTAATTAACAGATGTGGCAGTCACAGCTCCACCCCCCAGTGCAATAACCCTTTTACAGTGACTGTGGGCTCTTCCCTGGCACGGCATTCCCATCCCTAGGTAAACAAGCTTCAGGCAGGAAACTTGTAACTTGATTTCCTTCTTGATTGTGTGGGTTGAGTATTTACAAAAGACAGGAAGCTAACAGCCCTAAGTGCTCAAGTCCTTTTACACAGCAACAAAATACTCATCACACAAGGAGTGAGAGCATCACCAACTCTTCTGCATCTCACTGCCTGTGCCAGACACTTCAGGAGAATATTCCATAGCTTATTGGCCTTTCTCTGGAAGTGGCTGTTTAATTTAAATCTAGTGATGGTTTCAGGGCACTGAGATCTGCTAATTAATTGTTTTACATGGAGGAACAATTATTTGAAAGAAGTGGAAGCAAACTCATCAGTTAACAATTTTCAGTTACTTCTGACTTGGGATTAAAATTATATTACTTAAATAAATATGAAAAAAAGGCATCAGGTTCTCTCCATTGAGTCTTTCACACTGTCCAATTATTTCATAAGCTGGCCAAAACTAACAGCTGAATTTGGTAGAATTGTATCCAAATGAAAACTTATATCATGAAACCCAAATAAAAAGAAACAAACACTAATTAATTCAAACAAGTGTTAAGTGTAAGTTAATCACAGAACAACAGAAATCAAATTACTGCTTTATATTTTAAGCTAATGAAAAAGAGCACTTTACAAGATTAAATAGTAAGGTTATTTTATAGCAAACTCCAGTTCAAGCAGAGGTTCACATTTGCATTTAAGAACTATATTCCTGAAACTTTAGTCAATTGAGTGAACACTGCTGCTTCATACAGTGTTCATATCTAAGTTAAACTAACAGCTTAATCATTTTATCTATCATTTGTAGGTCTAGCATTACTGTTTATTATTACATTCTCCATCTATGAAGTCAGTAGTTTTTACTTGTAGTGTTTCTTTATTTGCATGATGCCTTCTGTTGGCATCATTCTGATTAATGATCAATTAATTAGTTACCACCAAGGTTCTGATCAGCGGAGTTCAGCCCTCTTGGCTCCCCTCTTGTGCTTGCAGGTCAGCATTTGTTCATGTGTTACTCACCTGATCACTGAACACTGTCACAGGCAGCTGGAAAAAGCAGAGTTTGCTTTCAGACCTGCAGAGCATTGCTTTATCTCTGCAGGCAAGGACAGCAGTGTTTTCACAAAAATACAAGTGCTTCTGACTAAAAGGCAGATCCAAGCCCGTGAGGGAGGAATGTTTCTGAAATAATGAGGAAATTCCTCTTGTTTAATGAGATAATACAGAGAAAAAAAACCCATATTATACAGAAGACCAAAAATTTTGATGCTGAATGGAGTTTACAAAGTGTTTCACCTTGGCAGGAGGAGGTCTTCTGAATTCAAGCAAGGGAAATTTGAGATGTCTCCTCTACCTTAATTTTATTGTGAGACTATGTCAGACCAACCTTAAAGAAAGTTTTGTTTGACTTTGAAACAATTCAAAGATGAATAAATATTTGCCATTAAATAAACATGATTGCCCTCCTTTATACAGGATGTTAAATGCTGATGCCATGATAAAAATGATTGTTAGTATACAAAACACAAGAGTTGGCAGTAAACATATCCAAATCTAAGCAGACCTTGAGATTTTGATTGCTTCTGATAATGCTACAAGATCACTAAATAACAGATGGAATTTGATAGATAAAAACCCCAAAACTTTTTTTCTTCTGTAGGATTTCTCTTTCACAGAATACAGGGGATACATTCTATATAAAAAATTCACAATAAAAATAACATGAAGTCAGGGATAGTAGACTGGAATGTGTTTCCTAGAGATCTTTCCAATATTGGGAAGAACTTATCCTCAAAACCTGAATTTGTATATTCCATTTACTTTTGGCTCTAGTACCTGTTAATCACTTCTTTACCTTAAGCAGAGCTAAAGATTCTCCAAGAACAGTCATTTCCAAGTTCTGTGGTTTTATTTGAGCAGGCTGGCTGCTAGAATATTAGCATAGATTCAGGATATTCAGGACACGCTCAATTGGTTTGGCAGCCAGGGGAAAAATAATTATTGACTAATTATTGTCTTAGTCTGCTAAGACTTTCATAGCTTAGAGCAATGCAAGAGCCTCTCTGTCTGACCAGAAAAGCTTCAGAAATACAATTAGACAAAGCATGGGTCTCTTGCAGAGAGTTAAAGTGAGTAAAATAACAAAAAGATGCTGTTGTAAATTATTGACTGCCTTCAGTCCACTCAGGGTAATTGCAAGTCATGCCCAGCTCTGAG
Source organism: Cisticola juncidis (assembly GCA_013400215.1). Lineage (NCBI taxonomy): Eukaryota > Metazoa > Chordata > Aves > Passeriformes > Cisticolidae > Cisticola > Cisticola juncidis. The sequence goes on from VXBR01002740.1 coordinate 2,664,947, forward strand.
AAGGCAGAAATGGACACATTGCATGAAATCACCAGACAGCATCACTAGAACACGAGGGATTGACCTGCCTGCCATAAGCACTGAGCCTGATGCTCCAACCTCTTTCAGCTCTCATGAGTGCCTGAGTTCTCTTTAAAGCAGTGCAGTGAAAAAGCACCCATTTGCTGAAGGGCAGAAAAACATTTTTGCATTGAGACAATACAGAGTTATTTCAGGGGGATGAAGGTAAGAAATGAGATTCAGCCCTCTTCCAGTTATAATCCACCTTCTCATAAGGGTTAGATCTATTTTTCTTAGTGGGAATTCTAAATTACTTATTTGTTTTAGGGGTTTGGTTTGTTTGTTTGTTTGTTTGTTTGTTTTTGTTTTTTGTTTTTTGTTTTTTTCTGATGCATGCTCTGGTCAGTACCGAATCATTTTGTGTAGAAATACTAATTTCTACTAATCTCTAATACAGCAGAAATATGAATTGATCCTGCCTAGGTAAAGGGAAGCAAGATCAGCCAAGAGTTACAGTATGGCACATTTCAAATACTGACTAGATCAGTGGTGAAATTCCACCTTGACTAAGAAACTATATTGCATAAACTCTCATGAGTTTATCACTGCCTTATAATTTTGTGAAGCTTAGCACTGGTCCCAAGCACAGCAAGATGTTTCTAGCACTTTCTATGGAATAAACATTCACTTCAGGCACACTTTTCAAGTACAGTGGGAAAATGGAAACAGGAACCAAGAAATTGTTCTAGGAAAAGGAAACCAAGAAAGAGGAATGGAAAACCAGGGACTTCAATGTGTAGGAAACTGTGCTGAGTCTGGCTGGGATGGATTTAACTTTTCATAGCAGACCATATGGTGCTGTGTTTAAATTTGTGACTGGAACAGTGCTAATAACACATGGCCATGTTTTAGCTGGCACTGAACAGCACAAAAGCCTTCTCTGTTTCTCACTGTGCCCCCTCTCCAGCGAGGAGCCTGGGGATGTGCCAGGGGCAGGGAAGGAACAGGGCCAGGAGGGCTGACCCCAGCTGACCACAGGGATATTCCATGCTGCATGACATTGCACACAGCACTAAAACTGGGATGTCCTTCTAGAGGAATCCCAGCCTGGAGACTTAGTGGGCACCAGCCTGCTTGGGGGAGGTGTAAAGTCAATGTCTTTGCATCACTTGCTGTTGTTTCTCCCCTTTTCCCTTCACTTATTGTAATGTATTTATCTCTACCCACATTCTTTCCTCTCTATTTCTCTCCCAATTCTCTCCTCCATCCTACTGGAGGGAGTGAGTGAGTGGCTGTGGGAGCTCCACTGATATCTGGGGTCACATATTACAGACACGTTAATCCTGCAAATAACTGACAGGAATTTTTATTTCAGTGCATTCCAGATGAAAGGGAACTGACACAGGGTTCACTCCCAGAACTTTTCTGTCACTAAAAATCCTGATGTCCAAGCTACATTGACACTGCTTTGGCTCCTAAACCACAGCAGTCATCCCAGCAAAGACAACAAGAAGGTGCAGTCACAGTTGTGATAACTATTTGACTGAGTTAGGTTACTCTTCTTCTGAAGAAGCTATTTCAGCTACATAGAAAAAGTGGTCTTGAGCTAACACAAGCTATGCCTCCACCAGGCATGTCAGCCCCAAAGTGTGACCTGCCCACTGACAGGATCAGCCATGAAGTTTGTTTTCTGTGACCCTTGGGTTATCCTTGAAGCACAGTATAAGCTGTAAGCTCTGGGGCTCACATCTGGAAAGGGCTCTGAAAACTCCTGCTGAAAGCTCAGCAAGGCAGAGGAACGACCATAGAGATCTGCACTGCCCAGCATTTCCACATCTGGCACAACCCTCTGAAGGCACAAAGAACAAAGGAAAAGGACAAATTTTATTTGTCATTCTCATTTTAGTAATCTCATCAGGTTCAGGCACATAGTGAACAGAAGCCAAAGTAAAAAATAAAGAAGTGTCCTGATCCACCTTTCCAAGTTGTAGTGCAACTTTTCATGGTTAGCAAAAGCTGAAAGGATGTACATACCTCAACACTTATGATAGAGTTTGGGGTTGCTCAGTTAACCTAGAGAAGATAGGATGTCTCTGACGTGTTTTTTCTTGGATCATTTCTAACTCTAGAGCTCCTCCATGTGGAGACCATCAACAGACAAGATATTAACAATCCTAAACATTAGATACTAATAACATTTTCAATGGTTTTGCAGAGAACTAGCAATATTCTAAGTATTTAGGACATTTTTAAGAATAATTCAGTCCTGTTCAGCCAGAACTTTTCTGAAAATGGGTGAAAAGCAATGCATCAGAACGTCACTGATGAAGGTGCAGCATTCCAGTTCCAATTCTGCTTTAAATTACCACTTTCCCCTCTGATATCACACGAATTGTACCAAATAACCTTTTACTCATTTTTAATTCTATTTGCTCTTCTGTGCCTGTAGAGGAATCTCACAACTATGTTTTACTTCATGCCATCAGGGAATTCAGAGATTTGTGGGTATGTGGGCAGAGAGAACCTAAGTCCTTGTTAATGAACCTGCTGGTTGGGAACAGGGCTGAAAGCTGTGTCTATTGAAGAACAGCCCTTCCATAACCACTTCCCACTTTTCCTGTCCACAGCCTTCAGAAGCTGAGTCCTAGACTGTTTAATACAATCTTTAATTACTAGATAGTGAGCATTATATGTGCACTATGGATGACACAGCCCAAATAACTTCAGGTTTTGCCAAGGGATCTGGACAGGCTGGATCAGGGGGTCGATCTCAATTTTATGAGGTTCAACAAGGCCAAGTGCCAGGCCTTGTACTTGGGTTACAACAATCTCAGGCAGAGCCTCAGGCTGGTGGCAGAGTGTCTGGAAAGCTGCCCAGTGGAAAAGGCCCTGGGGGTGCTGTGACAGTGACTGAACATGAGCCAGGAGGGCCCAGGTGGCCAAGAGGGCCAGTGGCCCCTGGGCTGTACCAGCAATAGTGTGGCAGCAGGACAGGGCAGGGATTGTCCCCTGTGCTGGGCACTGGTGAGACCACACCCTGAATTCTGTGTTCAGTTTTGGGCCCCTCACTGCAAGGAAGACATTGAGGAGCTGGAGCATGTCCAGAGATGAGCAGTGGAGCTGGGGAAGGTTTGGAGCAGAAGTTCCACGGGGAGCAGCTAGGGAAGGTGGGGCGTTTAGTCTGGAGGAAAGGAGGCTGGGGAGAGACCTTATCACCCTTCAGAACTGCCTGAAAGGAGGTGGTAGCCAGGAGTGGGGTGGCCTCCACTTCCAGGTAACAAGTGACAGAACAGGAGGTCATAGCCACAAGTTCTGCCAGAGGATAGATTGGATATTAGGAAAAATTCTTTACTGAAGGTTGGTTAGGTATTTGTACAGCCCAGGGAAGTGATGGAATCACCCTCCCTGGAAGTGTTCAAAAGCCATGTGGATGTGGCACGTGGGGATATGGTTTAGTGGTGAGGTCAGGATTTGACCTCAGATCTGAAAACAAAAGGAGCTACCCCATTCCTTTTCACAATGGTATTTTACAGTATAGTCCAGGTCAGCAAAGTACCCTTAGATCTGCCTCCTTTCAGCACCACTAAAGTCTAAAACTGTTCCAAACTAGGACAAGCTGCTGACTGAAATGTTCTGTATAACTGGGATCTACACCAGAAAAGGGCTCAATGGCTGAGCCACTGCTGTGGTAGGGGCTGAGATGAAGTGCACCAGACAGGATCAAGAATAAAAATTGCAACCTTTGGACAGCTTCTGAAAGGACAAAAAGAGATTTTTAAAGGTCAGCAAAATTCATGAAATGATCTCACAAAATAATTTAAAACCATAATTTATTTAAGCATTACATAAAATAGAATAATTGCAGAGGGCAAAAGCCACTTTATTAATTGCTGTCTTCTTGCCATATACACACTTGTAAATTTTAGTTTTGGAACAATCAATAAAACCTTGGCATCATCAAAGGCTATTTCCTGTTAACCCATCAATATGTTCTGTGTTGATCCAGCTACTCCAGACCAGCTGCTTAGTATTTGCACAAAGCTTTTTTAAATTATAAAAAACACAAGACTAAGTTTTAAATATTATTTTTGTTCCTCTCCTTATCAGCTTTTTCTCCCTTCTCCAAATCATTGTATTTATGGTGATGAACAGAAAGAATTGAAGAGTAATGGTTTAAATTAAGTATAAACATAACGAAACCAGAGAAACACTGCTGCATTCAGATGGGAGATTTATATTAAACCCTGTGCTGGCACACATAGGCAGGACTGTATTCACTGGGCACAACATATATATTAATGGCACTCTATTGTGCCATGACAGATTTATGTTTGGAAGAAAAGGTATTGTCTTGTTTTGGAAAGACAAGTATCTGTCAGGGAAATACTGAAGTTTCCCTTGGAATAGAGAATGTGAAAACACCCCTCCCTCCAAATTATTACAATTTTGCAATTAAGAGCTCTCAGGCAAAAATATGGGAATAGAAATAACAGTTGTTTACTAGGAATATTTTAAAAAAAGAAAAATACAAAATACAGTTGTACAAAAAACAAACAAGCAAACAAACAAAAGTCCTAGAAAACCCTGACAGAGTCAGAGATACGACCTGACACCCCATTGTCAGGGTGTTGGAAGCCGTCCAGAGAAATCCTCCTGGAGTAACAGATGTTGTTCTGTGAAGCAGAGATGATCCTGTAGAACACAGGGTCCAATGCTGGCAAGATGGGTCCACTCTTCCTCTGAGAAATCAGTGGAAAATCAGCTGCCTTAGTGTTTGGGATGGCAGGTTTTATCCTGGTGGAAAGGCTTTGGCTCCTCCCACTGGGTGGAGCATCTCACAATGGAATGAGGTGATGTTATCAGTCATGTGAGAGGCCTTAAACAGCCCATTCACAGGGGATGTCCCTCGGAGGAGGATGGGTGCTGGAGAGGGATGGGATTGGTGGAAGAGGATAGAAGAACAATATCTCCCAACAAGTTTCAACAGATGAAAATAGAATACACATTTTTGGTTACATTTTTCAACCCAAGACAGGTATGCAGACAGATACTACCACAAGCAGCAAGACCTGAGACAGGGATGGTTTGCAGGGCAGTATTGCATCCACGAGCATCGGATGACAGAGTCAAACCGTGGGACACGCTGGCTGTGCTGGGAGCCCATGCTGCAGCATGTGAGGGACAGGCTTTGTCCCCATGTGTGCACTCACCTGGCAGAATTACAAAACTGTGATAAATTTGTCTTCTGCTTAAATACACCCGTAGAACTCTTTAACATCTTATTTTCTGTTGACACATCTGCTGTCAGAGGCTCCCTTACACATCTCTCTTTCCTAACATTTTAAAGACCGATAATGATACATCTTTATGTCACACTCATGCAACAAGATATTTATATTTCTTTTTATCTTTGAATATCCTGAAATGTACAAATAGAATGGAATGTGGAAATAAAATGTATTACAGTTGTAAACAATATCTACCACTGAGAAATTTGTAGCTGAGAAAAGTATTCTGTTGCATTCAGTTTTCTCTTCTGAGTTTATGCGTTGACAAGACAAGTGATGCACTCACAGAAAGCTGTTGTAGAAAGCACACTAGAAATTAAAAAATTGTATGTGTCTTTATATGGTGAGAATTGGTTTTTTATTACATTTTATATATGGAAGAAACACAAACGTGAAAAAAGTGAGGACATCCTTTTCAGGTGAATTTCTTCGTGTCTCTCAGATATTTGCAATGTGCCTTTCTTCTCACACATGCTAAAGTTTTCTACACTGCTTTCTAGTCCAACTTAGAGTCAACTTATCTTTGCTCATGTAAATTACACTATAGCTGTAAGGTAGCTCTCTATATATACTATTATTTGCTATTTTAGTTAAACTAAAATGTAGATTTTAATAAGGGCCATGGTACACCCACAAGAATATCTTTTCTTGGTAATAAGGATTAAAAGTAATCTTTAAACACTTATGACACAATCCTAAAAAAAAAAAAATAATAGAGAGGAAGAAAAAAATATTAGTTGTTCCTTCAAATCATTATGATTGTTTCTATTGTGCTTCAAATGAAATATGTTCCTGCCAAAGAATGCTGCTGCTGCTGCTGAGGTGAAATGTGTAAAGTTCTGTAAAAGTTTTGTAGTTCCCTAAGGTGAAGGGAAATGGTGTTTCTGATTTCTTCCACCTGCTTACTTACCCTGAGCCAAGATGTCCAGATGCCATGAGAATAATGTGAAGCAAAATGAAAGGATACTGAACTGATTCCATCTACGCAAAAGATCTCAGGCCCAAGAAGGCAGGGGAAGCCCATGACTGCAGGTGATGTTCTGTCATTTAATGGCTCTTACCTCTCCTAGTCTCGTATATTGTGAAAAATACCTCCTGTCATCCAGGAACAGCTTCCCTTGGTGGCAGACACCATGTGGATGTGTGCAGAGAGCTTGAACAACAATCCTTGGAGCATCTCCCTGATGAGAAGAAGTGGCATGGGATGGGCCATGGGGGACAGGTCATTTGGGGAAGGTCTTGGGGAAAGACAGGCATCTTTTTCTAAAAAAACACATCTCCACCTGCTCTGGCACCCACCTTTGGGGCAAACCCATCTGCCCGTGGCCCAAGTTACCAACGTGACCCGAAAGACATCGGAGTCTGCTGTGGCCTCTCCCCTCCTGCAGGGAGGTATGGGAATCTCCCCATGCTGAAACTGGTGCTGCTCAAACACTCGGGCTTCAGCTTCGTTTGTGCCATCATTTGAGGCACCCAACAGCCATGACAGGCTCAGGTGATGTTTTCTGCACACAGATGTGGAAACCCTACTCCATGGTCCTTAATCGTGTCTCCTTCCTGCACCAAAACTATTCTGAAGGCATTTGACAACCTTCCCCAGCTGCAAACACACATTTGTGGATTCCCATGGTAAATTTCTGGAAAGAAAATTTAATAAAATCAATAAGAAACGGGGGGTCATCTCAGTACCTGGATGAGAGCACCCATGTTGTCTGCAGGTGCCTTGGAATGGGGTGAGAGGGGAGCCTGGGGGCAGCACTGCTGCTTTCCTGCTGGGCTGTTTGGCAGAGGAAAGGGAGAGGTCAGAGCCTGAATTTTACTCACCATTTCCTTCATTGTGAAGCTTCTAACCTACACCCTAGGCACATTCTTCACTTTATTACAGCTGCATTTGTTGGAATGCCTTCATGTTACACCACTAAGACAAATAAAGGGGCAACCAATGTCACCACCAGCACATTAATTTTTATGGCCACAGCAGTAGTGGCAGAGCAATGCAGGGTTTTTTACCTCTGCAGCCAGCAGAATCTAAAAGGACACCTCTGTTTCCCTTCCTGACAAATCATTGTGAGCCCGAGGCAGCAGGAGCCACCATGGGAGGGTTACACAAACAGTTCTGTAACCTGCTGAGGAGGGCAGGGGGAGGGGAACACGAACTTCTGCTCCAAATGAGACATCTGCTTAATTTTATTCTTGCTCTGTACCTACAGTAGCACAGCTACTCTGGAAATCCAGACCTGGCCTCCTGCCTATCATTCAAGCAGCTTTATTGGTATTCAAGACAGGAAAGTGAATAACGTGTCCATGAGATATCCCCAATGTCCTGTCATCTGCTGACTGCACCTCCTCCACTTTGCAGTCTTACTCCTTTTCTTGTATATACCACTTCTATGTATGTACCACATACTTTTTGTCACTGTGAAATGATCTGTGGAGTCTGATTAGAACAATTCTCATTTGTATGGGGAAAAGCAGAGAACTCAAATCTCCTGTGCTGCTCCTGGCTTCTCTTCCAAGAAGAAAGCAGAGGCAGGGAAAAGCGACAGCAAGAGAAACAGGAAAAGAGGAAGTGACAACCATAAAGCTTCTACGGAAGTAGGAACAGCAGTGGGAAACTTTGGGGAAATTTTAGTTTTTCCTTTGTCTTTTTGTGGCAGATATCTGTCCCTAAAATCCATGCCACATTAACTATGGCATCTACTGAAAAATCAAGGATGCAGAATGTAATGCTGCATACAATGCAAGAATGACCAGAGAACACACCTAAACAATTCTCTCAGAAAACACCAGAGTGCACTACTGTGTAGCTGTTGCCCATTCAGAATACGTTGCTTTCAACTTTATCCAGTTGGTCTTGAAAAGTTCCACAGATGGAGATTCCAGAGCTGTTTTGAGGAATCCATTCCTGTGTTTATCCTCCTTAAAGTTTTCTCTTTCACTTAGTCAGAACCTCACCTCTATAATTTTTTGACCAGGATCTCTTCTCCCATCACACACATCAGTGAAGAGCCTGGCTCTGTATTCTCTACAGCTTTCTCATATGGATTGAGGGTCAGCTATTATGTTCCCTCCCCAAGTCTTCAGGCTGAACAAAACTCATTCCCTTGGCCTTTTCTCACAGGAGGCTGTTCCACTCTTGACCATCTTGATAATTTTCCATTAGACTCGCTGCAGTCTTTTCTGGATCTTAACTATTTGTGTCAAATACACATCCGTGTATATATGGGTCCTCCAAATGCCTCATTTTGCATTTTTTGGAGGCTTCTGCTATCAAAGTAGCAAGTACTTGTGATGCTCCTCTGGAAACCTAAACATGAGGATTCTGAGCCAGGTGGGCACCTCACACTGCACTGAGTTATCAGCAGAAATAGCAGGCCTGGGTATCAATGGTCTCCCTGCCTGCAGGAATCCAGACCAACTTTTTTGCCTGCTGTTCCTCCATCAGGAAAATAAAGACCAATTCCACCTCCACTTGGATGGATTACCTGAGATACTTACATATACAGGACTAACTAGTTCACCTAAAAGGAGGGAAACAGCAGGTTTCATTCACTCATGAGGTACCCAAAGACTGCACTAAACTCACCACAAACACTTCTCAATTCATCCTTTCATTAATGAATAGCACTTTCATGCTGGGAAGGAAACTCACGTGTCATGACTGCATGACTGCGTGTTTCTGGTGCTAAACACAATTAAATGGTGATGTAGCCAGTACAGTCACAGTACTGTTACATTGGAGTGGGGTATTTCAATTAACATTCAATTTTTAAACATTTTGAAGTCAAGATCCTTGTATTTAACTGACTTGCTAAGGGTGCAGAGTGTTGCCTAGTGAAATGCTATCCATGGCATGCATCACCTTCACCTCTCTCTAAAATGTGGTGTTTAACTATGGTCCTGAATCTGTTACAAAAAGCATTTTCTTAAAGGGGGGCCTTTGGTGCAAGACTTGGATTTCTGCTTTCAACAGTGAAACTTCAGGTGATCATTGCAGGCAGCACAGCCCAGGGAGCCCTTTGCAGCACAGCCCTGCTCTATTGAAATGAGACAGATTCCCTGGGAAGCAGCGTGCTGGCGTGTGTGACATTTGTCCTCTGCTGAGCAGAATTAGTGATGGCCACAAGTTTTAGACTGTATCAAGAGTTCTGCAAAGCAACAGACAACTCTGCTGCCTCCTGAGCTCACTGTGTACACAAAGAGAGGAGGGCATGAAGAAGAAAATGCTCTTTTAGTGAACTGATGAAAACCCCTCTTTTCTCCCGTTAACAGTATGGTGGGCGACCGATTGTCCCAGACTTCTCCCAGTGCAAGCCACTGTCTCATTTTTGAGGTCAATACATTGTGGATACTATTGCAAAATACTCTGCAGAGTGGATTTTGCACCATCTTTAAGATATTTAAAAGAACACCTCAAAAAATCCTCAACCTCCCCTTAACACTACAGTTCCCTAATATCACTTTGATGCATTGTGCATGTTTGCAAATCAGACAATTATATTAATTTCTATGACAAAATCAGGTGAGTAGGTGTACAACTACATTTTTTACTCACAGCACAAGAGCCTGGAAATGGTAATTGAGATCACAAGTGAAAATTAACCACATTGAATTCAAGGCAGAGAAAAAATACAGTTTATACATTTTATACACATTCAAATTATATTTCTGCCTTGTACATACAACCTTCTGCTCTGATCCTGTGTTCATGACTTGCTATTAGTTTCCATATACATGGAAGAGGTTAGGAGAAAGAAAATTATTTCAAGTTTTTTTTATACAAGGCATAAAGTTTAATAATTGGACAATCACGATCTGGAATTGTGTAGTGAGAATTACAAATCTGTGAGTAAAGCTGGAGAAGTACTTCAGTGAGAAATACCTTGCAGAAACTTTGCAAGGCAAACACAGAGCACTATTAAATTCTACAGTATAAAGTATTTCCAGTTACATCTCTGCTGTGAAACACTTGGGAACAAAAGAGATCATTGTTAAACAATAATCTGAACATGACTGTATTGTACTATGACAACAGGGCATTAAGTCTTGTTTTGTGTTTTGAGGATATTTAGGGAAGTGCCCAAGTTGCCAAGTAAGTTATTTTTCAGAATATCTACTGAAATTGAACATAAATAGTCCCATTAACAGGTCCTGGTAACACTGGACTCTGCAGATGCATCACTGGTGAACACTTTTCATCTGCTATGTTCAGAAATGTATTATTACAGTATTCTCTTCTACATCTTTTTTTCCTGCTGGCTGAAAATCATTATTGTAATATAACCTCCTAACACTGAAAATATTAATATTCATGCAAACTTGTTCACAGTGGGAGAGCAATGACTCAGACCTGTAACTTCTCTTACACATTCTACCAAATACCTCTTAAGGAAAAAAAAATACTGTGACTTTACACAAACAGCACCAGTTAAAATTTCAAGAAAGCACACCAAGTACCTTTTCAAAAATCTTATTTTTATTGTTTGCCCTAACTGTATCATCATTAGCAAGTTTCAACTCTAACAATCTGAAGCAAGTCAGTACACACGAAAACCTACGCAAGGTCAAGCAGATCCTTGGTTACATAAATGCAGAAGACCTTGGTATGTAACAAGTCTAGGGGCAGTTAGTTCATGCTAACACTTTGAGCACAGTCACTCCAATTTTGTGTATTTTTTCAGAGCTGTTAAAAGGTTTCATTTTTTCTTTAAAAAGGAGGCAGCTAAAAGATTTATAGAAATGACATACTTTTAACCAACATTCTTACGTCTAAATTATTACAATGCAGCAAGGATCCTCCTTCAGCTGTAATGTCATTGCTCTGCAAAATAAAAAAAAAAAAAAGGAGAAAAGAATTAGTCACTTTGCTGTATTAAGCATAAATTATTGGTAGCAGCATAAACACTTTCCAGCTCACACTGCACATATTCCCATTTCTTTCAAGTTTGCCAGGTCCACTCACCAGCTTTCTCTGAGCTGGTACAGAAGTGGGTATGAATCCAATCACTTGGCAATAAAGGGCTTTGCCTTTCTACATGCTGCCTGAAAACCTGAGACTTACCAAACAAGTGCCTGCATATGATCCCCGACTGCCTCTACAGTAACAGACTCACAAACCAAGACAGTCCACTTGGGTTTACTCATTTCTGCAAGGCATTTATCAAATAATATTTTAGATTAAAATGTTTCATTATTAGCCAGCAGCTTTGATGAATAAGCTTTATTCCCTCTGGATGGAGTTTGTTCTAACTGATGCTTTTGGCTGGATCTGATGCATGTTATTTGTCTTACTTCCCTGGCATAAATCCAGAAGTCAGTACAAGAGGGAAGGAGTGACAGAAGGCAAAAATTAGCCCAATTCAAACAATTAGAACTGAAATACCACAGGATTATCAACAGATAGGGCAAACATCTCAGTACATACTGAAGACCTCACAGGAGGCTGTACAGGAGTCCTGAATTAATGTGGATCACTGGAAATTTAAGTCGCCCAGCCCCTCAAAAGCCACAAAATAAGCCTTGTAATGTTAGATTTCAGCAAGTGAGCTTACCACCTCCCTGTTCACATCCCTGAGATCCCCCAAATCAAAATAACTGTACAATAGAAATATTCATAGGTATATTCTATTGTGCTTCCAGATTAGTTTTACCTGAAGCAAATCCTTAACCCCTGAAGATGCCAATGATGTAGGAGCAGACACCATGCAGAGATTCCCAGCAATGTTCCCGTGCCAGTTTCATTGCTTCTGTTTCATTTTCAGACCCATGACCGTGTTGGGTTGGGTTAGAGTTTGGCTCTGCTCCTCTCACAGGAATGGAAGCTTTCCGGACTGATTTTTCCTGGTTTGCTGGATCTTCTGGCTCCACACCAGCAGCTATTTGCCTCATGAGAGCTTCTGGGGGAGCTTTTTGGCACATGGTGGTCTTCAGCACTTCCATGGATTCGCAAGCATGCGGGGTCTTTCTGAGTTCCGCAGCGATCTGATTCCAGTAAATCTTGGGGTTATTTCTGAAAGCACGGCACACTGATGGCTTGCCAGCAAACTCACACCAGTAGGACATGCCTTGGCTTCTGCAATCAATTCTGAGTTTCATCTCCTCGTCATCGCCACTCGTGGCAATTGTGCAAACATCTTTGGTTTTAGTCCGAAATCTGATTTCTTCACCATTGCTTCTTTTCTTTGGCTTCAGCTTCTGTCCCAATCCTCCCATGCCACAGATCACAACCAGGAAAAGGAGAGCAAAACTCTTCATGGTGAGAGGAGTGAACCGAGATCCTTGAACAACACGATCCGAAGTGAAAGCACCAGGTAAACAGCTGCTCACAATTTAAAGTCTTGGTGCACAAAGAGGCCTCTTTCCAGCAAAACATGGGATGTAAGGGTTGGGCATTTTTATAAAAATAATAAATCACACTTCAGTAGGCAAGTGCCCCTAATTTATAGCCTGAGGAAGTGTCAAATAACCTTGGGAGTGTGAACTCCCGAGAAGGTAACAAGACAAGTCTTGTACATGCAGTTTAAATACAGAATGATAGTTGTATAACTGAGCAGCACATTCCTATCCAGGATGAACATGTCATATTTGATTTTTAACAGATATTTTCCATTCTCCAGCTGCTTCATAGCTATGTTCATGCTAGAGCTTGTAAGACTATATCAAAGTAAAAAAAGATAGAAGTTCCAAAGCAAGCTCTGCATCTAAATGATTATAAATGTGCTGGTAGTGTAAGGGTCCTGGTAAAATGCTGATTTGTGGAATGGGCTTTTGGTGGATTTTCACAGTAAGGGTGCATCTTTAGCTCCTCTTTGTGTCCCCACATCACATGCAATGGGGATGCATGGAAGGATCAACTGCACATTCTTTGAGCCATAGAAAAAATATGTATAAGAAAAGAAATAATGCTTGAGCAAAAGAAGGTATTCCAGGTCTAAAAAACAATCAAACATTTGTAAGTTTTATCATCATTTTCACACCACAATTCACTTTCAGCGAACAGCAAGACAGCAGAACTAACTTACCACAGTTCTCTGCAGCAGGGAACAGACCACAGAATGTCAGACAGATATTTGCACTTAATCACTTTTTTTTAAAAATAACTATTTTCCTGTTTATAACAAATAAACTGTAAAAATGCTGTAAAAAAGGTAGAACAGAAATCTTGTAGAGCAGAATCCTGTCCTAGCCTTTTCTGCTGCAGTAACTAAAAACAGAGCTAAGGAAAAATCACTGTAACTCCCTTAGAATTCAGAAGGTAATGAGGAAAAATCCCTCCCCTGCTGTGGCCACCCACAGTACTTTTCTGGACAGTAAGACCCCTACCAGGCACTTCTTCCACAGACATACATGCTACAGCCAGCCTGACCTGGAAAGGGCTATTGGATTGTTTAGTTATGCCTCAGTAACTGTGGGGTGCTGGAAACCCTGGGTTTAAGACTGGCCATACATAATGGAACAGAACAGCATTTTGTGTATTTAATCACTTACCAGGTACTGCTGAACAAAATGCCAAGGCAAAACCATTAATTTTAACACAGATGGCAAAGCAGAACATCATCATCAATAACAAAAGCTTCATTAATGGAAGAGGGGCAATAGTCCCTTGCTGCTGTGGCAGCCCAGATAACCTGAAAGCTGTCTGCTTGAAAATGCAGCCACCTGAACATTCTGGGTATCCTAACCTTGTAGAGTCAATGTGCCATCAAGTTCCCATGACTAAATACCATTTAACAGAGGGAACAACCTTGTTTTCTTTTTGTTCCTTCTCCATGGCTATTTTAATAACATTTTTAGCAGATACCTCATCTCTAGCTTCTTTCCATTAGTTCCTCCTTTCTGTTTCAAGGCACAGTGGTGTGTCTCCAGCCAAATCTTCAGACAACAATGGCATAAGCCCACCTAAGACTCACCATTCACTCTTCCATTGTTTTCTGGGGAGTCTTCTCACCCTCCAGCCAGACCGACAGAAGAATCTTGGTTACCCACCTCACACTCCATTTCAAATCCCCACTGAAAGCACTTGAACACCTCCTAATATTTGACAAACAAATGTATTGTTTACACTTTGTTAAGCACAACAGACAATTTTCAGATGTGCTGAAGAGTCCAAAACAGTTCAAAAGTTAATTTATACCATTTCAGATGTCTTGTTCTCCAAGTTTTTCAAGTCTAATCATGAGAACAAATAAACTACAACAATAAGGAGAAATATCGAAGCTTGGACTCAAATATATTTATATGTTACAGCTACTATGTTCCCACCAAGTGTTTGTCTCATTCTAATCTTACATTTCAGTCCTGTCTGCCTGTGCTTCAGATTAAACAGTTTGTGGTCTCTCATATCAGTAGAAAACAATTGTCCTTTTACAAGGTAAGCTAGGATGCCAGCTGTGAACCATGGGAGCTGAAGAACAAGCAGAATTTTAATTCTGCTGTCAGTGCCATACAGAAACAGGTTGCCTGCATATCCTGCACAGCTCATCAGCTTGAATCCTACTATCTTTGCACAATTCCCATTCTTGATGGAAGTTGGAAGCTCCCTCCCCCAGAGTCAAAGTTCTGTCAATCCTTCCTGGTGCAAAACTAAAAGTCAAATATAGCAAAATTTTTTAATCAGGGTAAAGAAATTCACTCTAGTAAGATTTTAACTCTGTGCAACTCTTCTGGGAGATGTCTGTGCCACAAAACAAGGAGAACCAAACATAAGGTAGTTAAGCAAGATCTTTTTTATTTAAATGAACTGGGAACATTTTCTCAAATTAAAAATAGAAACTTTTAAAAATCTGCAGTTCTGAACATTACATATACACATATGCTACATACTGTCAATTAGAAATGTTTCCATTTATGACATAAAAATGAAAAATTTAAGGTTATTCTGGATCAAAGACTGGTATCACTTTTCAGCATTTCTTTAAAAGTATAATAATGATGTACAGGATTATCTCTACTTCAAGACAATGAACCCTGTTTGAAAAAAAGTTAACAATACTGATAGATGAAAAGATATTATTTTAGATCAATATATTGACTATTTCACCTGCCAGAAGGTTTTACACTGGTAACATAGTTTTGGCCTTGTTGATAAAGCCTGCTGTTAATTAATTCAGCCATTCAACCATATGCCTAAATTCAAGGAAATAACTAATAGTACAGATGTTAACTTCAATTGCTAAACAGATTTGAATTTCCATATTGTAAATCACAGTTTAATATTATTTAGCAAAAATACTATCACTGCCTCCAAAAGAGCCACAGTGATACTATTAAGGACATTACAGAAGTGGGTGTGAAAGAAGAGGAAGATAGAGAACGTAAAGTATTCTAAAAATTGCCAACATAGGACATCCCTCATGCTCTTTTTGAGTACTACTGAACTCTAGAAAGCTTGGCTTTTTTACTATATTATGCATCCCGCACGCTCCCGACCCTCCCACCCAAAGCTTAAAAACAAACTCCTCCAAAAAGTCCCTTTTAGGTCTATACAGCAAAATTCACTAAATATTAAATAATTAAGAAAAAAAAAAAAAAGGGAGAAAACAAAACTGCAACTGAGCTGCTCAGACACACAAAGAGACGCTGTGGACCCCATTACAATCCAAATTTAGTCCAATGTAGTCATTCAAGAGCACCAAATAGCAACACTGATCATGCTGGTAAATTCATTTGTGAAGAGTATTATACAATTTTAAAATCTTAACTAAACACTTAGAAGTTTTAAGAAAAATGTATATACAAAAGTCTCTGTATACAAAATGTATTTTTATGTAAACATGTATGTACTGTATTTAACACAAATCAACAATTTAAGATAAGAACTCGAACAATTTTAAGAGAATTGCTAGGCAAAGGCTGTTAATCTAATTAATTTACATACTGTGATGTAAGGTAGAAAGCCCAGTGTAAAAAAGTAAAAAACCAAAAAAACTTTTTAATTCAAGCCTTGAACAGTGGTATTTGAGAGGCAGTGCCCTGATCACAAAATATTCTGTACAGTAGTTTATGGCATAACATTCAATAGTACATTTGGGATTTACAGTACAGCTGACATAAAACAAGTGGCTCAGGATCTGTCAGATGAATGGAAATGCCAATACACTTGGAAGAATAATGATGTACTCCCATAGAAGAATCTTGAGCCTCACTTATATAGCCTGGAAATAAGAACAAAAAAAAATTCAGAAAAAAAATTATGAAGACCAGTTTTAATGTAATTTAAACAGACCAAAGAGATAGATTCTAGTATGAACATCAGTATGACTGAATAACTCTTTCTGGTTTTAGACCTTACACCCACTCAGCAATCAGAGCAGCCTTCCTAAAATAGTAAAGTAGTAACAGATCTAGAATTGATTTAAGCTTATTACTTACCCCTTAAGATTTCCAATATGTGTTACCACTGTTCCACAGAGCTGCACAAGAAAAAACAAAAACAAAAGAAAACCCATCATTTGCTTTTGCCCACAAATGGAACAGAAATACTGTGTCTAATGTGGCAGAGATTAGCTTAGTTGGCCTAAGATATTTTCCATGTTTTACTCATTCAATCAAGCATTTTTCAAACAAGAGGAAATAGATTCATGGCTTTCTCACCAACCTTTCAGGTTATCTTTGTTTCATGATAAAAATAAATACTTGGATTGCCTACTCCTCTTTTGTGAATTTATTCCAGCCTCACATTTTGCCCTCACAAAAATGGTGGTTGCATTTGAGGTTGTGTCTTTGACATGTGTATAAAAATACCAGTGTGAGACACATATACCTCATGCAGCTCTTACTTGTACTTATATATCTTACTATTATAAAAATATTTGCATCTCTTTTCAGCAAAACTATCCATGCAATTTTGAAGGATAAAACACCCCCAAAAAACCCCCAAGCCCAATGCTATAGGCTTCTTTAAACCTGCAAAAGTATAGGTGTTCAGAGATCTATTCAAAGACATATCTCTCAAAATATCTCCAAAAGATAATCTGTAGGAAATGAGAAAAATCAAGGATAGCATAAAAGCAAAGAGTATGCTGAAATGGAAAGTAAAATCAAGATTTTATTCACATGGGAATGCCATACTGAAATTCAAAGCATGTATGCCATAATTAATAATTTTTCAAATTACCTCCATTAGCACTTCAGAAGACAGCACTGCTTCAAACTGAATCTTAAATTTGTTATCATTTTATCAAAGTAAGTCAGGACTGAACTTAGTGGATCTTTGTGTAATATTTATGCTAGTAATTTTCAGGTTGTTCAGCAATGCTGAATTAAACTATTTATCAATGACTGAAATATCATAAGAAAACATGCTATGAACCTCAAGAATATCAACAGTCATATTAAAGATTCAAAGATCAGAAAAGGAATTCTAAGACCTGAGAAATTATTCATTTTCCTTACGTAAAATATTGAAAGTCCTTAAAACTTAGAATCCTTAGATATGCCAGTGGAGAGTGTTTTTTTTACTTCAACTCCTTGTCAGTTAATTTGGGGAGTAAGCACCCTTAAGACCAGAACAATTGTGGTCATAAATATCACTAAAAATATTGTTGTATAAATACTTCCTTCAGAAGGCGATATGGAAGATTTGGTCAGTAAATAATTATTGTAAAATACAGTTTTAATAATAATAAAAATCACCCTCAATCTCATAATCATCATCATCAGATGTAACCGTGAACTCTGGCAAGACCCAAACTTTGAGCTCTCTCTATTCACTGTTATTTAAAGCATAGCAATCTTCTCTATAAATACTCAACCTATACATTCAGTCATGAAGCTGCAAAGTAAGGCACAGTGAGCTACACATTTCAATCATAAATTTAAATCTTTCTTAAGCAGCTTGCAAATTTTGCAAAACTAAATAATGAAGTTGTGCGATATAGAACATTATTGCCCTGGAAACTGAGTTTTAAAACCAGCTAATGTTTTACAGCACAGAAGCTGTAAAGACAGAAGATAACCCCAATACCCTCCTTTTTTTAAACACAACTTGAGCTTCTTGCTTTGTGATGCTACATTCTAGTCCTACCCCTGCACAAACACCCATTTTCTATGTTCATGCTTTCTGCATACCTGGAACAACTGTCTTTTACACAGGAGATCTCACCATTTAAAAAGTAAAACTACTCAGGAGTACAAATGCATTTCCCCCCTATCACTTTCATCTGCTATCAGAGCATTTTAATAGGTTTGTCAATTTAGGATCACCCACTGTGCTGATTAATTACCTGATTACATGGATTTTAAGATCAAATTTACCAATTACTTTGTTAAGTTGCAGGAAATTACTTCTATATCTGCTGTTATATAAAGAATATTTGAGAAATATACATCATACAGCATTTGCTATTGTGAATAATCATGCAAAAAAAACCCCAGAGAACTGAAAGATTCACTTTAAAGCATGAAGAAAATTGGAAATGTGATTAAAAGAGAAGCTGAAGTAAGGACACATGAAGGCATGCAGTTGCAGACTTGGTTTACCTTGTAAAAACAGGATTGTGTATACCATATAAATGCTCTTTATGATAACCATTATTACCATTTTCTGTACTGTAATAAAATAAATACACCAAGAAAGACCATGTTAACTACAAGATGCACTATGTACAATATGGCTTCTAAGACATGTATATGGATGATGGTATTAAATGCAAAGATAAACTGTGTCTGTACAATAGAATATAACTTTTCCTTTGTAACATTCAAGAGTTATGGCATAATTATAATTTTATATTTTAAAGTATTTTTATATTCTCAAAAAATCAATTAATTATTTTTCTATTCTTGTTGAGTTGGAGACTCTAATATAATCTATCAAGTCTGAAGAAACAAAACATGTTACCTCTTTTGAAGTAACGTTACATTAAAAATATAAACCTTCCCACATTAATAAAATAATTTTAATAAATATCAGCAAAAATGTCTTACGTTTTCATGGGTATATTTTCAAAACTAAAAAACACAGAAAAGGAGAAGTAATTAACTAGACACTAATAAGTGAGTAATTTCAGCTGTACATGCCTGTTTCTGCTCTACTGACTTGTGAATGTGCAATGAAAAACAACCACTGTGAAATGGGAGAAATGCAGTGCACAGGCTAACTGAACAATGAGCAAAACAAGGAGCAGGAAAGAAAACAGTAAAAAAAAAACTGACAGGAAAATATGTAAGAATAGTTATCATAAAGTAAAATGCCAAGTCCCTGAGACAGAGGAACTGCAATTGAAAAAGGAAAGACTGGTTAGGAATAACTAAGACAGCAAGAAAACAAATAATTAATTCAAGGAGACTACAAATCAGGCACAATTCACTTTAACAGGTTACTTAGCAAAGCTAATAACTTGCACATTTGGAACTTATTTAGATAAATGCTGCTCACAGAGCTCTGAAGACCTCTGACATAAGATTTTTAAAGTCAGAGCCAGCACTCTCATCATTCATGGCAAGTCAAGGCTGCCAAAGGCCACCTGCATGAAGCACTTTGGAGGCACTGACCCAAACCTGCAGCATTACACATGAACATGCAGTTCTAATCTGGCAGCACAGGTTTAAGAATTACTGAGCCTTCATGTGAAACACTAGAAAAAACATTTTAATCCATTTGCCATTTAGCTTATTTTGGAATATATACTTACTCATCATAAACATCCTCTGTATCCATCCTACGATAGTATTTAGACAGTTTTACAGCAAAAATTATGGCAGGAATTAGAAACATTGAAGAGCCTCCCAAACCAAACCAGAAAGTATTCTGGAAAAAAAAGCAATAGAAATATCAAGGAAAAAAGGTTATGGAGAAAACAAATCAGTACTGAACCCCTGCTTGATAGTCTAACCATTGTCACCAAAAGAACACAGTAGAAATTAGCTCTTGCAGTTCTTGTCAAAACATGAGTTTCCAGCACTTTCCCAAGGCACTTCATAACTGCAAACTGCAGCCCTGTTTGTGTAACTGATTTCAGTATTATACAGTTGAACTGAGTTATCACCTGGTGTTAAAATGATGATTTTTCAAATTTGATTTGTATTGGCTGGAGGCATTTCGACTTGAAAGTGACTCAGCTAAATTCTCTCATCAGGAAAATCATGGTCCATCTCTCACCAGCTGGGTAATGGCTCCACAAAGGAGAACAGCAGCTCAGTAACGTATGAGCTAATCAATGAGTGCAACATAGATTAGGAGGTTTTCATCGTTAAGAATTACTGAGATTACACATTTCACAGTTAAGCATTATCAAGGCCAGAGTGTTTTGGCTTTGACTGATTACATATATTACTGGTAGTGTGATTAGGATCTGTCTAAAAGTGCCATAAAGCTAAGTAATAGTTAGGAGGCATTTTAGGTACTTTCCAGGCACATGGTGTCTTACTTTACTTTTAATATATGCTGTCCTCTTTCCAAGTTCTTTCAGCAAGATGAAAAAGCCAAAACTGCCCTTCTATCTGCTACATGTCATGCTCAATGTCTCCAACATCCAGAAATTAATCAACATCTGTCTGCTCCAAGTACAGTGATAAAAACTCATTCATGTTTTCTAGATTTCAGGAAAGATAACTGAAAAAGATTTTCCTTGCTATTTTCCACTTGCCTCTTGCCCATTCTCCTAAGGTAGCAACAGTTACAGATGAAGCCTCAGATCTTTATGCTTTTCCATTTTCTGTTTCAAGGTGGGTCAGAATCAGTTAATTTTACAGAATTCTTGCTAATAAAAGTTCAAGTTTACTGAAAATCTAGAAAGTTCAGCACTGGTTTGTCTTTGGACTTGATCCGGATCAGAACATTTTCCTTGCTCAACTTTGTATGCAGTACTTCATTATCTTACTCCATAATAGTCTAGCCAGAATAATTAAACACAGATGTATGTTGCAAGAGTTTTCCCCTTGATGCCCCAATTCTGAGTAACAAAATGTTTCTTACCACAGAATCAGCTATATAGCTGCATAAAAAAATATCTACTGCTGTATCTATTACATTGGCAATAGGCTTGCATGCTGCTACTTCCATGGAAATCTGAAAAAAAAAAAGATTAAAAATTACGCTTATAAGTATCTAACAGACTAAAGTAAGAATCTCCAAGCCTGCTTACAATTACAGTTTACTAAATTGTCACATCTTACCCTATCTAGACTCAAAATAAACAACAGCAGGATATGCTACCATCTGATAGTCTTTTAAACATCAGCTTATTTTCTCAAAGGCTGCAGCTGAAGAGAGAAAAGCAAAAGATGCTAATGAAATCAATTTGGACTATGCAGGGTCAGGTTCAGTGCAGTAGTAGTACAAATGGGAGATTTCAGGCTAGCCCTGAAAATGATACTGTTGAATTTGCACTGCATTCCAACCAACACTTCTCATCACTTCCATTCTGCAAATGCAACAAAACTATAGGTGACTGATTTTCCCACTCACAGTAAGTAAGTATGTATTAAAATCTGAAACTATAAAACACACTTTCCAAGTAACATTATTATTATTATTGATTTTATTACTAATACTGTTTAGCTTTCTTATTTTTAAGCACAGCTTCTCTCAATAAAGTAAATGCACCTTACCGACTCCTTGACCCATTCAGTGTACTGCTCAAAGTAGCCAATTATGGTATCCATGTACTTTTTTGTCTCCTAGGACCAGATCAAAGAGAACAAAAGCAAATTAACCTCTATCTCCATGACATCATAAATTAATGTACTTTGATGAAATAGAGCTTACCTGGACAATAACTTGAGAAGCATTGTTATTTATGAGATTCTGGGCAGTATTAACAGCACTAATGACATTTTTCACCTTAACCTGGACAGAAAGAGATGGTGTTTAATACAAACAAATCCCCTGTAGGCTGTTGCAATGGCTCTGTGGCCAAGAAACTATTCTCCTGATAAATCAGTGTCACTGTCTTGTCAAAATCTGATAAAAAATGCAATTCCAGATAGAACATGAGCCTGCCTAAGGATTTGTGATCATCTCAATATTGTCTCATTCTGAAGAAGGATGTGTCAGTGGTTATGATGTGGTATCTTTTCCTGGAACCTACATAACTAATTTATATTCTTGGATAGGTTTTATCTTCCACTCTCTTTCCTTAAATCAATGTTTGTATATGCACTACAGACACACAAAGGGCACAGGATGAAAACAGTAGGCCCTTTACCACCACAACAACTCTTGATGACTGAAGGAGGATTCCGTACAGCCAGAACTTGCCACTAACCAACTACCTGAAGGACTGAGATGTTTTTTCAATGTATGCATAACCCCATAAATTCTCTCACAGAACACACACAAAGGACAGTTTATGTACAGCCTGAAAATGTAGAGATGTTTCTTAAATATACTTTAGAGTCAAACACCCCTTTCTAATCAATACCTTTTGTCATGGCTTCTTCTCTCCTCACCCAGTTTCAAATCACAGGTTCTAACAGACACCTAGCTGCTCTGCTGCTCTGGATGGGTGAAAACTGTCATGAGAAGCACTGAGATAGGTATAGCCCAAATAACACTGTTGAGACTGTGACTATGCCACTAGCATGGCTGGATTCCTGCTATCAGCCAAGGTAGGCTGGTGGCTGAAAGCTTTACCCCCAGGAAGGCAATCACCCTTTGCTCACTCACTGGTAAAGCCAGCTGGTCTCACAGTGCTGCAGGCACTACTTAGAGGGGAAATGTGAGCTGCCCTGGAAAAACCTCTATACCAGGATCCTAGAGCAAGGTGAATGGTGCAGAAGCAGGAACATAATGAGTACAACTTAAAGAAACAGACCCCAGTGGGAGCTGGGCATGGAACAAATGGTGGTTAAGGATGTGAGTCACAAAGCTGTCTTTTGTCAGTTGTACTTTTGCATTGTTTCATGGTTGTTCCCCCCAGGTTTTGCTTTCAAGGACTCTAGAAAAGGAATCCTTACATTAGGAAATCCTTACATGAGGAAAATGAGTTTTGATAATTATAGACTGGTACTGAAGCCTATTTTATCACTTGACAGTTCACTTTACAATTCCTACTCCCAAAACCATCCCAAATGTTCTTTTTTTGTTTTTTGTTTTACAGAGAAGAGATCCAAATCCTTATTACTTCCTCAATGCATTACCATCTCTTGCAGCAACAGAACAGCTAGAAATAGAAGAAAACTGTACTGAAAATATATGCCCTGCATATGCAGTAGAAAGCTTTAAAACAGAAAAATGTTCCTGCTGCCAGAAAGAAAACTTACCATAAGTTCAGATGATGTCCTCTTCAGCAACCTAATGCTCTGATTTAAAGTGCTCTGTTGGGAAGGAGGGGAGGAAAAAAGCTTCAAGTCATTACTACAGGTAAGCACCCACCTGTTTTAAGCTTATATTCATGCTTTGATCTTCTACATATTATTTTGTTATTAATACTACATATCACATTGTATACAACAGTAACAACAGCTGCATTAAAATTAATACATTGTGCATTTTATCACTGAACCAGTACTTCACCAACAGCACTGATTTAACTAAATTTAGATGCAATAAATTAAGGTTGGAGGAAAAATGGAAGAGTTAAGCTCAGACCCAAATGTTCAGAGAATTGTATATTGTGCAGTTTCTGAAGGGAAAAATCACTTACCCTAGCTTTAACATATTTCTTGACAGTCAGTTTTGTAAAAGAAAAAAGAGATGAGAATAATTAGGAGTTAATTAGAAAAGAATAGCATAGAATCAGAGGGGACCAGAAGGTCTAGTATTTTTTTCTGTAAGTGGTACAGACATAAAATATCAGATGCTAGAATAAACTAAAAGTTGTCATGTTATGTAGAGGAAAAAGTAACACCTAACATTCAGGATATTCACAGCTTGATACTATACAAAAGTATCAAAAGTGTCAAAATCAGGCAGAAGCAGCTCTTTTGCATCTTTCATAGCATTAATAAAAATACTTTGGCTCTACATACTACTCCCAGGAGTTTCCAATTCCAACACTGTTAGGTGACTGCTAACTCCAAGAAATAAAGTGTCAAAGTGATAATAGCTTTTATTGCTGAAGACCACTGACAAGCAGAAAAAGAAAATGAGTGATTTAGGGGGTTTTAGGGTTAGGAGTTGCATAAAGTTCTCCCCTGCTTCTTCTTCTATTCATATATAATCACAAACAGCTATAGAAAAAGATGGGGAAGAAAAAGGCCATTATTTTAGACTTTATAAAACAGTAGCTTTTTAAGTATGAAAACTATTTATTAAACACATACTTCAGCCAAATTACTCTTCATCAACACAATCTGTGCTTATAGAAGTCCACTTTCTAACCTCTTTAAGAGATTTAGAGATTTGTATTTTCTACAAGTATGTTTCAGTATTGCTTTAATGTTTTACCATAGCTTGCTCCAGTGGAACAACTTGCTGGTTATGAATCATTCGAATGTTGTTTGCATGTCCTTTTAAGGCATTTTCCAGTGCTCCTTTTGGCTGCAAAAAATGCAATTATGCAATATTGTTCAGTAACCTCAACAAAGCAAAAACCAATCAAAGTTACACATCCACTCCAGAACAGCTCATGCTAAAAATGGGGTATGGCAAACTGAGTTCCTCAACACAAGGAGGGGAAAAAAACCCAAAACACTGCATTAATAATTCAAACCTCAGCAACCAAACCAGATGTACTACCTTGCTTTTCTGGTTATAACATTATTAGGACAGATTTAAATGAAGAGAATTTTCACATGATGCACTAAGTCATTTTAAATACAGAAGAGTGAGCACATCTCCCTCACAGTAGCTACAAGCCAAACTTGGCTGCAAGAACCCTGCAGCACTGCACCCCAGCTGGGACATGCATCTCCCAGTCATGGGAACTTGCTTTTGTTTTGGAAATGTGGACATCACCCTGAGGCATTCTCTGCTTTCTGAGTGGCACAGAATTTTAAGTATTTTCAGCCAGTCACTTGGAAAGGCACCTGTGAAGGGTACCTATTTTTGTGGCTCCCACCTTTCACTCAGAAGATGTGAGTTTCTGCTCTGATTTTCAAGTCCAAATGCCTGTTGGAAACTCATGCCCATTGCCAAATACTATAAAATTTTGGTTTACTCTCAGATACAAATCTATTTTCCATTTCCTTTTGATGACAAAACCATTTAGTTTCTTGCATACACACTGAATACACACTGCTAACTCCATTTTGGATGTGTAAGAATGGCAGACCTCAGTGCTCAGAGATGTGTTTGCTTCCTGTGTTGTGTTCATGTGAGCACTCGGCTGGGTCACTGAGCAGTTTCAGGATGCTTCACCTACCATTTGACAAAGTGAATTCATTTACCTAACACCACACACTGGTGGTACTGCTCCCTCCTCCATACCCTGACCCCTTGGTTTGATCCAAGTTTTATTCTATTTGCTCCTTCCAGTCTAAAAAGCTATGTTCAATTTTGTGTAAGGTGCAAAAAGATGCAAACTAAACACCCAAAATTCATTAATTCCATAAGTTTTTATTTTATTTTTAATTGGTTCTAAGAGCTATCACTAGTAAAAAAGTTATATTATAAAACCAGTACCTATTTTTTAACAATCTAACTTTTGTAATACATTTTTTGGGTTTTGGCCTTTTTTTGGAAGATATTTCATAGATTACACTAAACAGCATTTAAAGGAAGAAATAAGCACACACATTGTAACAGTGAACACATATACTTATTTACACAACTATTTCTTTTATATGAAGAATTTATTCTGTCTGATCTATTCTTAATTCTGATGCTTCCATAAGAGGCTTCTACCAAAAATAGTGAAAGCAACCTATGAGCATAATGCACTTTCCTTTATGGAACTGTGTTTGAAGAAACCCAGCTCCCACTTAAACCCAGAGCTATTTAACCTTGACATCACTGCATGTGTGGCAGGAAAAACCCTTGACCAAACATAAAAAAGCCCCAGCAACAAGTATGACTGAATGATGCAGGAGGCAGAACAAACACACCAGGAGCCTCCCCTATGCCCTCCCTGTACTTGAGGAGGGATGGATATCTGATACATTGCAAACAAGGTGGTCTCTCTCTGCTGTGTCCCTCAGCTATCCAAGCAATTGTAGCAGATGTGCAACATAATTCTTGCTCCTGCATAGCAGTGCAGGAATCTGTCCTGGGCCAGCATCAAACCATGACCCTCATTCTGAAAAGTGAGTATGACCTGACCTGGACAGGCACAGCAAACAGATCCACTGAACAGTCACTGTCTGTGAATGTGGATCTGTGCCACTCACAGATTCATTTCTGGGCAATGTTTTAGCAATACCCTCTGACCACTGTCCTGCATTCAAAAAGCTCTTCAGAGAACACAGTTTCTTTTGTACTTTGTCCCTCCACAATGGAGTTCCAGTTCTCATTACAGTCCTTACAAGCTGCCACAGTATTAATTTTGTTGCTAATTAAAAGATCTCCTGCTCACTAACTGAAAAAAAAATAATTCAAATAGTTTTTTCCAGCATGATCTAACCAATTTTTCTTCCAACTGGGACCCTAAAATGTAAAGACCATAACAGGAAATACTGAAATGGAGCATTCCCCTCACTGCCCAAGCAAAGAATGGAGTTTAAGAAAATACACTTTCAAATCAGAAAATGTACAAGAGTATACAAAATCAATAATTAGTAACATTTAAAATACAACTCGCATGCAACATTGCTCTTCAGTGTTTTCTCCCTACATAACATTGCACCATGTCTGTAAATGTTTGAAGTCAAAAAAATCTATGATAAATTCTCCCCAACCTTGCTATGTATTTATACTTATATGTATATAAATGATATATTTTATGTATTATTATATTGCTGAATTGAACTTACCAGCTGGTCTGCTCTTGCTTCTAAATCATTAGCAAATGAGAGAAGATCAACTTTGGTAACACTTTTATTGATCTGAAATAAGATGTGAGCAGTAAGAAAAGGAGTATGTTGTTATTTAATTTACAGACAGTTTGCACTTAACTATACCATCTACTCTATCTACTCTTTATTTTTTTATTTATTAACTTTAACTTCTTAAGTGCTTCTTACCCCAGCCTGTAAGAACCTCCAAAACATGGTATTTCACACAAAAGCAGATTTTGCTATTTTGCCTGTTGGTAAATGTTTTATTTTATGTTTTGTCCCAGTCATGTCTGTAGTTGACTACAGCCTCACCTCTGTCAAATATGCAGAAAAGTCTATCCCATCTATTCCTGAAGAGCTGAAATTCAGAAGATTCTCCTTCCCAATTTCATCCAGCAGAATGATTTTGCTGAGGTTTATCTGAATGTGTTCAATTTTAAGTGCTACATCTTCTGTATACTGAGAGAGAAACAAAAGAAAGTTTAAAAATGGTTTGCAACCAGCACATGATAGCCCCTGCCCAAAGCATCCTGCTTTTGCTGACTCCTCATTTCCATGAAGAAGCACACATTGACTTTTTGCTCACATCACTTTAATTCTATTAAGTTGAACAGAATCCACCAGGCCACGTTCTAACCTGCCTTTGTCTCTTTCATACCAATGGATTACTTGCCTTCCATTCTGCTTTAACTAACGTCTCTACAGGAAATGTTTAAAAAAGTTTTTTTAAGAGTGTAAAGTTCTACCCTTGGCCTTCAGTAAGGAAAACTAGAGAAACCAGTATCTCAGCTGTGGCCAGAACAGACACTCTTTGCCACAGAACTGGATAAGACTCCTCAAAATACCTTTAGTGGTGACTAAAGGTGATTGGTTATTTTTACCTAAACCTTTCTGCACTGCAGCCAAACTATGTTACCTGCAGTGGCTGCAGAACTATAGCTGAGGAATCTGAAAATCTGAATTCATTTGCAGCCTCCTCCGTTAGCCCACTGTGGAAACTCAGAATAACTTTCCCTCTCAGTGAATCTGCCTTGTTCATTTTCATTGTCTATTATCTGGGGCAGGGACTGTATCTGTTACATGGGTACAAGTGCCTGGCAGAATGGAAAATGTATCCCTAAGGGGTTGGTGTAATGAAGACAGGTATTACAGCAATCCCAAAATTAGTACAGTCCTGTAATGACAGTACAGTCACATATCATTGCAGCTTCACTGAAAAGACTGTTCTACCCCAACTACTTCCAACCAAAACCAGAATAATTCTTAGAACCAAAGGTATATCATATCCTGGATCAACATAAATCTGACTGGAATCAGAGGAGAACACACCCAGATAGGTGTTTATATAAAAATAAAACTGTCACTGAATACCATAAGCAGTCGTTGGAAGATAAACTTCAACCTTCCACGCGAGTTTCAAAGTTAAAACAAACATTATTATCAGCACATAAAAAAAGCATGTTGGAAAATCTTCCCTGGCCCACTGAGACCAGGGAATATCGTATTTGTAAATCAGATTATGTCTTTCAGATTAGCTTGGACAGATCTTGCCTCTCTTTAGGATGTTTTGTGTATAAAAACCAAAATCCCATAAACCCCAGATACGTTATATGGCATTTCAAGAGCCAACATTCCTCAGAATCATGCAGTCACTCATAGTTTCTTTACTTACCATACTAATATTTAAAAGTTCATTGATATTAAACAGATGTTCTAGGTGAAGGGAAGTATAAATTCCTTTGTTTTCCTTGCAATCACTGGAAGAATACAAATACACAGATCAGCCTAAAACCACACTGAGGATCAAGTATTAACAGAATGATTAACAATCTTTTCTTATTCTAACAAAATCAGTCCTTTAGAAAACCAAATACTGATTACATGTTTTGAAGCTCAAAAGACAAAAAGAGAACTGATTAACAGTTTCTGAAAGATGCAAAGTATTTTATCAATTAGCATGACTAGTATTGTCATACAGTAGTATGCTGACTATCTCTAATAACTCAGATACAGGAACAAATTGTTTTTGCTTGTGAATCCCTAGAATCACAATGTCTTCTGGAACATGTGCAACTTTTGGATGTGCCTGAAATATGAAGCATAGAGGATACCACAGAACCAGCATGTATAAACTGAATGAAATAATAAAGAGTTAAATATGAACTGAATTAAATCTTAATCACAACTCTAATACCTGTACACTTTTTCAAAAGTCAAGTTAACATTTGGGTTTTTAAAGATGATGCCAGCAAGATAGTTTTTCCAGTGCTTATTTAGTAAGTAAGGTGTATCCAAAACCTAGAAGACAAAATTCAGTAATGTTACTATAATTCCAAGTTTCTTTATGTATTTAATCATATGTGGTCATTTGACACATAACCACATCTAAGCTTATCACCCACTAATGAAAATACTAGCAAAACAATGAATTCAAACACTCTGGTGCAGAAAGGGAATATTAAAGGTCCCCATTACCAAGAACAACTAAATCAGAAAAATATGTCTCGAAAGGAAGACAGGCATGCTGTATTAACACTGCAAAGCAAATTAAACCAAGGAAGGATGAATGTCTCTATATGGGTTGTAAGAAGGAAATAAAACTAGATCCAAATTCACTTGAAGTGTTCTATAAAAGTGATATGCCATACAGAGCAGACAAGACCATTGGGACTCATGAAGACTCTGAATTGTTTAATAACATGAATAACCTCACCTTGAATAAGTTTTTATCTTCAAAAGGTTCACAGACCAATTTTTCTACATTTCCACCTGTGACAAAAGTCAGCACCACTACAATCATCAGCAGCCAGGAGAAAAGAAAACTGAATCCAACACCGCTGAAAAAGAAGTTGAGTAAGTTTTTGCTTTATAAGAACACACTGTGTATACATATAAATATACATACTTGGGGCAACAGGGAAGCCAACAGTTAGCAGCTATAACAGAAATACTAACACTGATGGGTGGTTGAAATAGTTCTGTTTTCCAAATATGTTCTGGCCCTCTGAAACACCTTAAATGTTTCACTTCTGTGAAGTTTTTAGTTAAAATGCATTTGAAAACTCACATTAGCATTGGGCATGCCAACTGTTTTACGAATTACATTTAAGAGACACAAAACCATAGTATTTTCTTTTTTAAATTCAACTCTTTAGCCCTTGTGCTCTCAAAAAAGTTTTAGACTTCCAAATGCAATCTTCTTCTGCACCCAACAGAAACAACATTAAACCTCTAAGCAGTTTTCAAACCCAAACATCCAGAAATGCTCTCAAAAGGTCAAGTGTTTCTTGTCTCCTTGCATAGCGTTTTTTGCAACTTTGAACAAATGTTCCAAGTCTACTAGAAAGTTATTAATTTGCCCTAATGTATTCTATTGTCATCCCCAGTTTTTGCAGTTTCCAAAGGGACTTGCAAAGAAATTCATTAGCCACAGCACTTGCCTTATAATGGCAAATTTAGAGGTTTTATCCTTCAGCTGTGATCTTCAATGAAAGAACAACCCCAAATCCCCTAGTCCCTCAATGTAAGTGTGTGAAATCAGTGTTTGTTTCTATTTTTTCTCAACAGATATACCCAGGTAACAAACCAAATTCTTTTCATATATATGTCCTTCAAAAACTCAACCAAACCAACTTTCTACTTTTATTTTCTTTTTCCCTGGTAAGTGCAACTTACGCCATAAGAAAGTTTCCCCCAGTGTTGGAGATGCAGCCTCTGGTTGTTGGAGAAGCATGTTTATCATACCCACAGGTGCCACATAGCAATCCAAGGTAATAAAAGACCAGAATCAGGACCAACATGCAGCACAGAATGAGACAACCCAGCCACCTAAGGAATAAAAGATAAAGCTCTTGGTTATTTTCACATAAAGAAATGCTGGAGACCTTCAGGAGACATCATGCAACACTGTATTTTCAAATATCCCACTCGTGGTTCTGTTGGAGCAATCAGTCAGCAAGGATACACATATTTGCCACACCAGCATGTATTCTGGGCCAGCACACAGCCACTGCTGGATTGCAGCCAGCTGCTCCTGGAGGACTGGGGAACAAACACCACAGAACAAAGTGTTCCCCAGTTAATGCAAGTGAACTGTGCTGAAGCATCAAAGTTTTCCAAGCAGAGCAAACAATTACTAAAAGGAAGCAGGTATTCAAACAGCAATTAATTCAAGAATAATAGGAGAAATTTATGAATGTGGACTGGCCATTGGTCATGAGTCACATAGTTGCTCTTACTGTGAGGCTTACTAACATTTTGCACATTTATTTGTAAATAACTGTATTTAAGCCTGTAAAAACCCAAGCTTCATGTGTCTGTGCTGGACTGCTTTCAACATATGGAACAGTTAATGGCACTTGATCAGGAGAAAAATCTTGGATAGGAAATGAACTTTCATTTATATTAATTACATCATGTAACTGTTCTATCTGTCCAGGTATTTGGAGCATATCCATTTATTCACACATCTATCCTTTCACCCTCTCCCAATGCCCTCTGCACTTCTTTTTCTCTTCTTTTGTGACTTCTCCAGCCTTTATTTTTTAATTTCCCTTTTCTCTTCCCTGTATTCTGTAGAGAAAAATCTGTAAAAGAAATACTGTAATGAATATGCATGGCCAATAAAAAGAAAAACATGAATGCTGACAGGCGTATTTATAAAAAGATACTTCTGAAGAACTACAAATAATGTGCCTGTAATTAAGAAAGGAATAGACAGAAAGTAATCTGTCTTATTGGTTTCATTTGTACTTGAAGTACTGTTAGGTTAGATTTGACAAAAACAGGTATTTAAGTGCCATGTAGATGAGATATATTCTCCAGTAGCAGAATAAAACAATGTTTATTTGATTATATGCAAAACAAGCTTCAATGAAAATATCAATAAATTTGTTAAATTATGGCTCACCACAAAAACTGCCAGATAAGAAACAGGCTAAAGATGCTAAGCAAGGTTCTAAAAGTTCAGTTTTCTGTTCACTTTTATTTATCGCTGCACTAAAGCCAGTAATACACATTCTGTAGCAGTGAAAGTGATTATCACAGAATCACAGAAGCAAATATTGATTATAAAGTCAACTAAAGTATCAAACAAAATGTAGGGAGAATTTGATGAGCTTGTGGACAGAAACTACTAAATCTGGACAAAGAGAGATGGTATGAAATGAAATGCTTTACACATCAAAATATGAGGTTACTCAACTGTAAGAGACACAAAAGTCTCAAAAAGTATGTTTTTCTCAAGGTACAAGCAACCACAAAGACCAGTACTACACCAGTAGGGGCAAGCACCAGGATTTCACACCTTCACAAGGTGTGAAGCAGAATCCCTGCTACTCCTGCTCTGCAGTACCAAAGGTGCAGTAACAATGGAAGGGCTTCAAGGCCTCTCTGGTCCTCTGCCCCCACAATTTACAAGCAACTCAGCTAAACAAGACCTAGATAAAAGGTCACCCTTCATTATGAAATAATCAGATCCATTGGGTGTTAGGCCTTTGACAACTGCCTGTATCCATCCTTCCTGAAAAAGACCTGAGGATCTACAGAGTAGACACCTCCTCTTGCTCTGTGATGAAACAGCACCCAGTTATTCGTTAGCTGTGTTTTTCACTTTTACCAAAATGCCAATACCAAACAACTGCTTTATACATCTTTCTTTCACTGTGTTCATCTTTAAGAGTTTACTTGCCTTTACAGAACGTTAAAATATCACAAAGTATTAACAACAGGTAGTGCTTCAGTCCTGTCTTATTCCTTGTACACACCTGTAGAAATCATACTGCTCCACTACTGGAAAATAATCTTGAACATATGCCTCACTCTGTGTAAGGTACACCATCAAATCTCCCAAAATCTTCTGAACAGGCAGTGCTCTTGTGAAGGTAGTAATATTTGAACCAATGGATTCCAGTACACTTTTGATATCTAAAAGAACAAACATATTTCACTTTTACAGATCCACAGAAGAAATCTACATTCTATGTATGCATTATAAAATGCTATTAAGCCATTTGCCACATGTAACAAGCGAGCCATGAGGACAAGTGTGAGGAAGACACAAGCAGGCAACAAAAGCATCAAACTTTGAAGCAACACAAAGGCATTTCAAAATGCACACCTTGTTTTTAGCATTCAGTTTAATGATTCAAGATGCACAGTCGAGCCAGAGTTCTTCCTCTTTCCTCTCACATTATAATGAATGTGTCACTTTTTATCTAGCCAACCTAAATCCTGCTTTTCATGCAATATTGCAAACGGCAACACTGAGCAAGACAATTAGCCACCAAGTTTACAAAGAACAAAATCTATTTAAACTCCATGCCTTGGGAATACAACACTGTGAGAGCAATTGGACTGCCTATATTAAGAATCTATACTAGTTATTTTCAATCTTATTAAAAGAGATTACTTAAATTAACTCATTCCAATTAGTTAGCAACACTCCTGAGGTAACAATCCATTAAGCCATTTTCCCCCCAGATTATGACCAAACATGCTACCCTCTAGTTACAGTTTAGCTTGACACTATTTAGATATACAGAGATGTGATTAATTCACTTATTAAATATATTGTGTATGTGTAAAATGCAGTTTCTCTATACTCTTCCTTTCCTTCAAAACATCCTTGAAAAAGCAGGATGTGTAACTACAGGTTGTAATTTCATGGTAGGCAGTACTTCCTTCTGTCTCAAAACACAACCGGACAAGACTTTGTTTTGATAATTACTCCTCAAATCCAACAGGTAACAAATCACAGTTGTTTTAGAAGTTTACAGATAAATGCATTTTTTTTTCTAATAAACCTATTTATTTTATTTGCTTTTGTAACTCAAACTCAGTTTTTATACAAACAAAGCCCCAAAAATTTATAAATAGATAAATTAAGATGTTTTGTCTGTGTTTACACATCTCACATATGGAAAATTAGTAAATCTGCTCTAGATTGCCTAATGAAAAGTGTCGTGTCAGTTTTAGAAAACTGGCTCATTACAGGCAAGTTCACAGTACACTATGCTTATAGGTATACTGTGCTTTATTTTGCCCAGGATGGAAAGAAAAAAAACCAAACCGGAAAAACTTACAAGGAACAGCTGCTTATATATAATGCAGAACAGGTCCACAATGCAAGAACAAAAATTGAAACAGATTAGTATACATATGCTATACTACCATACAGGTACAGTCAAAGAGCAAAGAGTGTAAAGCCTGAGTAACAAAACAACTGAGAGAGCCATTTACAATATCCTTAAGGCATATTTTGTCTTTCACTTCACCATCCACCACATTTTAATACAGCAGAGGGGAGGGGGTCAGTTTTTCTAACATCACACTCCTAAATATGTCACAAACACATCAGTCAAGGAAAATTAATATTTCAAACAAATAAAGCATAACTGTGAAATGAAGATCATGAGATTTCTCATTATTGAGCAGCAAAAAGCCTAACAGATAAAAATCCTCCACAAAATACTATATGGTCTATTTTTAGATTTATTTTAGAATCCTCATCAAGACACAGCTGTTTCCCATTTTTTTCTCCAAATTTTAAAAAATAGTTGTTTCAGATTTCCATTTTTAATATATAGAAAAGAAAATATATTACCAATAGAAGAAAATAAACAAACTGAAAAGATAGTTTGTTCTCACCTGATAAAATGTTCCTGGTTTGATTTACCACCAAGTCTGGAGTATCATTAAATGCTGCATAACCCTAGAAAAAAAAGGGGAAAAAATATGGCATGTTTCTCATTATTGAATTGTTTGCAGTTTTTTTCTCTTTTATTCAAGGATCAAAAGTACACACATACTAAAATGTATATGGTAATACTAAGAAAAATACGGTTTTATCACTGCACATTAGAAAAGGTGAAAGCAAAATAGGAACTCGAAGCATATTTCAAATTTAGTTTGGTCTCCAACATATTCCTTGGGGAAAAAAAATCTATATTTAAATACAAATGAATCAGTCACAGGCATCTCCAACTTTGCTGCCTGTCAGATCTAGCTCATCTAAAAGCCAGAAACACACGTACGAAGATTCACTAAGCCAAAGGAGTTACTCTGTACCAGCCTAATACCTGCTATTTCCAAATCTATGCCTTCCAAACATGAAATGCATATTACAAAAAATGAAATCCAATTGCCTCTCAAGACATTGCAATGCCTTCTTCACTGAGAAGGGGAAGGAGGGGGTCCACACTATGGGCACCAAGCTCAGTAGCTCATTTGGACAGAAAGGAGAAATCATTGCAGTGGATACATGAAGCTTTGCTACTCCCTGCAAGCCTGATCATAGCAGAAGCAGGAAGGGGTCTCAACCCCTACAACACACAGCCTTTCGTTTCAGAAAGTGACTTCTATTCCCAGCACATGTTTTCAGATTGATAGATTTTTCAGGTGCTCAAACTAAGCCATTCTTTTCCTTGGTGAAAATCATAGGGTTTTTTTGGAAAGTCTTGCAAAAATACTAATAGCCATTACACTTGGTCCATTGTACCAGATTTAATGTTAAATATGCACATAAAGAATTTGAAATAAATATTTCAAGATAGCTGGAATACAATAAAGCTAATTACAGACCATGGATTTTTTTATTTCTTTAGTTTGAACCAAAAAGTAGAGAGCAGGCTACTGGATCCATGTTTCTGTCTTTTCATTTTTTATGGACTGTTCTTTCAAGCAGGTAACTTGTGAAACATTTTAGATTTGTATTATTCCGGAGATACAAAGCACTACATTCATACTTTCAAGTGTTAAATCTTGGCCAAACTAAGAGATACATCCAACCATGAAGCAGTTGAGGTGGCAATGAAAGAATTGTGCTTGAGAAACCAAGGGCAAACAAGTGATAAACATATCCCAGTTTATTCTTTAACAGTTTAAAAATCTGTAAAGAAACATACCTTCTGAACCAGACTGGAAAGGTCTATTTTAAGGACATCATTGACCTTTGCAAGCTGTGAGCTCACACCTGGCAACTGGGAAGAAAAAAACATGCCTGAGTCACACCGAAGTAGAGTTTTGCTAATTCAGTAATTATTTCAAAGTTAGGAGAGAGGGTAAAGAAACTAAAGTGGTCTTTAGGGCAATCTTCCTAAAGACTCATGAAACCTCTGTTGTACAAAAGCAAACCTTAACCCTCAGCATTTTTGGGAGGGCAGATTATTTCACTGCCCAGACCAGCACTTTAACATAGCCTGACACACATTTTATCCTTTTCTACACAGAAGATGAAAACAGTGACTGGAATTACTCAGAAACACAGAAAAAGTGAAGGTCATTTATCTCACAACAGCATACACCAAGCCACTGAGCTGCAGAATTACTACTGGGCTTACTCAAGGCAATCACACTTTGAGAGTGCACAAAATATCATTAAAAGATCTTACCCCACTAAAATTGGCATTGATGTTCAGCTGATCTAATGAATTCCTGATGATATTGCAAGTTGAGGCCGCCTGAGCTGCATTGCACGCCGAGTCATTGAGGGTGTTGCTCAGGTGCATTTTAACATCTGTCAAGTTTGCATGAAGCCTCTCTGTTCCCTCCTGCAAAACCTCTACAGAGACACTCACATTTTCCAGAGCTTCTTTTGTTTCTCTGATGGCTGCCAAGATGTGAAATTTAAAAAAAACCTTTCGTTAGAAAGCAGCCTATAGATACAGACATGAAGAGAAAGCATGCATAAGTCATATCATTCTCATAACAATACTGATTTAATTACTGCCTCCCTCCAGAAAAACCCTCTAGCACAGAATATGTACTCATTGCATACTAAAATATACCACTTATGCCTTCCTACAAAGAAATTAATGTGCTCGAGTTACTTTTACTGAGATTTCATCCACTTCCTGTTTTTCTACCCTTTCCCTACCTCTCCTTCCTTTGTGGTTTCAGTAAAGAACTTTAACTTGGTCATTAGAAACTAAAAGCCCATATCCATCAAATTGTATTTTCAGTATTTTCCTTTTAATCCAACTCACAAATCATATAGCTGCAAGATGAAAGGTAAGGAGATCACGTTGCATCAGCCAAGCATTAATAAGTGTTCTACACTGTCTGGCTTTAGACTCTATCCCAATCACACCAAAAAACAAGAAAAGAAAAGAACCCCAAACACTGACCAGGCGTTGAGTACACTAAGAACCACACAGACACCACTAAGAATACACAAAGTTACAAAAATCAAGTGCACTTCACACCACACAAGGTTTTATCTGATTTTTACCTTTGATAGCCCTTTCCACTTTGACTTCAAGACAAATAAGAGAAATAAAGCAAAAAAAAAGGAGAACGATGACAAGTGAATGAGAAAGAATTCATGGGTAAAACAAAACAAAACAAAACAAAAGTGACTCAAGCTCATGGATGCCTTCCCTTTGCTCTGTAAGCTGTATCTTATTCCTGAAAAAGGAAGTCTTAAATGGAAAAATAATAAAGGAATGTTGTCACTAAAGGGAGAGAGAAATAAGAATGAGCAATGCCAAACCCAAAGATATAATGAAGAAATGCTGGTTAATGCTCTCATAACAATGTTGGCGGTGTACAGGAAAAAAAATCCCTGACCTGTTAAAGACTAACCTGCAAATAGTTATGGCTAAAACAATGATGCAACTCTAAAAGGACAGCTTTCCTAGTCTCACTTATATTCAACAGAAAGGGACAGCAACGTGAAGCAGGAAATTCAGATTTCATCTCTATTCAATGACTGCCAAAACAAAGTATCAACAATAGCACGTAAATTTTGCTTTAGCTTTTAAATGTATTTATCAATCTTAAGATGTCTGAAATCCTCCATTTAAAAGAAATATCCAGGCATGTAGAAAAATGCTAAGTTGACTCATGGTACCCAAAGCTATTCCATGCTGTGCCTGTTCTACCATGGCAACAGAACTTTATACAACAACATGTACATCTTTACCTCCTGCCATTGTCAGAGCTGCATCGAGGGCAGGACGTACTTCTTTTCCCAGCTGTTCTTGAACTCTGATTCCAAGCACAGGTCCAACATCTGTAGTACAGAGAGATAAAAAAATCCAACACATTATACACTACCTCAATATAAACTGTCTCTCAAACCATCTGCTGTCAGACTCTTTACTTAACAAATACATGTATTATGTGTATACGTAAATGCATGCTTATATATATATCATATATAGAATTTCATTTATACATACATATGCATATAAATAAATATAGGTATAACATTGAAATTTTTCTAAGGTCTGACTTAAATGACAGAAGGTAATACAGGGACACAGTTCTGTTTTAGCTAACTACAGACCTATAAATGAAAGAAGTAAATCAAAATATGGTGGAAAATATTCATTAACACTTGACCACATGGGTAAAGACACACAAGAATTTCAACAAACCCCATAATATGTATTTCATTGCATTTACTACTTTTTTGGGAACAGGAATTTTTCCACAATTTATCTTAGAGAGGTCCAGCACCTGCACAGGAATTTTCTGGCATAATCTTTCACTACACACCATGTTTTCATAGTGCAAGAAAACCTAAAAAGTGGAATCTTTTCCCTTCTCCTGTTCCTCGTGTACCCAGCAACACCAAGGTCAGCCAGCAGCCAGACCCAGCAGTGACTCTGCTGAAATCCCTTAAGCGCGCTCAGCGCCCGGACCCCCGTGCAGAACATCCCGCACGGACACTCAGCCCAAGCTACCCCCAACCTCCAAACCCTCCAGCCTCTCTGCCCACACACAGAAATGAACCCTGGCTCAGCAAAGCAATAGAGAAATGCTGAGCAGAGCTGGGTGAAGCACATCAGTTTGACACATTCTTTAGGTAATCACCTGGTCTCCATTTTTAGATCACAGTAAATAGATTTTTCACTTGTTTTTCTTTTGATGAGATGGGAATACTACATGGTACAGATCATCCCTTCCTGTCAGCACTATCACGTCTAGATGGGATGAGAATTTCTACCAAGTAGGAAACACTTTTCAGCATTTCCTTAGGGTGGGCAAACTGAACTCAACTACAGTTCTCTAGAGATTTCTGCTACTGTTGATTCCCTTTAGAAAAAATCCTGTACCCAGGTGACACACACTTAATTCTGGTATTTCGAGAAAATAAAAGCTATCTCTATTTGATGATTGCTCTCATCACAGACCCTGTAGTTTCTGTTAACTAACATTATAAAATTGCCTTGAGAACAAATAAACATTTAATTTGAAATTTCAGTTTGGAGTGGCTGGGAAGCTTCAAGCTAGTACTCGAAATACAAACATCAATTTTTTATTATTTACTGTTATTATTATCATAGACTTAAAGATTATATCTATTTTTTAGACCACAGTGTTCCTGCTGAGAATGAAGTAGGAAGACTACTGAACTACTGCTACTACTACTTTCATAGGTATATTCAATGAGCAATTCAATACCATAGACAAGACACATTAACCTCAGGGTATGCCAAGTTGGTTGAATTGAAAACTACTTTTAATACACATTTTAAACCTAAACAGAAGCAGAGATTCTGGGCATGAGAATCAGTAAGTGACACAATGCCACAGCTGCACAGTTTGATCCCAGCAACAATCCTTCAATCTGACAATGCAAACCTGTACCCAGTTATTAACACCGGGTAACAATGCACCTTGAATCATTATGTGTACTGATTATGGTCAGCCCTTTCTATTGGGAATTTTGGAAAGTGAATCTTAAATTACAAAAAAACTTAAAAAAAAAAAAAAGGTGTCGGTTTTCTAGTTGTTTTTGTTTAATGAGAGCTTTAAAAGTGATGCCCCATACTGTATCTGTGCTGAAGGGGAAAGTGCAGCAGTTCAGGTTTTATGTCCTGCTCTTCAACTGCTTGTTCTGAAATGGCAAATACATTAAGCAGCTTTACAAAGAAGATAAGCTTATACCTCAACTCTTAGCTGAACAGAGGACAAAGGTAGAACAAGAAAAATAAACAGATCTCTCTCATTGGAACTATCACAACTGCTGGTAGCCCTGTTACTTGGTATTTGGCTCCAATTTAAAAACTGAGAACAAATATTCCAAATATTCTAAAACTGAAAAGGAAAATAAAATATTAGCCTGACTTATTGGATAAAATTTAATATAATACTTTTATTCTGGGAAATACTAGGCATTATACCAGCTCTGAGACATTTTATGTGAAAACGATTTTAGTCCCATTTACCACTGAGAACAGCACTTCTATTTGAAAACCATATTCTCATAAATGAAATTTTACTTTGCACAATGAGCTAAGATAATGTATTATCTTATTGAAGCTTTTAAATACACATTGTTAACCCCCTTTAAATAAAAGTACTTACTATTTAGGTCAGAGAGTGCTTTATCCTTGGTTGTGTTGTACTGGTTCACCAAGTAGTCAATTTGCTGAGAAGACAACGATTAAAAAAACTATTAAAAGAACCACAAAAAAGTAGCCCTTTTGAACGTATCAAACAGTCACTTTGAAACAACCAAAATATTTGTACAACTCCTCCAAACACTGCCCTTCCACTGTTTTCAACTACTTTATTTGCTTAACAATAGTGTACATTAAAAAAAGAGTGTAATTGGGACATCTACTTAATTGCAGCATCCCTGTGGTCAGTGATTCACCTCAATAATATTAAGTAGCAGGAATGGTAGCCTCATGGAGGCTTCAGGTCAGTCAGGGCAGTAAGATTTTCCATGTCTTCAACTTTGTTAGTTGATTTTCTCTTGGCACTAGCTCCTCCTTCATGGAAGTGCCTAACACTGATGTGGTGGAAATTTTGAAACAATTCACCAACCCAATGAATTTGTATTTGGGCTGCCCCTCAGAGCTCTTCTGGAAAGGAGTTGACTGCTTTGTCTTAATATAAACAGTTTTCCTTACCCCCAAGTGGATTTGGTCCAGCAACTCAGTTACCACCAAATCCTGGAGAAAAGGCTAATAAAGAACCATACCAAGTAGAAAACTTACACTAACTTTGAAAAGACATTATTGATTTCTGCATGTTTGAAATAATATAGTCAATTCTACCCCAATCAAGTTAAAGTGGTGTAAAGGTTAAAACACTTGACAAATGGATTTCCAATTTTGCATAAAAATTTTAAGCATGATTCAAATGTGTACCAAAGTGTATCTAGCTTGCAGTCTCAAACTTTCTGTGAAATAACGAAAAAAAGATGAAAAAAACCAACCTCAAAACAACCTATTGATCAGTGAATCTAATTAAATAACAAAGTAGGGAGTGACCTTATTTTTCTAAAAAGGAAAAAAAACATCAGTTTCTTACTAAGGCTGCAGGTATATTTTTGCTTATTTATTGTTCTGGTCTACCTAGGTTAACCGAAGGACTAAAATTTTGCAGGGCTACCTGGTTTGCATTGTCTCCAGCAATGTCCCAGACAAAAGGTGATTCTGCATAACTAATAGTGTTACTGCTCAATACTCACAGTCTGCAAATCTCCTGTGACACAAACTCTTAATACAGGACTTCTTTTTCAAATCCTCTTATAAGCTGTACACACCTCATACTGATGAGTCAAGGACATCAGTTTGAATTTCAGACTATTAGTTGGATACTAGAACTTTTTTTTGAAAAAAAAGGAAGCTCTTCTCCTTCCCTCAAGAAATTCTTACAAATGTTTGTGTATACATGATACTCATGCACCTTGTCTGACAAAAAGACTCAGGAGATACAGCTGATGACTGCATCCACACCAAGTCTAAAAAAGAAAAGGTAATAATCCCACACTGAAACTAAGTGAGACTTTGACTAATCCTGGCAAAAGTGTTCAAGTCCTGACATGTTTAAATTTAATAATTAAGTGTTTTTATTAACATTTTAGCTAGTGTGTACTTCTTTCTCTTAAGGTAGTTACTTCTACATAACGGATTTGCTCCTCTGAACTTCCCAGTTGTTGAAACCCAGTACACTGGTCAAGGAGGCTCTGGTGGTTTCTGATCTGACTGGATTGATCCTTCTGTGCCCAGCATCAGCTCCAGACTGACCAAGTGCACTCTGTTTCAGGAGGGATTATTGGCATGACCTCAACTTCTTGCCATATGCCTCCACCACCCATCTGTCACACCACCACACGCAAACAAGGTTTGGGGAACAACTCCAGTCAGGAAAACTTCTGAGGCACACCCCGAGATGTCTCCTGTTCTCACACAGCCCTAGTCAGCACAAAAGCACCCCAGAATTGCTGTAACTGGGATGCTACCATACTTGTAGATTCCACATAACTGCATGAATTCCACCTATTTTTAATTTATCAGTCACATGGAAGTGAAACAGATTAATAAAACTGAATTCAAATAATTAAAACTAATGAAAACCAAGGTAATAGAACTGTCAGACTTGGTTCCCCCACTGCAAATTCACCAAGAATTGGAATTGCACATAGTGTACTGGTCTTCCTAACTAGCATTTTTTTTCCAACAGAAAACAAGATGTGCAGAGGACTGCTTATGGAAGTTTAAGGAAATTTTGAAAGAAAATAATCTTTCCTGTTCAGTATGGTACATTGTGACTCTGGTTTACAGAAAAAACAGTCCAAAATATTCCTGGAAAAGCAGTTATTGTGGCTCTGTCCCAGAGCCCATAGAGGTATGCCCAAAATAAAGGATACAAGAAAGAGCAACAAGGAATCCAAGTTTTCATGTCATACTTTTTGTTTTGATGTTTTCCTTTTAAAACCTTTTTTTCTAAACTACTTATCTTCTGGTTGTGATCTACACTAGTTCAGTAGGAGGAAAAGGGCCTACAAGCTTCACACCAGCATATTCCCAAAGTACAGCTCAGAAGTTGTTCAAGGAATGCTCATCCATCAGGATAACTCCCAAGTACTTAACTGTTGTGTGAAAACATCTTACCTTGTACTGTTTATTCTACTTAGTGAGACTCACACACAAAGAATAAACAAAATACTGTAGGTGTGCAGAAAGAAAGAATTATTTTCTGCAATATTTCTTATTTATACCTCTTCCCTCCCACTGTCATTCCCCATAGAGAAAAAATTCTTTACCGCTGGAGTGTCGT
This sequence comes from Cisticola juncidis, assembly GCA_013400215.1. Taxonomy (NCBI): domain Eukaryota; kingdom Metazoa; phylum Chordata; class Aves; order Passeriformes; family Cisticolidae; genus Cisticola; species Cisticola juncidis. The sequence continues at coordinate 2,708,071 of VXBR01002740.1, forward strand.
TAAGGAAAATTTTCAGGTCTTTAAAATTACTGTTAACCAGTTTCTTTGCTCCTCGGACTTGATTAGTTAAATGCTGGTTGGCAGCATATGCACAGAGCACTCCAACACTACAAAAAATATAAATAACAGGTATTTGTTAATGTAAGTGTACATTCTAACATAAAACAGAATCAAAAAGTTATAGCCAAAGAAAGGCCAATATTATCAAAAAAAAGAAAGGTCTCCATAAATTACTACAGGTTCCCACATATACCATAAGACAGACTATAAGACTGAGCCTAAAGGGCCAACATTGTACTACTAATTCAAAAAACAGAAAGGAAAAGTGATGTTACCCCGAAGTCTTCCAAAGTTATTATGCACAATTACTAATCCATTTGCATGGGTACTGTCAGAAAACGTGTATAGCCTAAGTAAATGGTATGAGACTTAGGAACATGAGGCTCTTTTACAAGTATCATTAACCTTGACACAGCTACAAGCAAATGCTTGCCAGTTAACTGTGAAAAAGCAGTTTTTTCATTTGATAACTTCAGCAAGATTTATTAATAACAACGCAATTTATTTACATAATTGCACGGATCATTCAAAAGCACACAAATAGTCCCTAGTAATGCTAAAATAATATGCATTTCCTGATACTGAAATGAAAGGTGGAAATTGAGCTAGACTTCTTGTCAGCTTCATTATTTTCTTGTCACTTCATTATTTTCTATTTGATCACTCCTCACTGTAAAGTTCTCATTATGGCATGGCAGGTCTGCACAAACAGTAAGTTAAAAGGCAATTAAAGGTCCCATGAGAGACTGCAAAGATCTCATCACACATGAACCTTAGTTTTTTGTTTATCTTAGGTGTAGAACAGACTTAAAGAGAAGGATGACTTTTAAATATCTCACATTCACAGCAGCAAACCTTGCAGACAAGTACCAGAAAAGTCAAGAGTAACCACCAGAGAGGTAAAAGCCTCTAAACCAGGCTGACTACAAACCCATCTGCTGGGCTAAGCACTAACTCTGAGATTTAACCAGTAGAAAGCTGAGATGCACTCACCACAGGTAGGATTTATCCCCAAAGGGTAGACACCGCCTTGAGGCCTCAGTCAGGCACATTACAGGTAATTCCTGGTTAGCACATTTGTTAAGTCTCTTCCTTTGCAATTCAGCAGGTCAGTACTAGAGAGGCAGTACCCTGAAAGGTCATTTTGGACACCCCAACACAGGAGAAGGGAATCACTAACACAATCACTGGTACTGTGCTCCTGCCCGACTGTCAAACTTCCTAAGCTGGGGTGTCTAGAAGACTTGGATACTAGTATTTTTAAATAAGACTTACAGAAAACCTAATCCAGGCTCTCTATGGGGAAAAAGATACATGGTAACTCTTGCCCCAAAGAATATGCATTCCAAGGAAGCCATAATAAAGCCACATAAATGAAATTATGGAGGGCTAAGAGGAACCTAAAATAACACGACCTGTGGATCCTGGTAAACGCTCTGATTTATGATGCTCATCTCCTTCTTCATGGAATCAATACCAAACCTTCATCTTTATTTTGCTTGTCCTACTTCAGCTTTTCCAAACAATGTAGAGGCTTGTTCTCCTCATAAAACTGTTCATATGTGCAAGAATTTATTGCTCTGAAAAATATTATCTGAAGGAAAATTCTAATTTCAAAGCAAGTCACAGGGAGAAGTGGCAGGACTATATGCTACAGGTCAGATCTATTAGGATTCCTTTACTAACATTTTTCTCAACGTCCAAAAATATTCATGCCAGGATGACAGAGATTGATATAAAAAGGTTGCTTCTCCACCCAAAATTTCACAGCTATGTCTTCAAAACTAGCTGTTAATTAACCTCATGGCAAAACTAGCTGTTAATTAACCTCATGGAAGTCACTAAGAACATGTATCCTCCTACTTAACCTACAGCAAATGGCATAGTTTTTATTACCACTATGACCAACACTCAAGCAGACATTATTATCAGCTACCACTCAAGGAATGAGAACCCAGAATGCCTAAATACCAAGGAACTGAGTAACTTTCAATTCAAACTGTTCCATAATTCTATGACAAGCATAGTAAACAGTTTAATTTTAGATATAGGCAATGTATTATTTCTTTTCACTCTACTTTGATGGCAATTGCTATCAAAATATGTTTACTTTTCTTTGTTACTCTGAAGGAAAACTACCTCAAGCTATCAGGAAAAGCAAACGTTTATATTGCTCTGAGGCTCAGAGTTTATAACCACATCCTCATTCTTTAGACAGACAGCGCTTTTATGTCCTTTCAGTTTTATGCTCAGAGATCAGAAAGGTCAATTGGAAGCTAACAAAGCAGTACTTTGTAAGATCTCAGCATAACTATCTTTCTCTTCAGCTTTCTAAATGGAAAGAGTGGGAGAAAACAAGATAGTGGAGATACTTCAAGCAGTCACAGTACTCAGAACAAGTGTGACTATACTCTGAATATAACTAAACAAACACACAACGTGAGAGGAAAATTCTATTTATGATGTAGCTGAGCCTTGAGTCAACATTCAATAACCAGCTACAAGGAGAAAGTCATAAAGCAGGAATAAAAAGGACTTGTCGCTTCTGTAACAGGTTAAGAAAATTGTTTTAACAGTTCTTCAGGAGTCCAATATTCCACACTCAAGTTTCTTGTCAGGTTTCTTGTCATGCACAGATGCATATAGATGTTACTAAACCAGCTGCAGGGGAGATCCCAAACTTTTCTTTAGCTGAGCTTGCAAAAAATTTCAAGTCATAAAATAGAAACCCTGAGCTTATTTACATATTGGAAGAATAGCCCCTTCTTCACTGCCAGATAATGAATTTAAGAGAATAACGGTATAGAGATTTCTGTATCAACTTTTCTACCAGTTCTTTTAGATACTATTGATTTCCAGGTTCTGAATAACATCTATTATTACCAATAATATTGGTATTACCAATCCTACAAAACCAAGAGGACAAATGTCAAGCCTGAGGAGGTACTTGCTAAGATGCCAAACACCATTTCCTTCTTCCAGACTTGGCTTTCCTTAACATCCATTACTTAAAAAAAGAAGTTATAATACTAGCTTTCTTGGGTGCACAGAAAACTGACTACATGCTTTTTCTGTGCAATAACCAGGACTTTTTCCATCACCAGCAAATTTGGCAATGCAATACCAAATTTCTTAAAAATCAAATGTTCCTCCCTTGCCTTTATAATGTACTAGAACTAATGAAATTACATTTCTTTCTCAGAGAAAACATGTTTACCTAAGCTTGCAGATGACTAGTGAGTAACATGTAAGAGGTCTCTTCCTTAAAATTTCAGATAACATTTGAAGAAAAGCAATTGTTTTCATGATAAGTCTGGAATATCAAATCTACTTAGCTATATATTTGATAGATTATTTCTACATCCTCTGAATAGAATCCTACTTTGTAGGGAAACATTCATGTATAAAAGCTGTGAACTACCAAAAACACTGCATGTATTTTTGACTCAATCTATAAAGAAATATTCCAAACAGAAAGTGCACTTACTGGAGAATGACACCCTAAAGGCCTATAAAGATAAATAACTGCATATATAATCACAGGTTTTCTGACTTCTTTCTGACTCTCCTTGAGGAAAGTGTACTTCTCACCTTCTCATTCTAAATTTCCAGAGCACTTCAGTGGGAAAATGAAAAGAAATGTTCATCATGAGTAAAATCTACAGGCTGAAATATTCTAAAATCTACATTAACAGCATATATATGTCAGTGTGAACTTGCATCCTGACACACGAGAAAACCCATCCCCATGTTACTAGAGTTTTCTAGAGCTGTTGCCTAGATACACAGTCCATTGCAAACTCCACAATCAGAGTCTTTCCCCCACCATTACTCTCCACTGTGCATTTAATCTGTCTTTGCCAGCCAAGGAAAGACAGTTTGAAACCATTTTCCCATATCAAGGACTGGAAAAAAATAAAAAGAAAAAAAGAAAAAAAATGTCTCAATGAGAGAATCCCAGAATGTCTGGAATGTCTCACTGCAAGAGATAGGAGAATACACACTTCAGGATGGTAATCCTGAAGAAGTCCACCTCCAAGAAATCCTTCCCAGGCCCTCCAGCAGCTCTCTACATGCACATTCCACAGGAGTGCTTTTAAAGCAAGCTCTACTAGCAGAGGTGTGGGTTCAGGATACTCTGAGGGAAGCCCACCTTGCCAAATGCATCTTCTGAGACAGACCAGCTCAGGGTGAAGGAGTCTTTGGCATTCCAGTCACTTGGCAGGGGTTGGAAAACCTGCTCCCAAAGGCAGCCTCCTGTGCTGTATGAACTTGAAATTATACCCCAACAATGACAGGACCTGCCTTAGTAACCTCACTGCACATCTCGTAACTTGAGATCATTCCAGTTTTCATTCTTTTGGCTCTGTCTGCAGGTAGCCATAAGCATTTTACTCACACAGGACTATATTCTTCTGGTTATTGTCACAGCTTATGAATTCAGCTTTGGCACAGTCCTTGAGAAGTGTGATTTTGGGAAGAATTACAAGTAAACCTTCCACCTAAGCTGAAATTGCATAGGAACTTTGGGGAAAAGCAGGTAATAAAGTTTCCACAAATAAGTTACCACAAGGATATTTTTTGAGTACAGTACAAACAACATAGGTAGAAACAATTTTAAATAAGCCTCAGGCTTCCTCCAGTATTTCTTGTTGGGGCAATGGGTACCAGTTAGACTGTCCTTTTGCGTTACAGCACAGCAGTAAGCAACCTGACATGGGCTTAGATAGATCCAGCATGGCATCTTCTCATCCCTTGTTAAAGAAGATCCAGGAAGGGCAGGAGAATCTCTCTTTGTATAGAGACAGTACTGGAAATTTGAGCCCTCAGTCAATCTGGGATCAGTAACATTAGCCTTGTAAAGTTCTGTCTTGTTTTGCACATCTGTCACAGCATTGGAGACTTAACCAGGGAGTCCTCATATGAGATTGTCTCCACTCAGCCTGCAGACTGATTTCAAGCAACATCCCTCGCTTAGGGTAAGCATCTGATACATCATGATGTCTCATAAAAAAGGCAGGGGAAAAAAGGAGAAATTAAAGAGGCAATTTCCTTAGTTCTGGAAAGCATGTTACTAGGGATCACTGATCTGCCAGTCATGACCTGGGAAGAAGCATTTGTCTGTGCTGGGTATGCTTAATTCCACAAGGACAGCTGGCAGCAAACACACTAGTTAAAGAGACCAACAAGGGGCACAATCTTAATTTCTCTACTAACAGGCAACATGCCCCAGCCATTATAGCCAGAAAGCAGCATCCTGCAATGTGGTGGAAAGGCAGCTGGCAAGCTCTGTGACCTACCTCCAGTTTCAACATTCTGAGAGGTAATTTAATGACTTACTGTCTTCAACGCACACTTGAGCCATATAGAACTTCTGTCCTGTTATTGTGGCAGGGATACATCTATCACCCTACACCATTTGGTTTTTGAGTCCTCAAATTCTTAATGTCATGTTTGTTAGTGATGTCTGGGAGAAAAGAGCACGTTCCCATATCTGATATCAGCCTGTCCTCTATTTGAGCATAAGCAAGGTCACCCATTTGTCATGACAGAGAGTAATAGAAAAAAACAGATTACAGTGAAGTGACAAAGTCCATGCCATATAACTGAACACTCACACTGTATAGATCAAAAAACTTTTTCCTTCTTTAACAGAATCACAAAGTAAGGATAGTAGGCAGGTAAAAACATGAAGAAGTTAAAGAAAAACAGCCTGAAAGCAAACAACGTATTTTGAAAGCGGGAAGAAGTCTTGGTTGTAGCTCCTCATCACCCATACCCACCCAGCACAGGAGTATTTTCCTAACAGCAACAGTGTAAAAATGTCTCTAAACTCCAGGATTTACAGGGAGTGCATGCATGGTTTAAGGAACACAGGACCCAGAAGAAAACCCATTGTTTTGAACCAGGATAAATGTCTGGAGTACAGCAAATACTGAAGGAAGTCACTTGCTTTTTTCACCACTACAACACTACCAAGAACACAGCAGTATGTGGTACCTCGGGTTCTCTGGGAACTGATAGGGGATGGAGACTGAACACAGGACATGGTCTCTCGTGTTCACAAGTGTAATGTAACATTCTGCAACTGCTGTTTTGAGACTGGCAAAAATATCATTTGCCCAATACAAACATAATTTTTTGTTTGTTTCACACCTACATTCTGCTTAAATAAGTACATAATTACTTGTGGACAGCAATGGTGGCAGCGTTTTTTATAATGCAGTTACATTTTCTTTAATAAGCAATAATAGTACTTAATCTAATAAAATAATTTCTGCACCTGTAGGCTGATATAGAAACATTATTTGTCATATAACACTGTAAAATAAGTGCTATACCAAGGTTTATATTGTTCTCTTTATCACACTTGCCTTATTATTAAAGAAGCAACAAAAAGAAATGTTGCAAAACAGCTCCTCTGACAGTCAGCATTTTTCTTCTGTCTTTGATGCATTTCCCCACCACAGTTGTCACAGCAACGACACATACAGAAGCAAAGTCCCACAAGAGGCAGTAACAAAATAAATAGCAATCCCAAGGCTGCGGAGACTATAAAACCGATTTCATAGTAGATGGCCTGTAATTCAGACAAAAATAGTGGTAATAGCAGGTATCACACAGTAACTGCAATCAATATAGAGCAAATCATTAAAAATCAAACTACAGACTAAACCATCTACTACATTACTGAGGTTATGGACTTGGTATATTTTTCAATAATTGACAACTTCTCTAACAAAGATATACATGACATTGTAGACACTGATAGCTAATAATTATTTCACTAGAGTATTAGCTAGGCAAACTACAAGAGTGAGTGCTGAGAGAGAAGTAAGCTCACAAGAAATAAATGTGAATCAATGCAATGGAAACAGGTTAAAAATGGAACACCTCTGAATTCCCAGATCACAAATCTACTGCTTCTCACATCTGTTTCCAAAAAGGCTCCACAAATGTCAGCAAGGCTAACTAGAGCAACATGCCACCAGGGGGAAAAGGAGGCTTCACTTTTTCTCCTTTTTATTCAGTTAAGAGTAGAAAAATTCATTTGAACCCCAAAGGGAAGTATTTCACTGGATGATCGATTACAATGGCAGAAGTTACTCCTAAGTGCTGAATTTAAAACTGCTTAGGGACTGGAAAACATGAAGAAGCAGACAGATTTTAAGAACTCTCAGGTAAAGACAGTCATTCCGCTGCCAAACAGCAAAGCAGCAGCAGCTAAAAGGACGCTTTCAAAAGCTGGCAGGAGTGAAAGGGAAGGATGCAATACAATACCCTGGCTTGCTTTCACACTGCAAGGGCCCTGGGCCCAAGAAGCTGGGCCAGGCAGCCCTGCTGGGCCCTACACGAGGCAGTGTGGCTCCCAGGAGACACCCAGAGCTGGCCATGCTGCCTCCCTCTGCTGAAAACACAGCCCAGCCGAAACCGGACCAGGGAAGTGTCTGCGCACAGACAGCACAGTGTGGGCACGGCCCAGGAGTCCTTCTTCCCTGATAAATCTCTCTTCTCCTTTCCTTTCCCAATCTTAGGAGAACTAATGCTCACACTAGTACTTTGAGACCTCTTCTGTCTTACAGATCCATGAGCACAAGGACAACTTGGCAGCAAAAGGATGAAATTGAGGCTGTATAACTGTCCTGTAAAATAAGTTACAATTTCTCACAAGATATCAATCATGCTCTAGTTCCAGCTTTGCTGATGCCCTTCCTCACTATTCCTAATTACCAACTGAGCCAAATACAGCAACTACCACCATTAGCAGAGTTGCAAATTTCTGCCCTAATTACCAATTCTAGGATAAAAACTACTCTTTTAATTATTATTAACCGCTTGTTAAAACCTGTACTTCCTTCTGAAGAATATGAACTACATGCTTGAAAGGAGAATTTGGCTGGATTTTGCAGAAGAATCACTGTTTTCTTTTCTATATAGCTGCACACTTCAAAAACTACATGACAGCATATGTTATTTTATGATAGGTTAGATGGAAAAACAGTATTTAAAGTAACAATAAAAATGGTTATAAATGTTTTAACAGAAGCACTACAGACACTGCTAGTTTCTTTTCAAAGCTGTACATCTACCATAAGACTTTACCTGAAGAGTCAGGACAACATTTTCTGGCTGTGGAAGTCAAAACAAATGGAGAATGTGGATAATACACAGGCAGCATGCACAAAAAACAAATCCCGTGAAAAATGAATAATTAACCACAACTAGACCATAACAATTAACAACACAGAAACAGTAACAAACAAGCCACTAAAGTAAAATAATGCACAGAAGAACCATTAAATAATTATGGGAAAGTATTTAGAATAAAATACATAGCAGCTATTTTCTGGTTTCCTTGGGGAATGAAAGAAATCAAGGATCTGTCCAACAAATAATTCCATTTTAAAACAATGACAGACCAGTTACTTCCACACTGAGCATTTGTTTCATATAATTAAGCATATATCTCGCAGAAGGCCAGGGATTGCATTATTTTGCAGTTTGGTCATTTCTTCATGAATTCCACCTGTCATAACTGATATGATATTCTTGGCTAACTTTTCCTTCTCAGTGCTTATTTTATTTTAGTAGCTCCAGTAGCAGTTTTGGGATCTTAACACATTACACCTAAAATTCACCCTTACTTTTAATTAACCATGTTGTGGTTCAATTTAAATTATTCAAAAGAAAAAAAGAAAAGGCATTCAAGAAAGACTGAAGAAATCTACTTAACAGTGCTTACCTATTTTCTAATCTGTAAAACCAGAAAAACACTGAAAACTAAATATTCAATGACAGAATTTCAAAAGAACCCTATTTACCCTTTGCTTCCACGATGACAAATTAATTTTTTGTATTTTTCCCTTCACCTCTGCCTGCCAAATTCACACATGACAGTGCTTTCCCCTTTCTCCTAACTGGAAGAAAAGCAGACAAGCTAAAGATGGCAAAATCCTTCAGCCCAAAGTCTGATATGTGAGAATCAGAAATGTTCAAGTTTGAGCTATTTATTTATCAGCATCACATGCATCCTTTTGCAACCTTTACCGTACAGCACTACTTTAAATGTTCAGAATTGTATTCTAAACATATTTTCTTCTGTATCAGTGGAAGGATGACTAACGCTTCCCCTCCCTTCCTGATCTGTACCAAGGATGATTCTGAACATTTCAAGCACACAGGCTCCCAGCAGGAGCAAAGCAATGGCAGCAGCAGTGAGTGGCTCCCCTGAGCAGGCACGGCTCAGCTGCTGGGCTGACCTGGCAGGCTGCTGCCCCTGGCAGGGCACAGGGAGATGTTCGTGGTTAGAGCACAACTGGGAACACTCAAATGCACAGCACAGAAGTGGGAAGGGCCTCCTGGGTCACTAACACATTCCATAAATAGGTTAAAAAAATGATACAGAGGAATGACAGAAATTTAACAGGATAAATAGAAGCAGATTTCCTTCTCCTGCTACTGAAGGGCTGTTCTCAGTTCTTGGTGAGCAAGTCTTCTTCTCACAGGTACATTTCAGCCCCCATGCTTCTGTGCTAGCACTGTATTTTGCCCAAGAAGCAGAACCTTCTTCCTAGTGCTTCCTCTTCATATGTATTTTAAAAGAGTAACCACATCCCTAATCAACTCTTTTCCTAAGCTAAGCAAACTCTTCCAGTTTCATCTGAAGATCCACAAGTTTTCTAGGTGACCCTAATGGACACTTTCTGAACTCATCCTAGTCTGAATTCATTCTCCCTGAATCTGAGTGATCAAAACCACAGGTAAACATTTCTAAATACTCATTCACACCCTTCAGTAACATTCACACTTCCCTGTCTCCAATGGAAATTCTTCCAGGGCCACATCTACAGCCATGCTGGCTGCTTCACAGCTGACTCTCACTGCTGCTTCTGTCTTCTGAAGGACACTCTACTTGTTCTGATATATTTTCGCTTTCCAAATTTGTTTCAAGGTTTTGTTCTGTATTCAGGTCAGAATTTGGACTGATGAATGCCCTGTATCTGTTCTGCTTCTTAAGGACTCCAAATATTTTAACTGCCACCCTGTAATCACATCCCCTACACAGGACTTGTTCCAGATTTCTCATGACTTACATACTAGTTACTAAATACTCTGCTTGTGGTCAGGGATACCACCTACAGTTTAAGAGTTTTGTCCCAAGACAAGACCTATCCTTAGGTATCCAGGAACAATCTGTGCTGCACCACTCTGTAGGGTCGCATCAAGCAAGCAGATGGGATCAGCAAGAGTCATTTGATGCAGCATAACAACAACCCCCACACACCAGGATGTCATGCAGAGCTTATCAAGGTCCTGGAGAAACACGCTTCTTGTTGGGAAGACACTGCAGCACCAGTAAGGCCACCCTGGTCACAGCAATAGCTCAGTGTCTATGTGCAAGCACCACACTCATCCTCCTGACACCACACTGTGGGCACCAGAAGCAAGCACATGAAATAACTTGTCCATTGCCTGGGCACAGCTCAATTCCTATTGCAGAAACTCAACTCCTGATTCAAAAGTGAAGCACTGTGCTCCAGAACAGTGTAAAACTCATGCACATTCTACTCCATCTTCTTGCTATTTTATAAATAGCATATTTATAATAAAAATTCAACTTTTTGAAAAAAACAGCTGAAGCTTACATGAAAGCTAAGCAATAATAGTTCTCCCTAAGTTTTTTGAAATAAAACCAGTATTTTTCAATACAAAGAGCCATCAATCTTTGTGTAACAATACCATTAGAGCTGGAATTTGTAAGTCATACTTAACAATGAATACTTTCTTTACAGCAGCTTATGGAATTTTCTTTGTAATTAGTCTCACATTTTCAATGAAAACATCATACTTATTATTAAAAAAATGTATTTTTATTCTGTTCATATAATTTAAAATACTAATTCCTGGTTTAGAAAAAAACTTGAATTTCAAAGTCATAGTTTTCATTATTTTATGCAGATACACATAGACAATTTACCTTTTGATAATCGCCCTGTGTATTTCCAAACTGCTGTTGTGCTAGTTTTCTGATGAGATCTGAAAATAAGCAAGAATATTGCACAGTTTTAAACAACATAGTTTATAAAAGCAGAGGAAAGAGAATAGTATGAATTCTACTGATAGGCAAGATGAAATTTAAGAACCACAATCAACAGTATAGGCAAGCATGTAAGTGTCCCCATAAATCTGTCCAGTAACAACATTTCTAATCAACTGTGTGTTTTATGAGCTCAAAGGAATCCAGCCAGGTTGTCTATCAATTAATCAGTTGCTACTGAAATACAGTGAAGGTTTTTCTGAGGTCTTCCACTGTACCATAAAATCATTAAAATTTCATCACATATGTATCAATTACTTGGACAATGTTTTGGCTATCAGCTTTGCTTCATGTTTATGCCAAGTACATACATGCATAAATATACATACACACAGCATTAGATACATAATGTGCAAAACAAGGATGCTAATGATGACTTTTTGACTGAAGGGTCAAAGAACACCCTTGTCTTGCCAACATTATCCCAATCCTTTCCCCCTTTTTATTTTCATATTTTCTTTTTTGATGTCTGGATCAACAGTGAGTATGTAACACCAGCAAAACAAATCAGAAAGCCTAACATTTTACAATTTACTGTGCTGTTACTGTTCACTGTGCACTGACCCAGCACTCACTGGAACTTGTTCACAATATAAAAAAGGTATGAATTCAACAAAACTAGCGCCACCTTCAGTAAATTCTGGCAGCTGCAACAAATGGATCCCCTTTTTGTGAGACCCCTGGCATACTGTTATTGAGGTTTTGACAACCCTATGGAAACTAAGCTGGGAACTGTGGCTCCCGGTGACTTCTGTGCTACCCTGCACTTGCAGGAGAGGGGCACCACCAGCTCTGCAGACCCTCAGCCTCAGAGAAGCACCAGTGGCCCTGGGCCTGCTCCATGCTAGGCAGTGTAAAAAGCAACAGTGTTCAGATGTTCAGGAGAAATGACCCAACTCCTGGTCTCCTCTGATGAGGAGGAATCCTGCACGTTAGGAAGGAGCACATGCCACCTCAAACAGCTCAAGGAATAACTCTACCCCCTATGCTCATACACAGCTGTATGGCTGTGTTTTCAGTCTCCCCATGTGCAAACTAACACAGTTAATAAACAACCTCCAGTTGGAGGATAAAAACCTCCAGTATGTTACCTAACCTGGGGATCCAGAAAGGACCTGAAGGTGTAAAACTGACTGTTCACCTCCCAAAAATACAAGGCCTCTGAATTTACTGCAACACTTGTGAAGTATGTTCAGGGAGTTCACAGAGGCTGTGATCTCAGTCCTCTCTCACCCCACACATGGTTCAGGAAAACAAATTCCTAAGCAAGCAGTGCCCATACTTCTCCCTCCTTAACACCCCACGGTGGGAACATGGAATTGACTGACTGAAGAGACCCTGAAGACTTCCTCACAGAATACTGTCCAAGGAAAGAAAACACACAACAGCAAAGCACCAGCTGCCAGTTCAAGGTAGGTAGTCCCTGCAAGGGAGCTGCAGCCAGCAAGACTGCCAATTAAAAAATAAAAATCTACTAATGCATCAGTGAAGTGCCAAGCCACAAATCACTCCTTGCACAGGAACATAAGAAGAGTGCTGGCAAGCAAGGACTCTATTCAGAGGCAACTTCATTTTGGAAAGATCATACATAAGGTACAATATAAGGCTGAATACCACAGTTAAGAGAAATAAAACCAAAACATACATGGAATGAGTGTCTGGGAAGACAAAAAGAGTTATGATCCCTGCAATTCCTTTCACACTCTGCATCTTGGGAGTCATGAGACTGCTGTAAGAAAGGGCACACACCACTGTATGGAGAATACACAACTGATCCACTGCTGCAACTCTGAAACATCTTGCACACTGGGAGCAGCAGAGTCCTCCCTGCATCCCTGGCAGAATCTGTGTTTCACCAAAAGCTTCACTAACAAGGAGATACAAATCTAAGTGAGGCAAAACTGCACAAACCCCAAAGATGTAATTCACACTGACTGCTAGACAATTTTTTGTCAGCAGAGGTAACATTTCTTTCTTCCTGCTCATTTCTATGCCACGTAAATAAATTTTAGAAATATGGCTGCATGAAATAACAAATGCAATAATTTTTTTTTACAGCTAGATGACTTTTGGCATACAGGAAAAGAGGTAAAATAACTCTCTTGTTTACATATTGATTCAGCTATTTAGCACTGTGACAGCCGCTTATGAGAAACTGACCAGCTTCAATTAGAATGTGACAGGAATGAATAAAAAGGAAAAGCTTTTGTGATCCTCAATGCATGAAGCAGCACAGGCTGTGTGCAGGTGATCAGCTGCAGGAGCCAACTGCCCAAGATTCTGTGGCATCACTCTCCTTGATGCTGCTCTGAAGGCAACCTGAAGAGCCCCCAGCAACCTGTTCTCATTTCCAGGCTGCTCCTAACTTTGAGGTTCATCTTGCTTTGGGAAACAGTTGGACTTGGTGATGTCTGAAGGTCCCTTCCAATGTGAATTATTCCAAAGTTATCCTGCAATCATAATTACTTTCTATTATAGATTATTTAGTGCAGTAAAGAAAAGACTGCAGGAAGCATGTAAGAAAGCAAGATTTTATTACTGACAAAAATGTCCTTTGATACATTTCCTACTATAGAGAACTGGTACAAGAAAATCTTAAAAGCATTAGCTTTTCCTATTAAATAAAAATTGAAGCCATTTACCCATTCTCTGAGTTGAGTGTCTTTCCCCATAGTAAGTTAAACATTAAAAGAAATCAAAGCCTCAAACATGTTACATTAAATTTTACATATTTGTATAAACACACACCCACACAGATTTATGGACCTCTGTAGGCACACATCATACATATAAAAGTAACTACTCAAGAGAAACAGAATAGTCGAGATCAGAAGGGACCCCTCAAGATCATCCAGTCCAACCTCCCAGCTCAGGCCAGACTGAGCCCCCCAGGTTACCCAGGGCCATGTCTGGTCATGTTTTGAGTATTGCCCAGCAGAAGAGACAATACTTAAAAAAAAAACTCAAACAAAATCAATCCAAAACTTGCTCTGATTTCTTGTGATATGCCTAAATTGCTCAAAGTGTTCCATATTCACAGCTTATTTACACTGTTTCTGTATTTTATAGCCTGTGAGTAAAACAACTGACAGAAGTCAACCTGAATACACTGTGAGAAACCTATGCAGAAAATAGCACATCTTTTTTTTGAAATTTAGAGACTCTAAAGCTTGTTCATCAAAAACTAAAACATCTTTAGATTTAATAACAAACAAGAAAGCCTGAAAATTGGTACAAAAAGGTTCCCACATGGATTGAATAAATTTAATAAGAACAATACAGGTTTCATGCACAACACAAGGGCTCCTACACAGCCCATTTTTCCCCTTAATTTTACAGAATGTGAGACTGCCCTGCTGAATAAAGATTCACTACTTAGATTACTTTGCAATGATTTTTTCAGAAGTAACATGATGCTCCAGGTGTTTTTCCAACCAGGCAGCACACAGTGATTGACCAGTCTTTACCATGAATTTATTATTTCAATAGCTTTCAAATTCAACACAAATAGAAATATCCCCAGTCGATTAATTTCAAATGAAATGTGGAAGTTGTATATATTCCATAAAATATATTTCTGGCTAGAACTGAATGTGAGATTACCTGCAGTAACTCACCTATCTGCACACACAAACAGGCCTTGGTGAATTCACAGCACCAAAATCCTCCCTGCTCAGATGATCTTTAAAGGTCCCTTGCAACCCAAACCATTGTGATTCTACAGGTTTTACTGCACTTTGATGATAGCCACAGTTACTACTGCAGAGCTTAAGGGTTAAATGGGGGAACATTCTGTGCCAGGTACTGTGTAAACAGGAGCTACATATGGCTACACTGCTCACCGTAGCACAACGAAAAGACAGCTCAGCTCACATTTTATTCAGCCTGGGATTTTGGTCTGCTTTTATGAAGCATCTTTCCTCCCTAGCTAGAATATCTCATCTCTAGCATTCAAATAAGCTTTTATCTACAGCTGAATTCAGGTAACCACACATAACTCTCTCTTGTATTATTGCAAGGTACCATCTTGAGGTCGATTTCTGTTTCAAACATAAAAGTGTTAGGAAGGTGTGATAAAAAGTTGTGTCCTTTATTTTCAAATTAACTGGATTAGTTCTGAAATCTTGGCTTGACCAGCTGTACACATTGTTTCACAGGACTGTAATCCACGGCTTTAGCACAAACCACATTTTATCATTGGGGTTAAAGAGATTTACCTTGTCAGGCTCATTTACACAGCTAATTACATTATTGCCTTGCTGAATCCTTTCTACTCTCATCACACATGCAAAATGCCATCTGCCCTAGTAAACTAACTAGCCAGATGAACTCTTAATTTACCAATGCAATTTGTGAAGAAATATTACTCACCTCTGAGGATCTCCAGTTAAAACAATCACTAACTCCTGGATTGCAAGAGTACTGTGCACATAGACTCAGTATCTCTTAACTCTGGCAGGAAAATGAGGTTATCACTAAGTGTAGTTCTTAGAACTTCTCTACAGAAAGGGACAGCAAAATACTAGAGATTTAAAAATAAGATGTCTGGCTATTAAGTACCAACATAAATTAATTACAAATTCTTCTGCCAAGGAAGCTTTTCAGATGTGGCTGACATGAAAATAGCTGGAGTAAAACCTCTGGTAATGCTATGCTTCCACTTCACTCAAAAATTCCATTGAGCCAGTTCAGCTGTAGCATAACTTCAGCATTAATCAAATTATGCCAGAAATTATTATCTTTTTTATTAGTAAATATAATATATTAGGGAGTTATGCATAAGATATTAGGTTTCTATTCTGAAAGGTCTTCAAACAAGCCAATAAGAACCATGACTGAAGGATTCATATTGCACTAAAAGAAGAGGTTTTTTGAATTAAAATAAGGTGTTCTACAAATTCCAGAGAGAATTACATAGATAATACAAATGATCAATTAATAACTACTTTACTGCTATCTCATTTTAATGTATAAAACAGTATTTCAGTTCATTCTTGTTCATCTATAATAGATATAGTGTCAATGGACTACATACACACTGAAAAGTTCAGAACCTCTGTGAATGCAGGTCAATCTGTCTGACATTAATTAATTAAAATTACTTCAAACTTGAGGGTAATTTTCCTAATTATGAGTCACACTAATGAATATCTTCTGCAAAGCCAAGATAACCATGAAAGCCTTTCAGACTTACCAGAGACAAAAACCTTTCAGGTATCTTAAAGCAAGTTTTACAGCAAGTTCAGTTTACTGACATTTTAAAATACTTGTTTTGACTGGAGTGGGGCTTTGGTTGTTTCCCCAAAGCCTCAAGCCAATAGCCTCTACCACAGTCAGATTCAGCTCCCACTGAAGAGGTCTTCTTAGGGTAACCCAAGGTTACCTTTGGTCCCCTTTACTGTTCCTGCCTCCATTAGGGCTCTGCTTGTCCCTGACCCCACAGCATCACTTCCCTCTGGAGCACTGCAGAGCAAGGTGAGAGCTCAGGAATGCTGATGGCTGTGAGGAATCCATCAGGCATGGCTGGTGACTGCAGAGAGGGAGGGCCCTAATACACTCACACTGCTCACCCCATGCACTCTGCCCTCTCTGAGCAGAGCAGGAAGAAAACTCACTCTGTAGGACAAGTAGGAGGTCTCACAGACAAGGAGATCTTCCCAATTCCCACACAATAAGAGATCACTTTGGTGCACAATAAGGAATCTAAGCCAGGAATTCACTCATATAATCTAGACTATTCCTTTCCAACTTCAGATTGAAAAGCTTCACTCCTCTCTTCAAAATATTTTGCTCAGACAGACCTGGAACATAGCCCTCGTTCTTAACTAAGAAAAAAACTCCAGATTCCTTACATAATTTCTCCCCCCACCTCTTTTTAGGCAAAGTCTCTCTATATACAATTTGATTTTTTCTTTCCACTGAGTTACTGGGAACATCAGGTTGATTTCGCTTCCACCCTCTTGCTCCTTGCAAGAGGCAATTCTGACCCTCTTCCCTTTGAGCACAACTCCTGAAGAACACAAGGATCTTCTTCCCTTGCTTCAGTAGCCCACACACAAAATCACCCATTTCCATTACAGAGGTGATGAAAGGAAATTCTCTGAACCACCTGTTCATGTGCATTAAAGAAATAGTGAGCAAAAAATCACCATGCCCTTTGGACAAGAGAGAAAGGTAAGTGAGAAAGGAACTTTGCTGCTGTACTTCACCACTAATGTGCAAAATAAAGCCCTAGAACCTGTTATTACACAATTACACAACGGTCACCCTCTTCTGCCTTCAGCAAGCAGTTTCCTTTTACTAACACGATCACTGCCCATTCCCATTCTTTGACTCTGCATTCTTT
The DNA here is from genome assembly GCA_013400215.1 of Cisticola juncidis. Lineage (NCBI taxonomy): Eukaryota > Metazoa > Chordata > Aves > Passeriformes > Cisticolidae > Cisticola > Cisticola juncidis. The sequence continues at coordinate 2,725,575 of VXBR01002740.1, forward strand.
AATTATATGTTGCTACCCTACAGCACTGTGGCTGTCACAAAATCCAACAACACACAATATCACACAAGCAAAAACACAATAATACATTTCTAAGGTCTCAGCAGATTTGTAAAGCATATGCTGCTTTACTCATAACTCAAAGGACAAGTTACCAGACCACCTGGAAGTGCACCTTAGGTTATACTGCATGCAGTGCAGGGCAGTGTGAGAGACAGCAGGGAGCAGAGATGCAATATGAAGTAGCAATGAGGAGATGAACAGCTGTGAGCAGGGTTGAAACTGCAGGAGTGGCCTAACAGGGAGAGCTTAAGCCAGAGCACAGGTAGGACTAAGCATGGTAGAACTGCTGAAGACAAGGAATTGCACGGCAGGAACAGCTTCCAAGGTAACTAGAATGTGAAATTAAGGAGACTCCCTTTACACCCTTCCTAACAGAAAATAACATTGGTCTACTGAAGAAATAAATTATACAGCAGTGGATCAGATAAAAGTAACAGTCAATGAACTTTGTTTATGCACACAAAAAAGTTCCCCATTTCCCAAAAATGAAAGTTATTTGTCAGGAAGATCAAACAGGTAATTTAAGTCTTCCACAGGAAATCCTCCCACCACAGAGCTGCCCCTGTAGAACTTGAGGTCACTCTTTAGTGCAGTCACATTTTCTCTGTAGGCACATTCTGCTTTCCACTGACGTGTACAGACAACTTTAAAGAGCCTGGCCAAGGAAAAGGTTTGAAGAAAAAAGAAATAGCCACAATATCAACCGTTACAGGATGCATGGAATGAAAGATTTCTCCTTTGAAAATAACCTTTGCGGGGGCTTTCTAGTTGTTCCTTGCTACAAAGAAAGTTCTGTTCTTGCTGAAGTTTTGGAAGAAGAAAAAAGAGAGTAAAGCCTTTAGAAAAACCCTTCCTTAGGAGGCTACAGTGAATTTGCATGCATCACGCAGACACAAAATGAAGTTGAAAGCTTTGAAGAAGTATTCTACACAGAAACTACATTCTCTCTTTTTCTGATGGCAACAAAACTTCTGCAGCACACTGTGCCATGCCAGCTATTTTTTGCCACTTGCTTTGTTTGCAGTAGCTACTTCAAGTTCTCCCTAGGCCACCATCTGGTAAGGATTTACAACAGCTTACAGGCAAGGATTTAACTTGGTGCACTGTACATTTGTGTGGTTTAGCACGCTGCACAGCCTGAGCAACTTCTTGACAGGTTGGGTTGTGCAGACATACTGGACTTGTAACATTGATCAAAGTAGTAAATATTTGGACTGTATGAACAACATTTTTTCTCTTCCTTTATCTCCTCAGGAGTTCCTGTAAACTGAGAAGAGTACAGAAAATCCTCTCTTTCATAATTTGGATTATTGGAAATATGAACACAAATAATTAATTGAGAATGACATGCTGGAGCCCTGATTACCTCAGTGACCGGCATTATGGCAGCTTTCCTGAGACTCCTCACAACTCCCTTCCTCTGCTTCCCCATTTTTGCCAAGAGCCATAACTTTCCATATATGTTTGATAACTGGGCCATATATATTGGTTCACCACAGAGACCACTGCTTCACTCAAAAGTCAAAGCAAAAGTAAAGATTGCTGCTCTGAAGAGAGCTAATTAGGCCTGATGCTTGGATTTATTTGGTACAGGCACAGGCATCTTTCAGCTCAGTTAAACAGCCAAAGTAATACTTAATAGTAGAGCCAAAGTAATAATTAGTAGTAGCAATACTTAGTAGTAGCAATATTCACATTCACAACTGCAATTACATTTTGAAATTCACCAAAATAAAATAGTTTTGTGTATTTTCTGTAAAAAAGAAAGATCCTGACTGTTATGATGCAATACAACTCAATTGTATTGAGTTGTAAATTTAATCACACAAGTGTTTTTAGGTAAGAAATTTATGTGCTCTATTGAACAAGGTAGTAGTAGTCAAAGTAGTTTTGTGGAGCTTTTTTATAACTGGCAGGTTTACACTAAAATGTATAGATGGGTAAATTAGTCAGCTTAAACGACACTGACTGACATTTGTGGCACCTGGTTTCTCTTCTAACATGAAGATAACTCTTTTGGAAAAAAGAAGACATATACTCACAAGCTTTAATACATATACGGAAAATTTTAATACTGTTAAAAGGATTACAAAACCCACTATAATTAACATTTACACATTTATTTTGGTCCAGCAACTTTTGAATATTGCATATTCACTTAGAAAAGGCACCACTTTGGTTAAGATCTAAAAGTTACACTCACCATCTTGAGAAGCAAAAACAATAGTGAGAAAAAGGGAGATGAAGAAACACCGATTGTCATTTTCAAAGTAATGAAACCTTGACTAGCAGGACTGTGGAAAGATTTGCTGCAAAGATCTATCAAGCTGTCCTTACTTCAGCCGACATCATTCAAGAAAAAGCCATCACTGAACAAGACTTAGGAGTTTATTGTTCTGTGAACAACCACCTAAGCAAATTACCAGACAAATATGATAGGGCTAAGCTGTGCTATCTTATTATGATGGTCTGTAACAAAGAAAAGAGAGGCTCAAATGACTGCTTTTCCAATAACAGGCAGTCTCTGTACAGTATTTCACGTGATTAACACAAAATGCTTCATAACAGCCAAGATGATGAAAGAACTGAGAAGTCCCTTAAAAGCTTGTGCAAACATAATTCCAGTAAGTTCAGTGATATTCCCCCTCCTCTCTCTCCCTATCGGTTCCAGAGCTACAAGTTAGAAATCAGAATGAGGTTCAGCACTATGTGGATAGATAATCCTGTAAAAATCAAATGAAGGGGCAAGATGGACAGCAGTAGCCACTGCTAAGCTGGGAAACCCATGGTGTATCAGCAGAGTTGCCTAAAACCCAAAAGATGTCTGCAGTTGCCGGTAATTTTTGAAGAGGTTCCTCCATGGTGCCAGACAGTATGGTTGATCCAAAACCTGTTCTGTACCCCTTCTCCCTACAGGAGATACTGCAGGTATGATACTTGCAGAGTATCAAACAAGCTGTCATGCTTTTAGTGGTACTAAAAATAGCTCTAAAAGTAGTGCTAATCATCTAAATATATGCATTTCTAGAACATGGTACCTTTGCTTTTTAACTTTAAAAATATGCAAACCCCACCAATGAGGACTCTATTCGGTATGACAATCAAGAAGGCCATGTTCACTGACAATACCATGCTGTACTCACACCCCTCCCTTCCTTGTAATCAGCACCCCTGGATTTAGCTGCACTGAAGCAGGGAATGCTGCTGATCAGCTCTCTGGCTATACCTTGTGTCTCCCACTAACATCCACAGACAAAGGTCAGGACAGTTTTAAGGACTGTCCATGCTGTAACTATCAGCAGGTTCCCTGAGTTCCTCAGCACTCCACACAGAACATGCCCAACCCACAGGCCAGGGATGTTCCCACAGACAGAAAGCATGTCTCACTTGGAATGGGGAGAAGGCAGTTTGGATTGGGGAAACATGAGCTGTCTGAATATTGCACAACTGTAAGCCTCTTTAATTTATGATTATTATTGAACTCCAAGAGGCATGGCTGTTTGAGGTACCCTGGAGGAATTACCACAGCCATCTGTGCTAATGCCACTTTTGAGTACCCTTCCCATGGAAAGTAACCCAATGCCCTCAAGCTCTACCTGAGGTTTATTTTCTTTAGTTTCCCCTTCTGTCCTAAGTGTTAAAATTGTAAAATGGAACTGATGTTTTCCAATTGCTGTCAAAGCATGTTTTTTCTCCTAGGCACAGCTGGCAGGCAGAATTATACCAGATTAGGGCAAGCACCGATACTGTAGAGAAAGGATTCCAGTTGGGCATAAAGAGCAAGAATTTTAGATTATCAACTATGCTATACTGATTAAAAAATTACTTCCATATTTTCCATAAAATGCCTGTCTGCAAAAGAGATTCCTTGTACAAAATCCAAAAGAAGTGGGCAGGAGGACATCAGAGAATCCTTAACATTTGTAACTGTAGTTTTCTGTGGTAACATCCAGTAGATTGTCTATACAAGCCTCCCCTCCCTGAAACCCCTCTCTCCTCTCTGCCCACAGAAAGTCCTTTGAACAAGCAATCTGTTAGTCTGACATTTTGAATGAGTCAGGGGAAAAAGAATTACTCTTCTGATGCCTCAGAAAACTAAAAAGCCAGCCTTAAATCTGTTTCAGAGATGTTCTCAGTCTGCTCCTCATTTACATGGGCATGCCACCAAGCAGAGCAGCTCTTAACTTTCCAACACGAAATGAGCAATGATTTTTTTAACAGTTTCCTTAAATGCACACGAGTGGGCAGAGAAGAGGCTAAATCATCCCCTATCTTCCTGCTGCTCCATCTTCCCCAGTATTGCCAACATTATGTACAAGAAATTTCTTTCAATGTATATACTGTATTTCCAAATAAAGGAGCATTGTTATCCCCACCACCACTGTCTATAACACCTGTCTCTGCATTTTGCAGTGTACCTGTGTATATTTTTGATATACACACTTAAGCCACTATTCTAAATTCATACCACAGCTCTACTCAACAGCTGTGGAAAAACACCACAAAAGAGGCATGGAGTGAAGGCACTGACTGTCAGCTGACAACAGAACTGAGCCAATCTAACAGCCAATCTAACAGCTAACTTACTAATGAGCAGATTGCTCTGTCCCTCTTCTCACTTCCTGCACCAGTTCCACTTGTGCTCCCAACCCAGCTCCAGGATGTAAGCTTCCAGAAAACCAATCCGCCTGCACAGGGGCGCAGCTATCAAACACTAGCTCAAAAAAGTAGTATATCACAGCCAAACTAAAACAAACTTCACACAACTGGAAAAAAGGATATCCTAAATTATGTTTTTATGAAATGTCATAATGGCTGCAGGTACCTGTGCAAAATTTTAAGATGCTGGACCGTAGCACCTGCAGAGTCACAGCCAGAGAACAATCCTTTAACATAGGGCAGACATGCCCTACATTCCTGGGAAAACCTTAAGTTTAAAAATAAAAGGGCACTACCAACTACACATAACTGAGCTTAGCTCCAACATCCAGACATATGCATTTGTTCTTGTAGGGGTGCTGTTGAAGACTTATTACTACGAGGAAGCAAAATTAAAGTAAAAATGAGCACTGATAAATTAGTTACAAAAGGCAGAGAAGCTAGTATCACACACACACAAAATAATTCTGCCTTTCTAAGTTTAAGTGAGGGGGTGATGAAGTGTTTTGATTACTTGCTTTAGAACCTCAACACAGCCAATAGATTTAAAAAGTCAGTATCCTAGGAGCTCATCAAACCTACCCAAAACAACAGGGTTTTGCATATGCATTTTCTATTACAGCTATACTAGCTACAGATACAGTTTATTTTCATATCAAGTTACAAGTTTCTTCTTTAAAGTATCTGGAAATAATTTATTTGCTGAATACATTCGTGATTTATTACTGAGATAACACAAGACTAACCTGCTAAACTTCACAATCTGCAGCTGCTTGAAAGACTGACTAGATGAGGAGAGAAAGACCAAAAGGGGTCAGACACAGGACCTGACATTACGACATTCAGGTTCTGATGCTCAGTCTAATTAAACTGTTCAGCAAGCAAGATTCAGCAGACAGAAAGAACTGAGAGGTGTAGTCCAGGTCTAAAAACCATCTTGTTTTTGTTTCCCACAGCAAACAGTACATTTAACTCTTCATACTATCTTTTGCCCAGAAAGTACCTGCATTCAACAATTGCCTTTTATGTTAAAGCTGTACTCCCACTTCAGCAGAAATGCTTATCTAGAGTAAAAGTCAGAAGCTGGAGAAAAGCAGTTGTAAGTTAATTGCTAAAATTGTTCTGCAGTATGTTCAGCTACAGTAGAGTAAGGTAAACAAGCTTTTCAGTTTTTGTCTAATTTCACCTAAAAATAGGAGCAGGAGCTTTATTCCCAGCTTCTTTCCTTTGTGAGGGCTTCATATTCTTATTACAAGACACAAGTTGTGAAGCCAAAGATTTGTTGGGCACATCCTGCTGGCAACTGGAATCTCAGATTAGCATTCTCGTATTGCAACTACCAACTGTTTCCATGGGAACAAAGACAAAACTATGATAATTCATAGCAGCCACAGCATCATACTGACCATCCCCTGTCCATACCAAGTTCCTGTCTGAAGGTTTCCAACAAAACAGATGACATGAACCATCTCACAACCATGAGTGACAACTTTATCCATAAATCAATGCTACAGTTTATGAATTTTTTTGTGTAAGAAAAACTGATTATTCATTTTGTTAGAAGCCCTCTTTCTTAGCTAAGTGATAGGAGCAACTTGTAATTTTCCTATTATCATCTCTTTATTTTAAGTGGTATTATTAATAAGAAGGAAAATGATGCCTCTATCCCAAACGAAAGGAGTAGCAGCACTATCATTACCATGGAGGAACAATGGCATACTGAGATTAAAGTGACTTACTGAGCCTCAAGTGGCAAATCAGTGACCAGTCTTTTCCACTCCAGTGTTATCATTAACTCAAAGTGGAGGCTGCTTCCCTGAATAACAGTTTACACTTAAGTAAACTCATTCCCATTTATATCATCTGGTAATGAGTACAAAAATATTTGACTGGTGGAGCTGAAAGCAGAATCTATTTAGACTCACTGAAGCACTGCAATCAGATATCCTAATTCACTTTTGAGCTAGTTTCTTACCCTATCCAAAGAGCATGATGCTGGTCCTCAAAGATTCAGCAATTTAAAAAATCCTAAAAGGTGTTCCTTGCCCTGATTTTGTTAGTATACCTTACATGAGAGCTATATTTGATCTAATTAATAACTTACTCACTAAATCCAAATGTAAGGTAAAGTGTATTTCGACAAACTTGACAGCATGAACAAATTTAGAAGGGAATTAATAATTACTTACCTAGATCTAACTAAAAGAAAACCATCTCACAAAATATTTCTTTTTTTCTTTAAGTGAAAGTGACTGATTTTTTCTTTAAGTGATCCCCTTCAACTGTTGAGTCTTAGCAGCATGCAATTAAGAATAACATTTCCCAAAGGCTCTCATGTACTTCATATCTTGTTTTATCATATTGGTATAAACCATAAAGGCATATAGTGTATGTATGAATATATTGTATATATTTATACAGTATAAAGCAGAAAAGCATTAAGGCATACTTTGGACTGAAGGAGTATGAATGTTACCCTGTAACATATTCAGCCTCATCAAAGCACTAGTACAAGATGGCTTGCAAAGACAGGAGTATCTACGTGCAATTAACAATCCTATCACTCCTTTTCCTCTCAGGTAAGAGTTCTTACCTGAATAGATTGGAAATCGATAGATTGGAAAACTAAACATTGAGTACTTTCAAGTATTAGGCAAAAATACAATACTACTAAGTTCAAAGGTCTAAGTGATTGCTGCCAAGGCTTGCACACAAATGATACTTCTCTTCTGGTTATATGCAATACATTGCTGCATCAACCTGGAGCTAACTGTTCTGAAGCACCAGTCCTATCAGAATGATGAAGCCTAAAACAGAGGCACTAGAAGGCTTATTTCTGTGCCCATTTGTCATTATGTTTATTTTCATCTCTGAATCAGAACTAACTCTATTTCAAGCCAGAATTTAAACATACCAAACAAGACAAAACAACCATTTTAAATATGTAACTGCACCATTAATACACTGAATGTGAAAATAGAACAGCATATGGCAATAGAGATTATGGGGATTAGCCAATTAAATGGTATGACTCAAACCGACATGATCCGTCAAATCTGTGTTTTGCAATGAAGTATGTGGGGCCATGGGAACATGACTTCACTTAATGCAAATAACAAAGTTCTGAAAAGAACTGATTTGGCAAAAAGTATCTTCAAGGAAGTAAGAAGTATGATGTGTTCAAAGCTTACAAACTAAGAACAAATTCTTTATTTCTTTAATGCTGGAGTTCACAATACGAACTTGATGCAGAACTTACTACGAGCAGCCCCACCGGACAATAACCTTGACCACAAAGTCTACATTCACTAATTATTCACATGCTTAGGACACAGGATATTAATTCTGACATACAAGACTACAGACCAAATTCTTGGTAATATAAAAAACAGTAAATATCTCAGTGAAATCAAGTTTCCACAACTGTAAGAGAACAAAATATTCAAGCAGGGTTTTAGGCACAGTGGAAGTCTGTTTCTAGGAGTTGAATGCAGATAGCAATCCTCACCATCAGGTCTCAGAGACACAAATAGCCCACCTGTATATTTAACAGAAGAGGCAAAACAAACGGGTAACTGGAAAACAGTGCCTCCCAAAGGTGAGACTACTGTCACCTTCATGCAACTGCCCTCAGTACACCTTGTGTAAGATCTGCTCAAAAGACACATCCTGAAGGAAAACAGGCCAAGGTATTATTCTTTTGGTTAACCCCTGTGACTCTGAGCACTTGCCTAAAAGGAATTCATTCATTCAAGTTCCGCTGAGCTCATTCTCTACGGTTACATCAGAGACGCACAAAGAAATGTCAAAAATCCAACCAAACAGTAGTTCACAGATATCATACACATATGTGACCATTTAGACTTAAGAATTTAAGGCTCTTTTATTACTAAAAGTTTAAATGTATAAACTGAAATCTGTATTACAAAATAATGTAAACACCTTTTATAAGCAGTTGCAGCTAAACCACCAAAAGGAATCAGATACAAACCAAACCCATTTTTAGATTTAATTAAAAGTTCACCTTGATATAATTTTATAAGTATTATATATAATAATATAAATGCCAGTATTATACAAACACATTAGCATTTATTAGAGCTAAATGAAACCAAAAGCCTATTCAAAAGTTAAGTTGATGAAATTACCACATCCATAAAAACACAATTACCAAAAACACCTTTCAATCAATGCAACCTCAGTAAGGCTGCACACACTTCTCCAACATCTTAAGCCTTCCTTTTGAAGAAACAGCTTAGTAGAAAACAAATGGGGAAAAATGTCTCATTAAAACAAGTGCAGTTTCAAGTTTTAACCTGACAGCTTTCAAAGGAACAAGAAGCTACACATGGCTATGTAATGGAATTGCTCTTACATAAAACTTGACCATGGAGGCACATATATGGAAATAAATCAAATTTGTTTCAAAATTCATGGGCTAAACCTTGTAATATTATAACCACCTGACTGTTCATTACAATATACAAAACTAAGCAGTCTTTTATGGATTTAACATTAAATACAAAGCAGCTTATCCTCTACTTCTATCTCATGCTGTTTCAGTTAAGAAAACATGCCTCAATCTCATCAGTGATGGCTCTGAGATATGTAAGCAAAGTTCTGTGAAATGTCACCAACATTTCATTTTCATTAACAGCCTCCTCCCCCTTATGCTTAGCAGAGAAATATTATTTTATACAGAACTGTAAACATTTCCAAGCTGTAAGACATGCTACTTACATACCCCTTCATATATTTTACTTCCTGATTATGCCCTTGGTATCTACAATAGGGTGCACACATCAATAACAAATCTGTATTTTAAACAAAAGTAGTTTATCTGCTTACCTTGAGGAAAAGTATTTGGCTGTACTAAGTACAGGAATGCATGTACTATTTTAAACAGAATTCCTATTGCCCCAGGTTCATGGTATGCACCTGTATCATACGTCTTGGCTGGTACAAATCCAAAATCCAGAGTTCCAGGAGGTGGTTTGTATATAGGCTGTACCTCTGAAATAGTACTTCCACAAAGCAGCAGCAGCAGCAAACAGAGTTCCACAGCCATAGCGAGCAGTATTCATAAAACTGGAGGTAGAGGTATTTGTCCAACCAAGTCTAGAAATCTTCAATACATTCACTTGAGGGGTAGCTTTCTAGCCAGAGGAATGCTGGTGCACTCTCACACCTTCAATTCTTAAGTGTATTTTTACTTCAGAGTGGTACAGCAGCCTCTCTTGAAAATGACTCAGCGCACCATCTCTGGCAAAAAAAAAGAAACAGCTCATTAGGTGTGCAAGCAAATAGGAAAGTGCAAGACAACCCAAAATCATCTGTGGAAACTGAACATAACAACAGTTGCAAAAGGGAGCCTGATAGGACAGGGAAGAAGAAAATACCGAGGTTTGTGAATAATATGTTATACTACATACATTGTACTTGAAAGAGGTGGAAAAAGAATTGTGCACAGTTCCAGGTCAGTGAGTTTTCAAAAACAAAGCAGAATGTTGGTACAGCTCCAAGGGAAACAAAACTAAAGGAGCATTGTATGAATTCCACTTTGGACTAAGTACAACATGTCATGTCACAACAATTACACATGCATTTAATTACCACCTGATGGTTCTGTAGTTGATGACACTTATAAGTCATACTCTGTATTTCTTTAATTTACATGTTTTAGCAAAAACTTAAATCCTAGATACTCTTAAGTGTCTTCAAAGATTAAAGAAAAAAATTATACATCACTGAAAAGTTACCAAAACAAAAAATGCCCACCCCAAAACCAACAAAACATCACCCTCTTGACAGATGACAATGGTTGTCAGCAATTACTTTCTATTAATTCAAGCTATCTCAAGGCTCTCCTTAGGAATTGGAGAAGTCAACAATTTTTATTTACAGCTTGCTAAAGCTGCATGTCATTAAGATGACTTTGGATGGTTATACATGTTTAAGAACATTCTGAATCTACAAAATCACAGCAGTTTAATCTACCACTACTCAAGAAATTTAAACAGAAACACTCCTGGGTTTCCAACAAATCAAGTAACCATGTCTTGATCCACAAGGAGCCAGGTAAGACTTCTTCACTTGACCATGCAACAGCAGTCTCTGAGGAAACAGAGCAAAAACCAAACAAACAAAAGGCAACAGAGAAACTGCTGCTCTTCTCTGATTCTGGAAGCTGCACATACTTGACGAGTGTGCCAGTGAGCACCGTGCTGACTTTCCCACCCATCAGCCTGGCTTCTCTTCGGGCCACCGTGGCTGATCCCCCAGAGTGGCTCTGGCAGGGCTGTGTGGGAGCACAGTGCTCATGACAAGGCATCACCTCCAAAGGGAGAGCAGCCAGCACCAGCTGCTGTCCCCAGCCACAGCTGGGCCTCTGCTGCCCTTTTCAGCAGCACCACCCACAAGAAATGGTTTCAGTCTTCATCTTGGCACTCAGACCATTCACCAGCAAGAATGACAGCTAAATAACACACACACCTCAAGGCTTCAGTCAGCCCAGTGCTACACCAACACCTTGACTTCCAATGGACCTCTAGGTCAAAGAGATGTTGAAGACAGAAGACTTAAAACCTGTAGTAAAGTGAGACTTAAATCTCTCCCATGCTTTACAGTCTCTGGTAAAGCACCAGCTACCTTTCCGAAAACCAGTACTTTGCAATAAGTCAAAAACACATTGTAGGCTTGTTTAGTAGTCTGTGCTGCACTCAAAAGATAGATCAAGAAAAATATGGAACAAAGGAATACAAGATCAGATCAAAGACCTAGAGATGGTTTTGTTTCTCCACTGTTCAAATGAGTTTAGAGAGAGCACTCAAACCTATCTTTCCTCCTCACGGCTTGTGAAATCCAAGAAGAATGAACAGTAATAATGCTACGATGCACAATTATCCAACTCTTATTCAAAAAGGTGATGGTAGCAACCACTCTGAAATATGCTTAACACAAGCACACAGTAATTTAGAATACATAATACAATGAGGATTCTTCTGTCTGGAAAAGACTGTTCTGTTAAAGATTAATGAAAGGAAAAAAAGTTCAAATCCAAAATATTCATTTTCCTACTTTAATTTTTTACAGAGACTAGTTTTCTTCAGCCTTAAAGACACCTTTTAGTGAAGTTTTATCATATGCACATCTTGCTATAAGGCTGAACACAGAAGTGGTCAAAAAGTGAAAACTGCTTAGGCTGCAGTTTATTTTCACATCTCCAGAAACCATACAGGACAAAATATCACAACACCACAACTAGGTGGAAAAAAAAAATTGCCTTTATCAGAACAGTGAAAATTGTGCAAATTTGATACACTACTGTTCCGATGCCCAAATTACCTTTGCTTTTACATATATTTATATATACATATTCATGGCTCTATGGCCTATTATTGTGTAGCTGTATAGTTTCCTAGCTAACTCCAGTACTTTTCCTAATAGACAAATTTCTGAAAGCCTCTTCTAATCCTGCTTCTGCTGGGAATCAAGGCCGAGCCACCTTCTCAAGACACTCTCTCATATTTCAGACATAAACAAGGTGTGTGTGAGGGGGCTTTACAGGAGGTCAAACCAAGAGGGGAATTGCTTCATTAACTGTACTTCTATTTGGGGCTTCTTGTCAATTACGCTAATTTGCTAAACTTATAAAAGTGTAAAAGACCTATATCACGTGTACATTTTCAATGCAATCTCAGCATGCATGTCAGCATGTTGTGCACCTGCAGGGACCATCATTAAATGGTAACCACTTTTTTATCACCTTAACCTTGTTTTGGCTCTTGATTTTAAGGGCTCAAATGGCAACAATTCTTTTTTTTTTTTTTTCCTTAAAAAGAGATTTCAACAATTTTTCTAAGTCAGGTTTAGTTTTCTGGAGATTTCTGAAGTACAGTTGCAGTACGTCAGCGAGTCAGGAGAAAAAGCTCACACATGGTAACTGAGCCTTGATTCCAGAAGTTAAGGAAACAGATGCAAAAAGCATCCATTTCAGTGAAATGTTAGTGAAATGTGGTTGAGAAAGATGAAACTGAGAAAATAATGACTTCTCTAACTGGTGTCTTAAGGCAGAGCTCTCTGTTGTGAGCTCTGTTGTATTAGAGAGAGGGCAGAAGAAGATAAAGTACACACAAAATTTTTTGTAAGATTTTAGATTAAAGACAATTTAAAGTCTATCTAATTGCACAAACAGGCAAATAAAAGAGTTAAAATGTTCGCCCAATACAGGAAAACAATCACTACACCTTCTAGAAGTAAGCAGTCATGTATTAACCAAGATAAAGTTTTTAGGCAAGGACAGTTTTGGCCAGTTTTTAGACAAGGACACTACTGAAATTGCAAGGACATTCCCTGTGAAAACTAATAATATTCTGCTAAATGGAAACACATAAGTCCCCAATTCTACACAGTTTTCAGTCAAGCTTTTACAAAACTCAGGTGAGTTTCCTGCAAATCAACAAATCTGCAGAATTATAACCATAATCTCTTCCTCTCCCTTTGCTGGCAAATATATCACAGTAAACATGATATATACAATCTATACTGAGCAATTCCTCCAGACTGACACCAGTTCTTCTCTATAGTACATAAACCACTAATATTTTCAAGGTTACATTAATAATATTAACCAGAAACTTGCAAAAATACTATTAAACCTGTAACTTAAGATGCCTCTGAGCATCTAATATGTATTCAACAGATCTAAAAATAACTCAGATGTAAAAAGCTCCCAGCAGTTCTCCTTTTCTTGATATCTAAAAGAAACTTAGCTAGGAGCTTATTAGTAGTTAAATATGCTAGACAAACAGCATTAAAGAGGATAAATCTATCCCTGAAATCTGTAATTCTGGGAACTTCAAAAATGTCATACACAGGAGTGACACAACTAAAGAGAACTGAATAGCAGTTTATGCTAATCTTCATTGCAGCATGTGGGCATCTCATTTCCTCAGACACAGTGTGGCATCACTGCAGTCAATGAGTTACAAGAACTGCCAGTACAAGTTCAGGTAAACAGTGAATGAAAAGAAGCTGTGTGAAACTTTGAAATGCTTACAGTAATTATCAAATACGCTATCAATTTCATTACAACACACCCTGTGAAGTACTTAACAAGTTGTTAAAATAAAGATTTTCCTTATTGTGTGTGGTTTGCAAATGCCCATTTGGAAAAGACTCAAGCTTTTGCATTTTATTCTGTGGTTGACACTAATATTCTATACATACAAGTCAATAAGCATAACTCCTGGGGTTTTAAACACTACCTGTGGAGAACACCATCACTTAAATATGCAGCAGCATTATCATCTCAGATATATCTGTAACTAAAAAATATTTTCCAAAACCAACCTCTGCTTTAAGTTTAACAAGGAAAGAGGAGAGTTAGATGCTTTAGTTCACCAACTTCCACAATCAACTCTGAATAACAGAGCTCAGAGGCAGTAGGATGTCCAGCTCTTTGTTCCAATGGGACTGGCCTCCTTCTGTTTAACACTGCAATCCATGCAAATACAACACTGCAGTGCAGTGATGCAACCACGATTAACCCCGTGAACTGAAATTCAATCAACCAGGAGCTAGACTGCTAAAGCTCAATGGGGGTGCCTGCTGGCAGTGAACCAGCATGGGCTGGGATAGTGCTAGATGCAGTTGTCTATAGAAAGCCCACACAAAGGCTCTGAGTATATTTGCTACATTTTTCAATTACACATTTGAAAATCCAAGTCCATAATCCCCGTGCACCATGCAAGCAACCACCAGAAGAGGAATTAAAACAGCCACAAAACACAGTTACAGGCAGACACCTAAGTATGCATAAAAAAACCCACACCACAACCTTCCCATCCAAGAGACCCAGTGCAGCAAGCCAAGTTAGATACTGGAAGGTTAAAAAGGTACAGTTTACTGTTACAAAATCTGCCTAGGCCTACCAACAATACAACCTGTTGCCACAGGAGGATTAAGAAGCAGATAAACCTAATAAACACTAGGGACTGAAGAACAGAGCTTGGCAGCACAGAGGAAAACTAAATAAGTAGCATCTCCCACATAAGGCAGCCTTGGTACCCATCTGACTTGCCTGCTATATGTTCAAATCAAGTAAGTGCTCAGGTCAGTAAAAACTGGATATTCAGAATCCAGTTTTCTTTCAGCAGCTTCTTACTAATGTCAAAATTAATAAACTAATAAAATCAACATCAGAATTTTTTTTTGTTTTACAAGCCACAGCCACTTGCAAGTGGAAGCACATCTGTAAAAATTCCTGGTGAGATATCTTCCCCCAAGTATAAGCAGGTCTGATTTTCAGCTGACTGCCTAAAGATTTAAAGTACATTTTCACTAACCAAAGAAAATAGTTTATCTAACTGGATTCTAAGTGGTGCATTTACCCCAGTATTCATAGAGAGTTCTTTGTTAAATTACTTTTCAGCATTACATAGAGGATTGTAAAACACAGTAAGTCCAGCCCATAAACAGGCAGTTTTTAGCAAGTGTGAACTGATACGTGCTGTGTACACGTCCCAGCACCAAGGTACCGCAACACGACGCACGTTTCCCACTAGCTGAGACCAAGCCTTCCCTTCACCTTCTTTCCAATTACTTAGACTGTAGAGACCTCTTCCTCTAACAGGCTGCCTCGTCCTTATCTGCAAACTGCAGAGGAGCGCGGGTACCGCAGCTCTGCCTCTGCTGGAACACTCCGATGTTGTAGTTTCTTTACCGGCTCCTCTGCATCTGTGTGCAGAAGACACAGCCCATGTTTACTACCACAACTGCCCCTTCTCCACAGCTCTCGGATGAGGTCCCCGGCTCACTGCAGAGCTCACCTCTGCTGAGGAAATCGTTTGGCCAGCGGGGTGGGCCGGCGCGGTCTGCCCAGGTGCACAGCGAGCAGCCAGCGGCAGCACCGCCTCAGGGACTCCTGCGAGGCGGCCGCATCCGCCGCAGCGCTGCCGTGCCCGGCGCC